>JAODJU010000039.1:4448614-4467417 GCA_026776725.1 Gnathonemus echidnorhynchus
GGAAATTTCCGATCCGTTAATTAAGCTGGTATCGGAACCCGATACCGATACTGGATCGGATCGGCCCCATCCCTAATCACTATATGTAAAAAGAAAACCTTTGCATTGTATTGTCTCTCAAAGCATAATATTAAGTATAGTAGCCACTGTAATTGCACTCAGATATTCACAAGCAGTAAATTAAAACTTAAAAATTGTTACTTTAATATTACAGTGCATAATAGAACAGATATTACTTTTAAATGCCTTCTTTACCTTGTACCTCAAAGCACAAACACTTCTAACAATTGCATGACTAAAAGTTTGTATCACAACAATCAACACTAATCAACATGACCTCATAAGACCGTATGGAGCCGACAGTTAAAAATAATTGCAGACCGTTGTGTTAATGCAGAGAATGGGTAACCCTTTTTATGAATGCCATGGTTATAAGAATCCACAAACACATTCATAACAGGCATTGCTAGTGTACGAGCTTCAGCGATCAGAGCGGGTGAAGAATCCGTACTTTCCGCACTGCTGGAAACGACATCCAGAACTGATCAGCTGCTGTTTGGCAAAACATACCTTGTTGTGGTCGACAGGCTCGTCGAAGATTGGCTGGATGAATTTGGATTTCTTCCCGTTGCTGTTCAGCAGCAATGGTCTGGAGAGGGAGAGATGAGCGAAGATGTTAATATCACCACCACTGCCCGAGGCCTCTATCAGGGCATATACTGCTAACTAGATCTCTCCAGGCTTCCCAGTCCTGGGCCAGTGGTTCCAATTACCTCCAGGAGAGTTAATATGAGTCATTTGAATTCTTTGCACTAAACAGACAACAAAAAATGTAGGGTTACCTTTTTCGCTTTAAACTCAGGACATGGTTGTTCTGAACCAGTGTGACAATGAACTGTATCAGCTGAAGAAATAAAAGCATATGGAGATCCTCCATTAATTATGTATAATAAACTTCAGATACTATCAAACATGCATAAAAAATACATGCATATCATGGATGTTATTTTTCCCCATTTACAGCCTATAAAATTCCGTAATATCTAGGTATCAAAACAGAAGTATTTATTTCAAACTTAAGGCGACTGCTGTAGGCTAATAAGAACAGGGATAAACCACATTCGATTTAACGCTTTGTCCTTGTGAGAGTTAAGGTGATAAGATGTAAGCGAACCTTCTTTATAACTTGCTGCTGCTGATTGTGCTTTTGACGCAGGTCGGCTATCTCCCTCCACAGAGCTTCATTCTCCCTGGCAAAAAAAAGTCCCGGTCAACTGATTCAGCCTTTGAAGTTACCAGAGGAAGCCACACGTTCAAACGTCACTCTGGCTTTCTAATATAACATGCAGTGTGGCTTTAATTTCACATACAATATGTATGCTGGTGTCTTGAAACATAGCAAGGTTTTGATATAATCATCTCTGTCGCCAACATTAGCCAAGTCTACATTCCAAAAGCTTTATGAAACGCATACGAAGTCAAGAGATGTTTGTGTCTCTAAAGTACAAACAGTAACTGCAGCACCTTTTCAGTGTTGCAAGTCGGGAGTCCATATTCTCCTGCTGGCCGTGAATATTCTGGACACTGGACAAGATCTTCGACAGATCTTCTTGTCTGATTTTGCTCTCCTCAGGCCTGGAGGTAGAAACCTAAAACACAAAAGAGTCTTGGCAAAATCGGACACAAATTCAACAGTGCAGCTTATCCAGGAAGAGGGAGACCTTTCTGCCTACCTTTCTCTTGATGTGTTCCAGTAAGTCATCTTGGCCATGCTTGAAGAAAGGATGCTGGAATTCGACGGGGCCATCCCGCTCTTGCTTCACTATGCCTGTATCAATGTGCATCACTTTGCGGAATCCATCTGCAAAAACAATTCTGAGTCAGCTCAGGTATTCCGTAGGGGGGCATCTCACAAGGGACGAATACAAAGGCTACTTACACATGTTTAGCTGCCTTACAAAGCTGGCCATGTTGTTGTGTTTGAAGAACTTTGGGAGTATTTCCTTTGAAAATCTCTGTTCATCCAACACAAGAAAACTGCTGCCCTCCTTCACAATGGAAATAGGGAGCAAAACTTAACGTACATTAAATACGACGACAAGCAACGTACAGTACTGTATTATATGTAGAAAAAGTGAAGAAGCATGCAAAGCAATTAAGCATTTTTTCCTAAAAAAAAATCCTATAATGGCGCGGCTGCGAGGTGTTCCTGTTTATTAGATTCACCTTTCATAGCTGGTAATTACACAATAATGCACATTTGTCGTTGACAACTGCTTAGTTACAACACAGTATAATAGTTATCACTGTTTTACCGCTTATCCTTGGCGCATGACATGCTAACATTAGCCAGTTTATGCAAAGTAATTATGCTGGCGTATTTTCATAAATCATTTTTATAAATCACTAAATTAATTACGACTGGGGTTGTAGCACATTAAAAACTAACTATTACTCTGAAATTCAACATATTTTCGTGTCATTATAATGGCATATTGCTGGCTATTAAACTACAAAGTTAGCTTAGTTACCATTAACAACTGTAAATAAATATGTCAACTGGCCGACCACGTCTAATACCAATATGATTTTTACAAAACATATGCACTGTGGTAGTATAACATGCGTAAGTTGAGGCATTTTACTTCACATCAACAAACGCGGAGCTCCGTGGGTACGAGCAGGCATTAAAGGTATACGCAATCGATGCGTTAACAGGAAAATAAGGAAACTACATAACAAAACCCCCGATCGAGTTATTTAAACCCAAATGAACTGTGTGGCATTGAATTATAACTTAAAAGCAAGTGCAAATGAGATAGTTAAGCCATCGTTAATCTAATAGCAACGGATCTTTCTTTGTTTGTTAGCAATCGAGCTAACTTCCCAGCTAGCCGCATTAGCATGCTTCTTTCACTTCTGCCTTCCAGCATAGCATAGCCTAGCCTAGCTTCAATTGGGTTATTTTTTTACCTGGCTCCAGCAGATAAATTCATTGGTATCAGGATCCTCGACGAGAGTCCATAGCTTCGTCAAAAACGCTGGCACGTTACTATTCTGCTTCATTTTGTCAACGTGAGTATGCAAAATGTGGCTGAAGAAATACGTTCCAAACGCCCTGAGAGCAGAACGATCAGAGAAAATAGCGACGGACGGAGGCAACTTCCGGTCTAGCAGCGCGCGCGATTATTGGGCCGTAGCTAGCTTACGTAATCTCCTCACGTGTCACAACATGCATAAATGTCTAGAGGCGTAGCGTACCCGTTCCGGGTACAGAGTAACGTCTGAGGTTTTCGGCAGTACTTCGGCTGTCCCAACAAAAATAAAATGATTTTTATTTTTTTCTAAAGGCATTTCTTGCATTCTTCATGAGTTGTGCAGTTGTGTTTAGTGATATGCGCAATCACCGCGAGTTGCAGCATGCCAAATTCGTTTTCCAAAATAATATGTTAGTATACAGGAATGTTATGTTGGCTATACGTAAATATCCAGAGTGGATATTTGATCTATTAAAATGGCATTTATCGTATTAACATCTCACCACTATATCCGTAGAATGAAATTTGTAAGTAAGAGAAACGACTTCTGTCACAAATGTAGTGCAAAACTTATAATTTTTTTCCATTTAAAGTTATTAGTTATTCTTGACATTTTCGCCTTATCATTTATTCTCTGTAGTGTAGGTCGTCCTGTACCACAGGGACCGGTGCTCAAAAAGTTAGAAAAAATAAACTCAGAACCTTTAAAGCTCGAACAAGTTCACAAGAAGATCGAGCAAAAGTTACGGACAGGTCTTATTAAACTTAAATCTATAAAATTATCTCCCAATCCTGTCAATGTGTACCATTGGATTGCATCTGTAAAATACATTAATCGCCATTGGGTAACCCCGACTCTGTTTGGGATTTTTAAACAGATGATGTGTAAAGTCACTCTGCAATCGTGCTGTAAGCTCGTTCCTTGTTCTAGATTCCTTGTGTTGAATTCTGGGCCCCCAGGACTGGAATTGGAGACCCCTGGCGTACTGGCATCTAACGGGTCCACACTGACACGGAAAAGATTATGGGACTAGCGGAAGAAAACCACTAGATGTCAGTGTTGTATCACTTCAGTGTGCACCCTGCCCCTCCATACAGACACCTTTCCAGCCACGACGGGGTCATTTTAAATAAACTAATTCTTATTAGAGTCTTTTGCGATGTTTTCATTCATTCATTCATTAAATGAATGAAGATATAATGCATCAAAACGTGTTCACTGTGTTGGCCTTTTCAAAGAATTTAGCATGTCTTTGTGTGTGTTTCTATTTTCCTGTTCTTTAAATTTATTTTAAAACTTTTTTTTTTTTCCCAAACCCTGTCCAGGATAAGCATTTAGAAAAAAGATGGACAGATGGAAGGTTTTTATTCAAGGTGTAGTATTGTAAAAATACAGCTAAGGTAAGAAAATGCACAAGTGAAATAACATATATGGCTTTTTTCAGGTCAAAGCCAGTCGAGAGTCCAAAATATCTCTGGGCCTTTCTGTTCAGTAATACCACTTGCATTGATCTTCCATAACCACTTGTGTATTACGGGGTCACAATGACCCTAGAGCCTATTCCAGGAAGCAGAGGGCAGGGGAGCACCTGGATGGGAAGCAAGTTCATCACAGGAAACACACTCACACACAGTCACACCCAAACCACACTTTAGAGGCACAGAAGCACTTAAATGCAGGTACACTGGGAGGAAAGTGTGGGGGTGGGTATCTGATAGACACACTTGGGGGTGTGAGATTACAGTGCCAGCACGTGATACTCACATAAATAATGGAATACATTTACGTATTTGGTAGGCACTTTCATCCAAAGCGACATACAGGTGGTGGAGCATGGGCAGTCAGATACCCTGGGGTAATTGGGATTAAAGGTCTTGTCTTGCCTCAGCCACGGGATTTGAACCAACAACCTTCTGAGCACAGGCACAGGCTGCAAACCTGCAGAGTCTCATATTACCCTGTATAAGAACTGAAAAGCACAGAGCTTGAGCTAAATTTCAAGAACTATAAATGAAAGTACGTTTTTTTTTTTTTTCTCAAGACCTTATGGTGAAACGGACTGCTGAGCTAAACCAGTAAAATCTGATGATGTTTATTATTAATTAAAGATATGGATTTTCAGGGTGTCTCATGAGCTGCTCTACCTGTTCGCAGTGGACGCATCAAACCTGTGCGTCGCATTAAGGTCTGCCAGTCAAGATCAGGAAAATAAACTGTTCAAAGAGACAAAGCAACAGGCAAGCTGTTCTTCAACAGCCTGAGACTAAACATAAACAGTCAGAGTAAACAGTGGAAAATGAGGGTAATTAAGGGCATATGTCTGACTTCAATTCAATGACCACTTGGGGGAAAAGTTGTATAAATAGGAATATGTATTTTTAAATATTTGGGCCACCGTGTTTGCATTTCATTGAAAAATAACTGCATGATATATATATATATATATATATTTTATATACTTTTTTCCCCCAAAAAAAACTGTACTCCAAGTGAGAAATAGTTGTATGATAACTAAATCAAACTGGCAGGCGAGTGTTTAAAATTTGGTGCCGTGTCAGAACCAGGTTTTTCACACAGAAATTCTGCAGTATTAGTGAACAGAACTTGCGAACGGTAGTGCTGACATCTGTGACGTCAGAATATCGATGCGTTTCCTTGCATCGTGGTAGATAATAAACAGGCTGGATTCAGTGGTGCCGTTAACATGAGATCAGCACGGCGCAAGATAGGGCAGAATAAAAGGTGAATTTCCCCATGTGGATGAATGAAGTGTCAGTACTCTGTAATAATCACTCTGTCTCGGGTGTTAGCATGCTAATTTGCATACTCAGCATTCTAATTTGAAATAATTCTTTAAAATAAGGCATTGTGAATTTAGAATATTTACCCAACATTTTTTGAGTTAAAATGGCCATGCAACGCAGACTTTTATTACTGTGGGGAAAAACAGAGCAATTACATAGGGTCAGAGGTTACATAAAAATGTTCCTTCCTGAAGGTGCGGTTGTTATTCTCCCCAGCCAACCTGCCGTTCCTCTGCTCTGCCCCAGTGCACTCTGGGAAAGGATGTTTTCCAACTGGGCAGGGAGTGCAGCTGCTTCTGGATAAACATAAAACGACGTTTCCTGTCGCCGTCCATCTGATCCATTCGCCACTGTGGCGTTTTCCTTGCAGCTTATTGTATCGTTTGTTAAAGAGAATCAATGTTATTTTTCCATTTTAACACAAAGTGGTACAGTGTCCACACTGCAATATATGTTATTTGTTATAGATGTTACCATATATTATAATAATGAACATTAAGGTTTATATAGAAATATCATCGTCCTCATACTTCTTTTCCTGGAAACCAGGCAGGTCAGAGCAGGCCTCTCTTACCGAGGCCTCATTCTGGGGAATCTCCTGATGTCGCTGGGAGATACGAACCCTCCAGCGTGTCCTGGGTGTGCTTCAGTGGCTCATGTCTGGAACAGGTCTGTTGAGATCCAGTCAAGCGTCATGCAGGTCCCTTCAGATCTGCAAACTCCTCACTCTGTCACTATGGGCGTGCTCGCCGTTGGTCCATGCAGTTTTTGTGTTGCAAACAACATCGGAAGAAAAGCACTATCACACACACAATGGAGTTCATGATTAATGAAAAAATGATTAATTTTGTTTTTTGTTTTGAGCGCGATGACAAGTGGCCCTCAAAGATTTACCAAAAAATGCAATGCAGTGATTTTCATTCATCATCTGATTCTTCAATCATGCTACACATATATGAAGATCATCCCTTATTTTACAAAATATCTTGGAGGTTTAGTGTGTCGCATTTAGTTGTTCCTGGATGCTTTTGTCAGCCCAAATTTCTGGCAAACACTGCGCCTCTGCGGTGGAACAAAGAGAACCCTTAGCCGCTATTTGTTAAATGTTTGTCGCTGCCTGATTCATACAGCCGACCCAATCCGCTCCATTCCTTCCAGATTCGGTTCACGTATAGTGTACATGTGCACATGTGTGTGCCAGTCGCATCATTGATGTCATGCCTGTGTTCCATGCTCGAGAACGATTACTGATCACACTGGGTGTGTGATGTGCCTGAGTCCAACTGAACCATGAGAGTTTGCCCTGTAACACTCAACCCTGCCGCTTGTACTTTGTTTTTTCAGCTACTTCCCACATTTCTGGACTATAAGTGACAATAGGGCCTGTAGACTCGTCTGATGCCTTAGCTCCTGCTTTATCACCGTGACGCTTTGGGACGGTGAGGGGACGGTTGCGGGCCCAGGTGTGACGCCTGGCGGAGTGTTTTCTGGGCCTCGCCGCTCCGATCGCTTCAGGGTCTGACCATGGTCTCTGATCCTCACTTGCATTTAGCTTTGGCTCAAAGCAGCTGCTAAGTAAAAGTAATGATCTTGAGGTACTTAACCAATCTGAGCGTTTTTGATAGAGAACCACAGCCAGAGATTTTCAGGCACTGATTCTTGGTTATACTCACTTGACGGGGCACAAATAACATAACTATTACTTATGTATTAATTAACCACAAACTAAGTCTTAGTAACATACGGATCTCATGTTAATTCATCATTAATGAATCATGATGCATCTTTTATCTCAAGCAGTTACTATATTTGTTACTATATCTGTTAATTCTGTAACCTTCGTGAACTAATGAAGGAACAAGTAATGAATCATGAAGTGAAATACTGATCTCATGTTTGTTCACTAATGAATCGTGAAGCATCGATCTCAATTAGCTACTATATTTGTTCATGATTTGTACTTCGGTAATAACAGAGTTAGCACTAAGTATTTGTGCCCCGTCAAGTGAAGTGTTACCATGATTCTCATCCCTAACACTTCACACACATCACAGCATCCAATGTAGCCAAAAAAAACTAACATCATCTGCAAAGAGCAGTGATGTCACTGCATCCCTTCCACACTCGCCTGTGGCTTGACATCCTGTCCATGAAAATCACAAACGGGACAGCAGACAGACAGGACACAATCCTGGTTGAGGCCAGACTAAACAATATCAACCTTGTATCAACTATACGAACACACCAGTTTCTACATTCATACAGGGACCAAACAGCACACAGTAGCAGGAACAGGAACTCATATTCCTGTATCATCATTATCAGAGTCATGAGGTCATGCGGCTTCTCCACAAAGCACATGTAGTCCGTATTAGTATGTCCCCACAAAGCACATGTAGTCCGTATTAGTATGTCCCCACAAAGCCTCAGAAACCTGGACTAACCCTCACACACTCCTACCACTAATCATGCATGAGTGACTGTGGTAAACGTTCCTTTACCCCGTATTTTACCTTTAAGGGTCAGCTACTGTCTGCACCAGGACACAGCAGCTTTAATTATGTCTATTGAAAGGTTATTGTATTAAAGTTAGCTGAAGGTTAGCTAGGTTTGCTGAA
This sequence comes from Gnathonemus echidnorhynchus, assembly GCA_026776725.1. Lineage (NCBI taxonomy): Eukaryota > Metazoa > Chordata > Actinopteri > Osteoglossiformes > Mormyridae > Gnathonemus > Gnathonemus echidnorhynchus. The sequence goes on from JAODJU010000039.1 coordinate 4,457,076, forward strand.
TAAATGGCGCTGACAAGAAAAGACTAATCAGGATAGACATGAATATTACATCAAAAGACATCACAAAGAGCTTTGAAATGGTTGTAATTAGATTCTGAGAAAGAATGATTCCACACTCTGAAAAGTTATAAAGAAATGGGAAAAGTAACAATACGTTTAATTTTAATCCATGTATTAGCATTAGCATTGATTGCTAAGCATTTATATTTAAATTTGATCTAACACTAAAATTAAAGACATAAAAGATACATTTTTGACAGGATTTAAATATAAGAAAACAGTACATTTACTGATATGATTCAGGCAATTTAAAATATTTGTAGAAAAAAGTGTTACCTTTTTACATCCAACTGGGCATATTATCTGGAAAATTTCACGCCTTTGTGCCATTAATACTAAAGGCATTATAACGTGGAGCTGCCAAAAGTCTTTGTGAAAATGGTACGCACTTGGGGCTGGTGTGGTATTATGGCACGAGCATGGGTTGCTGTCCAGGTCACAGGTTTCAGGATCTTCAACATCTTTCGGAGTCAGGAGAGTTTATTTTCATGATGATTTCGAGGTAGAAATTAGATCTCATTAACTCGCCCCCACCATTTTCGGGGAGCACTTAGAGTCAATTATGTCTCCAACAACAATGCTGTCATTCAGTTTTAGACCACAATGCGAAGAGGTTCTGCTAACCACCAGCGCTGACATTAAAATTACGGCTTAAGTTCTTCGGTGACCATCAATCCCGTGGCTTCTGAAATAAATACAAGGTATCAGTGTAGCGCGATGCGTGAGAGCTGGGTTCCTATACCTAAAACGATCAAAGTGCAGTGATGCCTTTAAACGCTACGGATTCCATAATGCCCTCTGCACCAGGCCAATCGCAGACCTGAAGCTGGTTGAAGCCGCATACTTACTTTCTCTTTTAAGAAGTAGCTGGCACAGAAACGCTGGAATGAATCGACATTTTCCACTGGATGTAGAAACTTCTTTTTATAGTTGTTATTCTCTCTCATTATTCGATTAATCTCAAAGTCCAGCAGAACTAAAAAGAAACAAGGAAAGAATATAATAATGCTGACCACAGCCGATTTCATTTTTACCTAATGAGTAAATAAGTCGGGAATATGCCATATGAGTATTAGCCTTGGTGCAGCCTGCCAAATGAACAGTTTTACTGCCGCTTCAAAGCACTGATTGAGTATAACTCGACAAGCATGCCCCCGTATGCTAATTGATCCAGCATTTCCATATCCCACCACACATATTGAAATTGAATGATCTCACCGACGAACCAGTTACATTTAATAGGAATGCAACAAACTGCAACAATAAAACACACCTTCTCAGTTGGACATTAGAGACAAATGTAGACTTTTTTTTCTTCCCTTGCTCTGAGGAAGCACTTTTCAAGAAGAATGTTAAACATATGTTCTTTTTTTGAACTCCTGAGAGTTCAGATAGACAGTAGAGTGAGCAGCCGCAATCTATTAGAACCAACGCTGCACAGTTAGTTAGCTGTCAGGACCCCAGAATGCTCTGATTTTCAGTTTATGGAGCAGCATGTAGTACAGTAGTAGAGTTCAGGTGGTCAGAGATTTGTAAAAAGAGATTATGGCTGTATGTAAAATGATAATGTCCACAGAGCCTTTTTGAAATTAATATAATGCTTGTTTAAGTGTTTCTTGGTCTGTGATTATCATTCATTCTCACTTCTTTGCCAAGAAGAAAACGAGCTAAGGATCTAGTCGATGTGAATCATGCAGAAGTGTCAAACAGAGAGAAGACCACCTGAATGGTCTCTCAGCATCACTCAGCAGGCCGTGTCAGACTGGATATCTACTCCACTTACAATATCAGTCTGTTTTCTGTAATAAATGTGCATGGGTGCAGCAGCTTGGAGCAGCTACACCGTCCAGCCCAAACAAACATCGCCTTGATCCTGTAAATGGGTAGAGGATTAAGCTGCACATTATTGTCTCTGCTTGCTTTTCCGTCTCACTTGGCACAATGTGCACCACATTTTTATTATAATTTTTTTCTTTTTATCAGTTAAAGTGAGGCACCTATCAAACACCCAGAGGGCTGCTGGGAGCGGAATATATCACATGACCCAGTACATATCACATGACCCAGTACATATCACATGACAATCACACATGCCAGATACGTTTGCTCATGTTGGCCCTCAGACGCTGCTGTTACTATTTTTGCAAGTTGTTTGGAATGCAGGTATATTCTAAGCACATAAATACCATAATGCAATATTGTAATAACAAACAAAGCTCAGATTTAATGTGGTTTTCCTCTGGAAAAGCTTTAGTTTATTATAGATTCCTATCATACACCTCTCAGTTCTGCTTTATAACTTTTCAGTACGGTACCTTTAAACTGAACAGGAGGGGTCAGGTCCAAAAAACGACCGTGAGAAAGCAGCCATTTCAGGCTTTGCCCAAGGGAGAGGCTGAAGCAGGTCTATTCAGGTAAAGTCCGAGCACTAATGTTCATGTTTAACATACAATTACAGTGTAGTTATTCCATAGAAAGCAGCATAACAGGGAGCTCATTAATGAGTTATTTCTAGATGGATGGGAGTTTATATTTTACTAGACTCTACAAATCTTACATTTTTAAAAATAAAAACTATTTTATAAGGTGAATTATTGCATAGAATTTTACTGCAGCCAAAGAACTTAATTTCAATGTATACAATTTTTAGAGCATCTTTGAAACAATTAAAATCTACGTTGGCCAAAGTCATATTTTCAAAAAGAAGGACAAAATTACTTGCAGATGTTATTTCTCACACATAGTTTGGCTCGACTGTTTAGGTTGTCCTAATTATCAAGCATTTTCTAATGCAAAACAAAACAAATTCTGAAAGTGGTTGTTTTATTATGTAGTACCACTTTTTTGTCTCACAATTAATTTACCTTAGAAATGAAGACAGACATAAATCCAGGTGAGCATCTGTTTTTTATTTATTGCACTGGCAGTATTTTGAATAATTTTTTTTTTTGTTATCCCACCATCTGCTCGCCATGACATCATTTAATATACCATGGCGGCAGAGACTTCAAACAGTGACATCATCATGTCATTAAGTTGAGCCTCTTGTCCGAAGCACCTGCCTCATGTTTCACATCATTACCACGAGATTGGGGATTTAAGTGAGATGATCACACCTGGGCCTCCATCCTACAAGGACGGTACATGCAGAACCTGAGACTCGGAGCCTTGAAGACCCAATAAGTGCCATTTGAACATTGCATTCTCTGGGTCCTTCATATCACCAGTTGCTCTTGACTCCGTGATAATTAAATGAAACGGTTTTGGCCGACGAGGCTTTTCGTTCCATCCTGGTGCAAGACTCACATTCCAGCATGCCAAGTTTATTACGAGAAAGCGGGTCAGTGCTGCCAAGCATTCAGAACCACCTGGACCACGTGTGCTAGACTGTGGTGTTCACAATTTCATGCACTTTCAAAGCTCAAAAATATTTTCTTAGAATTACTGGACCAGTGGGATATTTTCATATGTTATCTAGTGGTCTGGATTCAGCCCTGCTCATAGGTTAATATTCTCTTCAAATTATTTTTATATAGCGCCTTTCACAAGAGGGTTTACATGAGTGTGTAGTATAGTATAGTATATCATTTATACAGCATAATTCAAAAACAGGGAAAAGAGAAGATAAATAAATGAAAGAAAGAATGCCAGATGACAACGGAGGAGAGGACCCAAAAACTCCCAAGTAGGGAGAAAAAAAGACCTCTGGGGGTCAAAGGTCAACTGGCTGCCCTCCCTCCTGTACATGCTAACATTATAGAAAAGAGAGAATGGGTCTGCTAACTGAAAGCGAGGCGTAAACATGATTATATGTGATATTAAATGTACTTTTATTTGCATTATTCTATTTAGCAGACGGTTTTATGAAAAGTGATGTATGAGTGAGTGAACAGGGTCAGCTGCTCCTGGAATGAATGGGATTAAGGGTCCGAGAGTGAACACGCAGAGCGGATCACGCGATTTCGGCGAGTCAACCTCCAATTATCGGCATAGAGGGTAAAATCCCAGAGCCAAATGCCACCCAGCTTTCACCCCAAATACAGACAGATGGATGGTATGAACAATAAATTCATAAAAGCTTATATTAATGTAAGGATGGACTAGTAATTTACCTGGTGGTAAGATACGCAGCTGAAAATGTAGATAGATTACAAGTGATATTATCCCTTTTTGAACTCAGCTCTCTGGAGACAAATGTTGGAAAAATCAGGGATGATCCCCTTCCAGGTTCTCGTCTTGTGTTTGAAGATGAAGCATAGCACAATAAATTCCTTCTGACACGTTTACTGGATGAAGAATAAAGACTTTGCTTTAGTAGTATCCCTCCAAAATAACATTCAGAACATGTGTCTAAATGAGCCACTTTACAGATAACATTCCAAAATAATTACAGAGTCGGAAAGTCAAGATTGATTATTGTGATAAGGCTCTGCGGACAGATATACGCTAACCTGTGTGTGTGTGTGTGTGTGTGTGTGTATATGTGTGTGTGTTTTTGCCTGTAGTAGAATGAATCATGCATGAAGCATCAGACAAATGGTAGCAAGGGCAATGCTCTTGCCAAACTATTCTGATGGACCTTATTTGTGCAGAACATTGTACAAATGTCTCTGGAAGGGAAAGAAAATCATGGCCCATAAATGGATTTCAGGGTGGTGTCAAACTATGACTTTATGTGTCTCTGAAAGTGAGTCAAATTAGCCGTTTCAAAACCTCCCCCAAAGTCATGCCAGTATTCGCAGTAACCAGGCAGTATACCTGCGTATTTGTGGACTCGAGCACTAGCAAACCATGATTGGTTAAGCAATACAGGCAGTATGCGGGAGTTGAGACCATCTGACATATGGACAACTCATACTTACCAATGGACTGCCATAAAGCCCATTATTTAAAAAATTCGGGTTAAACACAATGGTTCATAAAACCAACGCATGCACTACTTCGTGTGACACTCATGAAAGCATTGCATGGCTTGTCTGCCGAGTTACTTGTATAACAATAACAACAACAACAATAATATTTTACTAGTGCTATCCAGTTAGGCTAACTGGCATCTCTGAAATCCCATAGTGTGTGAGCATGTGTGTGTGCCCCGCAGTAGCCAGGATGATGATTAAAAACAGGGAAACGAGGGGAACCATCCAGGAAATGGGAATCTGGTGGACTAGGGGTCTATCCACATTCCACCAGATTTAAAACAGGAAACCGGAACCAAAAATCTGACCAATAGACTGAAAGTAGATTTGCATGAGTTACACAGGATGGGCCAAAACGACAGAACACGGTTTAGCGCTAAGAAAGGCTGGATGTTCTCATTAAGTCTTCTTCAGCTGGGGAGTGGGTTAGCTGATAGCATTGCTAGCCATTTGGTCACAGGAGTATCAAACGCATTCTGCTTAGGTTTAGAATTAGACATGCTGTAATTATGTACGGGCAAGGGAAACGGAAGGGATTAGTGTCTGTTTTTTGTTTTTGTCTTTTTGTTAAATAAAGCTTCGAGCGCGTAGGTGGTTCCTTCTGCCCTGTGGAGATTTCGAACATGGCCGCTGGCCAAGATGTACCTCACCAGGTGTTTCTTATTGTTTTAACGGGCCAGTAACATCCATCACTTCCCCATTCAGAGGTGCGAGCACAAAGGGTGAATTCGGGGGGGGGGGGGGCGCTTTGCTGCCAGCTCCTGTTGTGCCCCTATATGCACATTCAGCACTTCCCAGACTGTAAACATGAAGCAACGGCCAATTCGGTACAGAGTGTAACCATCACGGCCCACTCCGGAGAGAAGAGTGGAGCTCGCATGGTCTCAGATCCCTGCATCTCCTAATTACTCTGTAAATAACATTGAGCATCTTGACTGCACACTTATGTAAGGAAAAAGTCCATAGTAAACTCCAGATGTGCATTATATTGATGGATTAGTGCCATTGTGTTGTAAGACCCGTCTAATACCTGCACAGTTACAAAGCTACCACCTGCTTTATGGCTTTTGGACGACCTATGGAGGTGCCAGAACGTCATCTGTAACGCAAGTCATCTTCTCGAAGAATAATGAGGCGTAATGAAAGAGGGCGAGATGGTAAAAGCATTTCCTCTGTAGCTCCACCACCACGTGGATCCTGAGCAAAGGCAGTATTTTTTAATTTGCAGCCATATTCTGCGCTCACTGGCAGCCAGAACCGAAACAGCATGTTCTCCCCTGCAGCATGTTTTTATCTGGGTCTTTTGTTTTGAGCCGGTCATGTTTGATGGCGTCGGCGGTGCGGATAGCCGCCTGCACGTTAATTGTGTTTAGTCAGCATTGGGACGCAATGGCATGTGACCCTGCAGGGGGGCTACCTGCAGTTGTTTGAGCTCATCTCTCTTAGGATACTCGCCACATTTTAATTTTTTATGTCTGCTGGTCAAACGGTTGACCCGAAGTAGCCCCCAAACCCGCTACACCGGTGGCAGACTGTTGACGCATCACGCCTTTCAGTTGGACCCGTTCAGGTTTGCTCATTGCAGAGACACTCTGCTGAATGACCACCGTGCCCTCCAGAGGGCGCTGTAGCTACAGTGGGACCTGCGTCACCTTCCGGTCTGGCATGGCTGGGGTTTTTTTCATTGCTGCATGACATGAGGGATTTGGGGGCCCTCACGAGCAGGCGCGTGTAATGGCTTCGATTCAGCCTGTAAGCCCCTCCAGTCACACGGGAGCTTCCCAGTGCTGCGGCCAACCAAATCTGTCCCTGTGAGTTTCCATCAGGCGATTTCTACTGGCCAGGGAAATGAAATAAAAGGATTACAATGGAAGAAGAATTAATGCATCAAATGTGTGAACACAGATTGTCCTACAATGAACAGCCGGCATTGAAAAGATCAAACGTTTTTTTTATTCAGTGTAGTGAAATGTACATACATTGTAATATGAACCCAAGTTCTCAGTTAGCTAACGTCTTTCCCTTACTAGTGGTGTGAAGTGGAGGCAGAGGGAGCAGTAAATAGGGATCCTGTGGGCCAAAAAGAACCAGCAACCATCTGGAGATCTTTGTCCTACAGAAGGGAAGGACAGCAAAGTGATGAAATTAAGCATCCATCAACTGCAACATCTGTGGTTCTTCTTCAAATTACTTCTTCTGATGCAGAACTACAGACACAAGGACCCTTTGTTGTTGTTGTTGTACACGCAAGTCAAAATCAAAGTTTAACTGAAGTTTAAACTACTCTCTAGTGTAGATATTTTGAATGTCATCATTTATAAACGATTCTTTAGCAACGTGCCACAACCGATTGAGTTTGGGCCTAGAATACAATCGCACATTTTATGGTTTGGACTTGGAATTAGCATAGCTGCTAATTCCACAAGCCATGATTCTTGCAGAAGGACATATTCCAGCCCATATTTTAGCCTGACAATTATTTCTCAAGATCAGCAGCACTCTGAATCTCCCTTGATTCGTGATAATTTATTGCGTACATCAGTGTTTCCCAACCCGGTCCTCTGGGACCCACAGACAGTCCATGTTTTTGCTCCCTCCCAGCTCCCTGCCAGACAGTCCATGTTTTTGCTCCCTCCCAGCTCCCTGCCAGACAGTCCATGTTTTTGCTCAAACAGCCCCACCCACCACCAGGATACAGAGCCCTATAGTGCCTTTACAGCTGGCATCTAGCCAAAACATGACTTTGGTGATATAATGCATAAAAAGGCGTTATAATCCAGAACTTTACCAAACAGCCTGTGCATTTGCTGAGGCAGGTGAGGTGCATGTTTGTAATGAAATTCTGCACTGACTGACGCCACCTACAGCACGATATTTGTATGACAACCTAACATCTAAGATCTCATTTCCTCTGTTGTTATCCATAAATTCAATACATTTATTTTAAAAACATTTTCTTTGTATGGCTGCAAATAACTTTAACTTATCCCAGCGGTTTGTAGTTGTATCCATGGTCACACATTTCTGTTCCCATTTTGCCTTCAGTTATCTTTCCCATGTAAAACACCTTTTGAAAATAGCTGTTCTTCACACAGCGAGAGTCCTTGCCGCTCCTTTTAACATGCTAAGAGAGACACAGTCACAGAGGTCCATTCACTCTTTGGCATTGAAACAACATTAGGAGCTCAACAGATTTTCCTCAATTATTTTTGGACTCTTATCTGCCTTTTTTGTGCCTCAAACCAAGGGCATAACTCTGTTTTCAGTATTGAGGGGACCAAGATAGATCCATTAAGTGACTGGGTAACATATCACTTGACGAGGCACAAATAATATAGTTCTATACTATTACTTATGTATTAATTCTCCACAAACTAAGTCTTAGTTGCATACTGATCTCATGTTAATTCATCATTAATGAATCATAATGCATATTTTATCCCAAGCAGTTACTATATTTGTTACTATATCTGAATACCAGTTGAAATACTGATCTCTTGTTCGCTCATCATTAATGAATCATGAAGCATCTTTTATCTCAAGAAGCAACTGTATTAGTTGATGATTTGTACTTCCATAGCAACATCACTAAGTATTTGTGCCACGTGAAGTGAAGCGTTACCAGTGACTGAGTCAAATCCATCCTCTCACATGTCCTGAATGACCTCGTAGGTATCTCTATCTATAGGCTACCCGTCCATTTCAGTAGTAACTTAATAAATTTGTTTCTGCATATGTGACTGAAATCGTCGACTAAAAGTTCATTCCTTTCAGTCAGCAGGTCAGATGAAAACCTAAGTCTCCTGACAAGTTTGTTCATATTTTGAAAAGCAAAATCTTGGAAAATATTGGGGAAGCAAACACCACTGTTTTGAATACTGGCTGGGATACTTCCCACCCGCCCCACAACCTTCCATTAGAATCAGGCCCCGTCCACTTTTCCTGCTCCTACTGTAGCTTGGAAAATTAGTTCTTACATCACTTCCTGTCCATATTTTCATTCTATACATTGTCAGGCCTTATTGGCTTGTATTGTCTTAAGGGGATGTGTCCTCTGAATAAAATGGAAGGTGTTTGGCCATAGTGACATGACAGCTAGGATTGTTCTCCGTGGACAGGATTCCCACCTATTTATCTCATGTACCTCTCACTAAAGCCACCTTTCACGGTGGTCAGGTCTGGCGTCATGGTTACGGCATGCCTGGTGACATGGCAGAGTTCCGTTTCTATCCCTTTTCCTTTGCAAACGAGGAGGGAAAAAGGAAAAACTCCCGGCGAACAAAAAAACTGCCATTTTGGCGGGAGTCGAGAATGAAGCACACACAATGTGCAGGGAGCCATCCAAGATACTCCGATCCTGGAAGAACACGCGGAAGAGGCTCTGCTCCAGGTTATTGTCAAAACAAAAGCAGAACATGCTAGTATATATTCAAACTGGGAACGAGGCGGAATCAGACAGAACTAATCAATACACACAATTCCGGTCACCTGACTCTTCGTCATCCCAGAGACGGTCCGACTTCCCCTTCCTCACACGTGGCTGCTGGAAAGATTCACCCGCTTGCTTTTTATATCCCAGACACCCTCCAGGTCCTGCTCCCTTTGATTTGTAAACTCCAACCAATATCAACAAACCAAAGCTGCTTCCAATTCTCATGTGTCACACGCCTCTCTTCCAAGATGGTATTGTCCCGTGTAATCTGCTCTATTGCTTCAAGTACAAAGAGTTCAAACGTTAATCATATGTCATGGATTCAAGTGGCCACAGATCGTGTAAGCCCTGGTACAGTTTTGATTATACAGGAAGTTGTCTTGGCTTTGCAGTGCTGTCAGAAAATACTGGGTATTTAGAGTTCCGTAGCCTCCATAGGGAGGTTCTGTTCACTTATTGTTTTCATTTGACGATAGAACCCTGCCAGGTTCCTCCTCTGAATCATTATCAGAGCAATATATCACCGGGACTGTCAATGCTTCCCATCTCTGAAGCTGCTCTCTGTATGTCCCTGTCACCATTCAGAACCCGATGCAATTAACTTAATTAACTTTCAGTATTCTAGGGCAAATTTTGAAGTGCTGAAACAATGAGTGTTGGGGTTATTGCAATATAACCGAGGGGCTGAGCGACTCGTTCACATGCTAATATTTACAATGCGCTCATACGCATCAAAGGAACATGCTCATTGTGGATATTTAACCTTTCGACACACATCAAAGGCTGCGAAAGTTGCCAGAAGCGTCATCTGTCTTTACGCCGATTTTCCACATCCGATCAGAGTGTCTAAACAACGAAAATGACTCCATGACCACAAATGAGAAGAAAGTCATCATGGTTTTGCTGAGAAGCAAGGAGTGGATGCCATGTGGCT
>JAODJU010000039.1:4488145-4499285 GCA_026776725.1 Gnathonemus echidnorhynchus
CCCCCCCCCCCCCCCCCCCCCCGACCCTCATAACCCAAGCATAACACTAGTTTTCCTTCTTAATTTAAATCAGCATTTAATTTTTCTGCCCTTCCGCGGCTTGGCCCGTCGGCCTCCGTTTGTACGGCGAGCGGAGATGGCTTGCCGCGATAAGCTCCAGCAGAAACCCGAGAGGATAACGCACTGGGAAGCCCCCAGCCCCCAGTGGCCAAGAAACTGTATAAAACCCCATGTGGTCTCGTGTGGAAGGAGGACGCAGATATTCAGCGAGGCTAAAATAACACCAAAATAGTGGTAGAGCAAAAAGCACAAACTGTTCCACAAGGCTGCCGAGTGCAGCGGAGGAGCAGGAGAACTCGCTGACCCCAGAACAGCAGCCTGCTGCATGGTGATCAGGCCTAAGGTGAAAAACCCAATCTGCTGGCTAGCTGTCACAGTAAGCTGCTCTACATGTCTGTCTGAGCAGTTTTAGAGCCAAGATCTCGATTCATTTTAACCCAAATGCTGGTTCCGTCCCCAGGTTTCCCGGCATCTGAGCCAGAAGTGCAGAACTGAGCTAACGGTCCCTGAGCAAGAATAATAGACACTTTGCACAAGTTCACTGGAATGCTTCTTCTCACACACGTCATCTTGCTCTCCCTTGAGACAGAGACAGTTGAGAGCAAAGCTTGGGGCCCAAAAACAGCGTCAGCGTTTTAGCAAGGGGGGGTGGGGGTGGGGGGAGCACGTTACTATTGGACCCAGGCCAGGGTTCAAACCAGCAACCGTCTGATTATAAACACAGGGGGGCTAACCTACCGAACCATGCACCACACCTGGAAAGATCATGGTTAATTAATATGCCAGCAGACTGAAATGTCCATTGACCCTGTAATGATTAAACAGGTGGAACACTGATGGATGGATGGATGGATGGATGGATGGATGCAAGTTCAGTAATATTGAGCTTTAAGTTTATGATCAGAAGGGACTTTTTCCATTTCGCTTGATGTGCACACCTGAACGGAACTGTCTGAACTTTTAGCAGTGCACATTACCAGGGTAATCTTTGCAGCGACTTCCCCATGTCATACATGGTCCTCACATCCCATGCTCTGATGGTGATGGTAGCCCTGGATAAAAGGTTCCCTATGTCACAGGTCCCCTCAATGGAGACCCATCTTCTCCCAGGGTTTAGACATCCTGAGTGTCTCTTTGCTGCGCTTCTCTAGCTAGCAAGGCTTCGCATGGGGGGGCAGCTCAATCCTCGCCTCACCCCCCTCCACTGTCTTCCAGGCCTGGGCCCGGCCTGGGCAGAGTCCATCACAGCAATGCAATTTTTCATTCAAGATTTTCCCAGTACTGTATGGACCAGGAAATTCTGGGTAATAAACAGGAAATAAAATCAAATAATTGTGAAGAGATTTTAACTTAATTTATGTGCCAGCTTGGTTTAATTGTGGAAACCACAGTGTGCTACAATCTATAATAATCAGTATGCTCCATAAACCCAGACACCACAGTGACAAAAATAAGACAAGCTGGTTAATTGAAAGCAGAAATGCACTTTAACTGATAGCCCTTAAGGATCAAACACATGACCCAGTGGCAGGTCATGCACTCTCTGCCCACCCTCTTAGCCATAATGGCCGGCACAACAACACACGGCAAGCACAAAACACACATCATGCACAACACATAACATCCATCACTACACAAGACATTGTGTGTCAGCATGATAACAACACAACAGATGCTAATTACACACAACTATTTACATTGACAAAGACGCGGGCTATTTACGAGGCCTGCGGAGCATGCTGGGAAATGCTAATGGGCTCTACTATGCAATGCGGTCTGCGTATACAGGGGTATGTCTCTGTGTTAAGTGGCCTGACGTGGTCACGTGGAAGTGCCAGTCCGGCGTTTTATCCCGTTCCTGTGGGTGGAGTAACTCGGCAGGGAACATTTTCCTCTTTTCCTCAAATGGATTTTCAAGCGTGTAAATAAAGAGGTTGTTGACATATCTGTAGATGCTGCTGAAAGAACCATTAGCAGAGGCCAAAACAGGCTATGTCCGAACACCTCACATATAACTATAACTATATAACAATATAAATATAACTTTTAACTGCTGTAGGAGTGTGTGTAACCATAATAAACCACAGCAACACACCCCGCCCAGGACTTCATTCTGGGAATTGCTCGATTCACACACACTTACAGGCGGTTCTCCTCAGATGATTTAAAGGATTGATTGAAGTGATATATTTTTTTTTTCCTGCCCGCTTGGTCCAGCTCAGACGTGGCACTTCACAGCACCCCAGGCCGTAGACTGGCAGACTGGCACGAAATCTGGCAGAATCTGAAGGGGGGGGGGTGTTTTTGAGAGCAGCTGGCACGGCGTAAAGAAAAGCCGGCCAGGCGGGGCTTTGGCGGTGAGGCCCTGAGCGATCGTGCGGCGGAAGGGTCCGAGTGGCCGCCCACGGACCATGGGGCCTTTGTATTTTCTCCTCGCGTCCATTTCAATAGACGTCTCTTGCTTGCCACCCAGAACAGCCATAGAGAGAAGGGCAGAGAATTCCCCACCACACGTCGCTTTCCCACCCAGGAACACAAATGATACTCGTCACCGTTTACAGCAGCCTCTCCCAATCCGGGCCTCAAGGACCTGAGGACGGACCACGGTTTTGCTCCCTCCCAGCTTCCGGTATGGAGCAAAAAAGTGGACTGTCTGGCAGGAAGATGAGAGGGAGCAAAAAAGTGGACTGTCTGGCAGGAAGATGAGAGGGAGCAAAAATGTGTACTGTCTGGCAGGGAGCTGAGAGGGAGCAAAAAAGTGGACTGTCTGGCAGGAAGATGAGAGGGAGCAAAAATGTGTACTGTCTGACAGGGAGCTGAGAGGGAGCAAAAAAGTGGACTGTCTGTGGGTCCCCGAGGACCAGCTTGGGAAAAAGCGGGCTATGCCATCCTGGCAGCTGCCACATGCTGCTTCGCATGGCAAAATTTTTCCATCACTGAGTATCGCAGGAATATGCTCCTCTTACATGTTTTTGGAGAGCTGTGGAAAAGCTCTCGGTTTCTGCTTCCAATTCTGGTTCTAATGTCTTGCAGACCGCCATGCCTGTGGGGAAATGGCCTCCATAGCCCGTCCCTTGAAGCTGTCTGGCCTGACTGTGTTCTCTGCTTTATGGTGTGTGGCTGAGCGGATTAGGTCTTGGTATCTGTGATCGGAAGGTTACTGGTTTCTTGGCATTGAAGTCCCATCTCCGTTGGACCCTTCAACAAAGCCCTTGACCCCCCTGATCTGCTCCAGGGACACCAGATAAATTGCCAGACCCTCTATTCAGGCTCCAAACTTCACTCTCAACTGTGTGTTTATACCTCAGAGGAGAGCATGATGGGAAATGTGAAAAGAAGCATGCCAGTGTACCTGTACTTACGAAAGTGAATACGAAAGTTCAAACAAGGAGACCTAATGAACGCCAGCGTGTCCAATCACATCGCTCCAGATTTTATATAATGAGTAAGTCTAACCCACTTCTTTGCCGTTACAGCTACTCGGTCCGCCCGCCTCCACCCCTCCACCACCTTCGGCTCCCCGTCCTGGTCCGGGATTGGCTCCTTCGCCTCCTGCCTTCTCCGGGATTGGCTCCTTCACCTCCTGCCTGGTCGGCCAGCCAGATCTGTCAGCTTCAGAGATGATGGAACTGACGACCAAGAGACAGGCTTCGCCAAAATCTCCGTTCACATACTCATTTTAATTGTTTTAACAAATAAACATACGTCTCGAAACTATCTATTGAGGTCTCCTTGGTTTAAGTGCAAATGGCGGATATGGGATTTTTTCATCACTACATCAAGTACCATGCCAGCTACTCTCCTCACCCTGCAGATCCACTTCACTGCTGAAGGAGACACTCTGATGTTACCATTCAAGGAAGACCCTGGTTTTCCTATAAAATACACGGGAATGTAATGAACAGGTAAGTGGATAATGGCCCACACATTATCTTCACCTGCTGATTCATATGAAATGCTCGTCCTCCCTGTTGAAGGGTAAAGTGTCGAGAGGCCTCAGGGTCGGGCAAAAGGCAACAAAAAAACATCCAAAAAATTTGGGATTGGTGATTTATTTTCACGCCATCTTAAGCTTTGACTCCTCCCATCAAGCACACAAGAAACAAAAAAGAAAAATAAAGGAAAAAACAAAAAAAAAAACTCCTAAACGACCTAATATAAATAACCATCAAACAAATGAATGGACGTGCAACAGACTTAACTGTGGCCAAACAAACTAACCACTACCACCATCTTATAAACCCTTGTCCCCACCCCTTTAATTGGAAACTACCATTCCCCTCTGGCTACAGGGGTAACATCGGACCAAAAGGGACAAAAGGAAAATAAGATGGGGCTACAGAAATAGACACCCTTTCCTATCAACCAGGGCACTACAACAGAGGTAGGAACTAACAATTCACAAAAAAAAGCAGTAAATATAAATAAAAGGCTCGGGCTAGTTTCCACAACATGTGTGCGGCCATTTGCTTCCAGACTCGCCGATCCCGCAAACAGAATATCCTGGGAGAAAAATGCCAAAACAATAATTCACCGTTGGGGTAAGATGACGTTACTGTCCCCTTAAGACAGCGAGGATGCTTCCATACACTGTACCTTTAACAACTTCATGAGAAAAGCCTTGAGGGTAGTAAAGTAATAAACATTAAAAAATGAAAATATATTTACATGCTGCCTGGGTGATATGAGCAATTGATCTTGATCTAGATGCTATATACTGTAGGTCAGTATTGGCCCATAATGACCTTTCTATGGCTTCTTAACTTAATATTAATCTTTCACAAAGGGGGTTAGAATAAAGAGCAGGAAGAGTGGAAAGGTGATTATACACACGGTGGCTTTTTGAGCAATGTTGCCGGGCAACTGCCAATCAGACGCAACTTCTGAGACGCCATAACAATCATTGGCTCCAGCCTGTAGCCCATCAGTGACGCAGACATCAGCGATTCCGGATGATGCTGACTGTAAATTACGCTGTTAACACAGTTGGATCAGTTTAGCTGAATATAAGAAGGGAATAAAGTCAGAAAGCGTGGCACATTATACGCACAATAAAAATGATCGATCGCAAAATGGTCTCTTAGTAGGTCAGCCCAGTTCCTCCATCCCCATTGATAACTTACCACTTCTTAATAGCTAGTTTGCCTACGAAGCTTTCATGGAATGGCTGGTTTGTTCCTGCCACCAAGGGTTTTCCAGGAGACCGGTCGTGTGGCATCACGTGAGCGAAGTGGAGGCGGTCGGCTCGCTGGCCACGGCTCCCCGCCATCCGTGGCGAAGACCTGCTCCTCGTGCCAAAATCCAGGCATCTCTCACCTTCACGCTGCACATATTTGGGCTAAGTTTAGATCCAGCCTTTTACTGGAAAAGGAGGGACATGAACTGCCTTTCCACTTGCCACTGGGCCAATCTCTCTCTCGCCCCGCGCTAAGTCATATCGCTGCACCATCGAGGACATGCCGTGCTGGCACTCGCTAGAAGCTCGACAGAAAGCCAGAAAGTTTTTAAAAAGAAGGCAGACAGATACTTTAAAGGGTGGATGGATGTTTCTAGCAGCAGAGGATGTTGTTTCTGGATGGGTTTGCGGCACGACACGGTGTGCTCTGAGTGGTTCTTCCGTTTCGCTGCTGCTCACTCGCTCGCTCTCTCTCTCGCCTTTTGTTATGGCTTTCCAGGGCCGAAGGTGTTGAAATGCCTCGCATTGTCATGTGCCGGACAGATGTTGGCGGAGACCACGGCACTTGCTGCCTCACGAGAGAACTGAGGCCGGCTCGCAAGGCAGAGATGCTGGCTATCACCGCCAACGTCGGAATCACAGCAATAAAGCACGATTCCTGCACGCGTGAAGCTATGTTACAGTAGTGGCTGAAATCTATAAACACTTCGGAGAGGTGGTCTCACGTGCCGCTCAATGTGGACGGCGATCCCGTCCTGGCTGGCAGGGTCCTGCACATAAATCCCACAGTTTATGTTTTTCTCTGCGGATTCTGGAGAGTTCTGTAGCATATCAGCGATCTCACACACAACAAGACTGCTCTCTCCAAAACAAACACCGAGGGGGAAAAAAGGACGTCTTTCACAATAGTACATTATTACTCGTACTTTCAGTTGCTGTGCGTTTGTGGCTGGCATATTTTTCCGACTTTGAATCGCTGTCATACGGATTCTTAATGATTTCAAAGTCACGGAGGATTAGAACCCAGATTTATGCTTAACGTACCACATTTACCAACTGGTAGTTTGAAAAATGTCGTCCAGAATAATATTGTTTTCTGTCTTGGTGAGTATTGGCTGAGTATCTTCAAAGCGGTACACAGGGGGTAAATCAAGGTGAGGGGCCATAAGGGGGGCAGTAATTAATGCAGGGGGCTGACCTTATAATTAACCAATGATATGTTTTGAATCAGTGAGTGTCAGGGAAGGGGCCACTCTGGGGGCCAATCAGCTTTCACCTAAGGTCAATGCCCCTGTTGCCCCGCCCCCCCGCATGCACCCCTGGTGGCACATCAGGATTACGAGGGCGATGTCCTCAAAAGGCACGAGCGTGACAAGAAGCATCAACCCCACCCCGCCCAGCCCCACCATCGCCATGGCGGGTGGTGACGTCAGGGCAGCTCACCTGCCATGTGTGACAGGAGAGGCAGACGAGACCCAGACGACCCGCCCAGCTCTGCGCCGAGGGGCCGCGACTCGCCACAACAGAGGTCCGCCGCTCCGCGCTTTGTTTATCACGCTAGCAATGTTGCGCAGAAAGCAGTTTATACATGTTTACTCGGGAAGGGGCGGCATTTAGCGGTGTTCCCCAACAGCAGCCCCCTACCCTGACCCCCGACCCAAGACCTGCTATCCCAGCTCTTTGGCAGCTCAGTCCTGGGGAGGAGTGGGGGGGGGCAGGGGCTCCACAGCACACGATGGTGTGTGAACTCACGCCCTGCTCTCTATCAGTTCCTGCTGCCTGACACCAAACACAGATGGTCCCCGCAGACATCGCATGAGAGGGCTAAATCAGGCCCACTCGGCCCGCGCAGCTGTGCACAGGCTCGGCCTATCCAAGCATTTGGGCCTCGTTTCTGAAAAATTGTTGTGCAAACACTTCTGCGAATGCAAGGGTCAGCTTTGAGGGAGACCAGACACTGGGGACAGTGTGTCCTGCAGAGGACCTACCCTGCAGGTCCGTCACACCGCACATGAACTTCAGGAAGATGAATTATTACCAGCCAACCCTCCTGCGTGAAACAAGGTCTTTCCAGACATAAGTGAAAATATTCCCCTATTGATTTTTTTTCTTCGTTTTGACAGGAAGTTGTATAATTAAATTCTGGAAAACCAGACAGACTTTAATGATTTTGCTAAATGGACCCGTTAACGAGGCATAAATCATGGCGTCCGCGTCTTGATTCGACGCCGTTTCTGGTCTGACGTTGTTGTTGCGTGATGCTGTACGAAACATCCAGCTTTCAATGCGAAACACATTCGGTGCGATCTCTCCAGCGTGAAACGCGTGGGACCTCAACAGGCTGAGCCTGACCTCCATTTGTATTGAGAAAAAAAAAAACGTTTCTCATGCGTCCTGGGTGTCAGAACCATGAGAGGACTGGCTGATAGATAGATTGAAGGATTGACTGTTGAAGGAGGAAATAACTATTTTCCATAATACCAGGAGAGCTGTTGTTTGACTTGAATGAAGTTAGCAGCTTGAGAGCGACAGATTGTTGGGAGAACATTTCATCCTGTTTGCTACATATGGCCCACAAAACCGGCAGAGAGAGTACACTGCAACAGATCTGTTTGCCCAAACAGACTTCTTTTCACGGAATAGCGAACAGTTTGCAAGCGAATTAATCAAATTAGCTCTATGCATATCCCTGTATTAAAACATTCTTCACACATAATTAGAAATCGTAAATAAACAAAGGACACAAAGAACTGCATTCCTTTAGTTTATGAATCGACAGCTAGGCGATGCTTGCCAACGGCGAGCATTTTTTGGCTTATAATACATTGTTGCTGTTCTCTTAATATATTTGAGCAGTTTTTGTTAGGGTCCAGCCTCCCCATCATGTAGGCCTCAACGCCTCACTGGGTTAACACGAGAGCGATGGAAGACGCCGGATGGAACGACGGCCTCTGATCGCCATGCAGAGCGCCGGGCCGTTCCCCAGTCTCCGTGCTCTCGCTAACATCTGTGTGGCAGCCTCGTACCGTGGCCGTGAACCGGAGAGGCGAACTCTTGTTCCTCTCTCTCATGTTGAGTGAAAGCAAACAAGAGTACCAAGGGATCCAGCTGCAGGACAAGGCAGGGGGGATGGAGAGCAAGGCGGCCTGCCGACTCTCAGGGGCACAGGGCTGACCAAGCTGCCCCCAGACCTCTGCCTGGAAGTGAAACTAGCTGTTAATATCTGCTGGCCGGCCTGTTTATTTATTCACGCCTCATTGTCCGCACTTGTGCAGATCGGCACTCATTACGGCTGAGCCGCGGCAGAGTCAATGTGCCGTGTGTCCATCATGCAAGACTGCAGGAACGGAAAAACTCTGCTCTTGCTTAAATGAAAGCTAAGAATAACAGGAAGGAAGGGGAAAACCAAGAAGAAATGGCAAAAGTTTTTGAACGGCAGACTTTTCGGCTGCGTAGACATTCCTCGTGTTTTTTTGTTCTCAAATAAAAATTTGTTAGCACAATAAAAGCCATTGCAAAAATTGTTGACTCAGTCATTCGAAAGCACAACAGATCATTTTGGTCTCTGCTTTGCCATTTTACCCTGACCACCAATAAACCCTCACTGGAAAATGATATTTGTGTCCCTGTTCATCATAATGAAGGCAAAAAACAATCACAATTGTTAAAGACCCCGTTAAGGACAATAATCAGATTCTGACCAACATTTTTGAGTCAGCCATGCAGCCAGCGAGACTGACGCTCCAGCCACTGCAAAAAAACCTCACACTGGTCCATTCGGACCGGTGTGGTGCTGAGGTATCACCCGCCACACGGCTGCACTCAGGTTCTCATCGCACTGTAATCACTGCATGCTCCTTACCTCTCATGCATAAGCATACTTGACTGCATGAAGGATTATAATGGAAACAATAGCATTATTTAATGCATTAGACAGATGCTCTATGCTGATATGTAATGTTTCTGCATAATTTGCAGTAAGGGCCATACTAAATATATATCTGTGCACCTTTTTGGGGACGTGGGATATAATTAAAGTAACATAACAGCTGTTTACTAAGGTTAAGCTCCCCGTAAATAATGGTACAGCAGAGCTATTATTTCCCAGTGTTTAACAATTATTATCTGTATTAACAGACATTACTGCACTTGCCCATGAAGTCTGTATCTTCCTCCTTGATATTCTGAGCTCCTGCTGTGTATATTGATCCCCTATGCAGGAATGCTGACTTCCTGTCAGGTGAGCGGTGTGTCGTGAACGCCCACAGCACAGCCTTATGGGATATTACTCAAGTGAAGTGCGACTTCCTGTCAGGTGAGTGGTATGTCGTGAATGCCCACAGCACAGCCTGATGGGATATTACTCAAGTGAAGTGTGACTTCCTTTGGACAGTGTCACTCTAAAAACTCAGTCAACGACTGCCACACCTTGAATCGGGAGGCTGTCTGAAAGAGATGAAAATTATTTAAGAAATCTGCTGGGATCGACTTCTACAGAAAGGAAAACAAAGCTTTAGGAAAAATGAAAGAAGGTGGAGGCAGAGAAATATCTGCATGTAACGCTTTTCCATCCCACAGCGGCGGCTTGGGGCTGTCCCGCTACACGCTGCTGACCGCTACAGCTAATCCCGGCACAGCGAAGGACTGCGCAAGCAGCTTGCGTTATTTGCGGTCGCATGCAGACTCACGGAGTGCGGGCGCCGGGGCGTTGCCGCATACAGCGGGGGTGGCTGGCTGTCCTCTTACCGCCAACATCGACTGCGGATACTGACGTGCGACGTGCCTTTGGCTAGCCGCATGACGCCACGAGTTATCTGCCCTCCCCCGCGTGCAGCGTAAGGGATTCGCAGGAGGAGCCGACGCATTTTAAAGTGCCAGGTGACTCAGGTCGCAGTCCATCCAGCTCCAATTAATTTGGGGCCACGGTCCGCGATTCGTGGGCCCGCTGATGGCATGCGAGCAGTTTCATAGCGTGTGGCCTGTGGTCCTGTATGTAGCCTTGGCGTTCTGGTGGAAAAACACGTGTGAGTATCGATACCCCGATATGCAGCTTATGTGCAGACTCATTAAGCTGTTAACTGGGGGCCATGTGTAATGCAGACTAATTTTTAGGCTGAAGTAAAGATGGCGGATGCCTTTGACTAGTCGCATTCTGCCCCATGTTATGTGCCCCCCCCCATTTTAACTTAGACCCGAATCATGAATCATGGAACTGAAGAATGTAATGATGAAAAAGCATGAAAAAAATACCTACAAATGACTGGTAGCACAGTGGTGGAGTGGTCAGCACTGGGCAGAGATGGACATTTCAGGTCCAGAAAGTAAAAATCCAAACCAGGATTTTGTTTGAACCAACTAGTTGAGCATAAAGAGTCACAGTCACAGAGTACTCAAGTGTTTGGTTGAAACAAAATCCTGGTTTGGATTTTTACTTTCTGGACCTGAAATGTCCACCTCTGGCACTGGGACCAGGGCTCACGGTTTTGTGTGTGACACTTGCATGTTCTCGTGGAGTTTCCTCTGGATGCTGTGTTTTCCCCCCACGGAACCAAAACTGGAGTTACTGAACGCCCCGTAGGTGTGAGTGTGCCCCAGGAAAGGTTACCTGCCCATGAGTCTCTAAGCATGCGACAGAAAGCTCTTTCCCAGCCACATGGATGATGGAGATGATTTGCCACTTTAATGTGATTATTTCACAAAAGATCTATAGATTCTGTTTGCTCCTTATAAGTCTCTGAATCTTGTAAATATTGTTTATATGTCTTCCTTGAATTAGATGAAGGAAATCTGATCAGTAATGCAGTATCTATATACTGTCATATTTTACCAGAGATGGACATTTCAGGTCCAGAAAGTAAAAATCCAAACCAGGATTTTGTTTGAACCAACTAGTTGAGCATAAAG
>JAODJU010000039.1:4499385-4511373 GCA_026776725.1 Gnathonemus echidnorhynchus
GAGTACTCAAGTGTTTGGTTGAAACAAAATCCTGGTTTGGATTTTTACTTTCTGGACCTGAAATGTCCACCTCTGTATTTTACTCATTTGGTCGTCTTCATTGGAGTTAGATGCTGTCGTATTTCAAAAGCACTGTCATTTTTTCTACCACTAGTCAGTTTTCCTGATATTAAGCATGATTAGATACAGTACTACACACAAGTCATATACTGTATAATGATGTTTAAATGATCTGTAGTGTGTAAACCTATGATATTATATTTGTCAAAGTTTGTCAGCTATTTCAAAAAAGGTCCCTGGAGGTTTGCAGCAGGCATCTAGTACATCCATGCAGTTTATGACTCAACCATCAGCACACCTTGTGTAGCTAATCAGCTATTTGACAAATGTCTTTGATTAATTAACTGAGCTGGTGGCAAAATTTAATGAATCCATGGAATGACTGAGGTGCCCCTGAGGAGAGGTTTGGGTCTGGTCTAGCCGTCCAACAAGATATCAGTAACTTTTTTGGAGATCAGAAGAAATTCTTGTCAGTTTTTATTGTTACTGTTAATTTGCATATGTTCTAATGTTAGATTATGTGTATTTTTCTGAGCAAATATACACTTACTACACAGATAATCAGCTTTAAACATTTACTCTGACTGCATGAGACTTTTGCACAGTCTTGTATTTCTAGAGTATGACACAAAAACACGATAATGCAGGAAAAAGCGGTGCCTTGGGAGCCTTTTTGGAGAGACACGACCGTCCCACTGTAATTGTAAACACTACAGCATCGTTCAGGCAGAGCTGTAATTTTGAAACCTTCAAAGTAATCTGGCCATATAGCTGCATGAATTTGTTGCTCTGTTCCTTAAATGGAGCAGCCTGTGGCACAGTGAACTGTGACTGACCTCAAAAGAGGCACTACTAATCCAGATATCCATATATATCCAGATCGACAAAGGGGTAACACTGCAAAGCATTTCATTTTTATAGACAAAAGGATCTATATCTCTGCAGATGAAAACTGGAACTGTGTAATACATGCCTTAAAATGCAATGTTTAATATGTAATCTAAATCAAAACTAAATTAATCGGGAAGGATCATTTTTAAGAGAGCGCTGCGGAATGCTTTGCACACATTGGAGACTTCTGCAATTATAAATCACCAGCAGAGGGCGTCTGTTATGTTGCTCTGGATACCGACATGTGCCATGCAGACCTAGTTACAAGATTCTTTGAAAACACGCTACAAAAAAAGGTCAAAGGGGTCATTCGTTTACTTTTGATGAGGTTAATTGGTGACAACTTGAGCATGTAATGTCCAAGCGAGTGACAAGCGCTAATCCTGCCTGCTCTCACGTGCCGACAGCAGGGACGTAAAATTAGATTGACGTTTGTGTTTAATGCCTCTTACGTAGCCTGAGAGGCGATAACCACACCAGACAACCGCTGGCCGCTTTCGCTTCTTATGGCTCCCACACGGACTGACTGACGCTCCTATCTTCATCATACTTAGTCAGTATGAGCACAGCGTTTATTTGTGGGGACTCCGGAACAAGTAGCGGAAAAGGGGGGATGAGAGGAAGGCAGACAGGGGAACGTTTGAGTTTTATTTTCAGAAGGCAGGAGGCGGAGAGTGCCCCCCCTGGGCAGGGTGACTCGGCCAGCGGGAGGAAAGAGGGGCTTCTGGTCCCACAGGAAGTGGCTGCTCCACTCAGAAGTGCATGCCCAAAATGTCACCACTTACAGACCAAGGATCGGTGATGGGGCTTTGGTCCCTCTCATGGAACACTGCCAGGTGAAAAACAAGCAAACTGTGGGCACATCACACGAAGGAAATAAAAATAACCATTATGTATGCTTTTCAGGAATCACGGCTTGCCATTTAATGCTGGAAACGTGGGTGTGGCGAATTCAGTCACCTTCCTGTCCTTCCTCTGTGTCATCAGTATGAGGTTTCCGGCCAGACGTTTGAATCATCAAACCAAATTTTTTTTTTCTTTCTTAACTGGAACATGCGTAATGTACACGTCATCTGATGGATCTGATGGTGGAACGGTGATGTGGGGGAAATTAAGCCTGGACACTTTGCATCTCAGTAAGATTTTGTCACCAATACTCGAAACCGGCACGTTTGTGGCATGTTCTTAAATCTCCTTACGCTATAACTCGTCTTTGGAGACACAGCAAACAGTTCGCCCTGGTCCTGTTGGCTCTGCATACCGTTTCCGGAGACAGTATCAAACATTTCTGCTTCGTTGTGTCCTCCTGAGGCGTGCGTGCACGTCAGTAGGTTGAAACTGCGTCAGTGGTGTTTAGACTCGGATTTATCTGTGCAAGCAACCATATACTGTAAAGATGTGAAACATGTAAGATGTTAAATGCCCCAGACCAGCTTAGAATTGAGATCTTTAAAGGTCTGTTGATAGCTGAGCGGTGTCCCGGAGCGACGGCAGCATGGCTGTGGAAGCAGACTGATTTTCAGGGGCAGAAATCGTCCAGCCACAGCAGAATCCAGAACATTAGCATGTTTTCAAATGAAAGGTGTCTTCTGCCTCCCCCCCCACCAAAAAAAGAACATCCCATATTGCACGAGTTTCCCTGGTATGCGCATATCTCAACTCTAGGGGGCACCATACACTTTTAACAATTAGTGGTTCGTTTTAGTAAGTTGCCACGAATTATCAACATGCATAAACTGTTTGGAACTGGTTAGCATTTCGCAAAATGCAAGTAACACGTGCTTCACACTCATGAACACATTTACAGGCCTTCTGTCTCGCAGAGTCTCATCTCATGCTAGCAATGACTTCCTATGCTTGGTCATAAACAGCTGTAGGGGCATAGCAAGGAATTCTGGGCCCCCTAACAAAATGTCACCTTGGCCCCCATGGTACTTTCTGCGGGGGTGGTGAGTTGGGTCTGCCTCGGGCCCCTTATGGTCCAGATCCCTGGAAAACATAGTCATTAACCCGCACCTGGCAACAAACCCCATCAGCTGTTCAACAAAACACAAATATATATTTTTCCATTTTTATTATACTGTATGTCAACAAACCAAAAGGTGCTTTTTAATATATGTGAAAAATTTTGGGCTGAAACATTTAAGATACAATGAAGCTTCTTTCATCCTTAAGGGGGTAAAATTGGGGGGGGGGGTGCACGCATCAATCCTGCCGCCTCGCACATGCTGAGTGAGTGCTTAAGCGTCAGAGCTAACCCCCACATGTATGTGACAGTACAGATTCAGATTACGCAATGCATACTACGCATGATAGAATATAAGGCAAACTATTTTTGCAATTATTGTGGAATTATCACAATGTACAAATATAAAATTAATTTGTAATGTTCAGAACAAATTGTTTCTGGAGATGGTACAGTACTTCAAAACATAATAATGCTTACATATGACTTTACAGATTTGAGGGTCCCTGTCCAGTTTTACATATGACTTTACGGATTTGAGGGTCCCTGTCCAGTTTTACATATGACTTTAAGGATTTGAGGGTCCCTGTCCAGTTTTACATATGACTTTACAGATTTGAGGGTCCCTGTCCAGTTTTACATATGACTTTACAGATTTGAGGGTCCCTGTCCAGTTTTACATATGACTTTACGGATTTGAGGGTCCCTGTCCAGTGCTGGGCCCCCTGAATCTGCCAGGGTACCCATGTCCCTCTGCATCCCTGCCTGTGATCCTTCCTGTTATGTTCGCATTATTAAATCAATTACAAGATTTCTGGAGGTTTGAGAAGCTCTTGCATTATGGTGACATAACATTTTATTTGATTTGCCGGTAGTTGTGATAAAAGGAGAAAAAATCAGATTTTTAATTCAAAAGTTGTCTGGTAGGAGCAACTGAATGTGGAGTCGTCTGTCACAATGCTATCTCATGCCCTATTTTCTCTGTAACCTGTCCTGTTTTAGAATGAATCTGAAAGCTTCTTCTTCTGGAAAGCTGGTCATAATAAGTAGCAAAACATAACAACAGAACCTTGTATGGTATCACAATTTTATGAAATACCAGTTCAGAACATCACAAATGTTATCTGTATCCATGGAAATCTTGCACGCATCCATCCAGCATTATGGACTGCCAGTGGCTTCACTTGCACAATGCACCAGATTGCTCATGCTCTACAGTATTACTGTTTTGTTTTAGTTTTAACTGTGCATTTCTTGAGTAGTACTGGAACTATTTAGATGAGCAGTGGTGAAAGCAACCGCATGGCTGATGCATTTCGTTTTCTGTCAAAGGAGTAGACCTTTTGTCGATATCATGGATGTTCTTGGGCTTCTATCAAATGGATGCCCCAATCACAGCAACCCATAAACCGAGACTTGTATGCAGGAATGTTGCTAAACATCTTGGGCCCCATGAAAGCATGTCATATTGGGCCCCCAGTCCAGACCAATCCAGTTATTTTCCAAATTTTTCCTAACCCCCCCCCCCCATGGCACCCCTGGTTATACAGTACGTGTGCACATCTGAGTTAATGGTCAATATTTTTATAAACTATGTATATGATAAATAATTTTGCATTTTGGTCTTGATTTTCCGCATTGTGATTATGAATATTGTCTGATAGCTAGCTGTCTTTGAACTGATGTCTTTTATTGCAGCATCTAAGAAAACATGATTTCCTAAATATATTTGGCTTTAGCAGACTTTTACAGAATTTGCGTTGGGTTTTCTCCTGGCAATGACTGCATGCTGGTATTATTCAGAGCCAAATATGGCCGGGCAAGAGCATGATTGCCGAGTGACTTAATTAAGAAAACACAGCATTCTGAATCGAGACTGGATGGTGACATTACTTATATGTGCAGTTAGTTAAGTATACAACTCAACTGTTTAATGATAAAATCCAGATTTGGTTGGGTAACAGTTAGCTTGATGCTTCATTGTCATAATGCCTTAATAGAAAGGATGCTTTTACATTGCATTGTGATAGCGATCCTAACATATAAGGAAGGTGTGTTTGTGACATTGCATGCAAAATAAACTGCTATTTCATTTTATACCATATCGGGCTTCCTAGTAGGTCATTAAAATCATCATAGCAAATACAACATGACTTTTCGAAGTTCTGGAATATTTATTCCATCCACAAAATAATTTCCCTTTGTTCTCTGGGCATCTCCTGCTGAGATGCTTTCAAAGTACCATCATCACAGTAAAACCATTATCTGGAAAGTGAAGCTCATGGCCTCCAGCGCAGAACATCCCGATTGCTGAGTATTCTTTTTATCACTGAACATCCACAAAGTACACACTTTGATACAGCGCAGAGGGCCGTCAGATACAGGTTGCTGTATGTCGACAGTCCGCTTGCACTGGGCAGAAGGGGGAACGCCAAGCGAGAGCTGATTTCTTCTTCACATTGGAGAGCTGTGGAAATCAAAAACCTGTGTTCAATTTAGCATCTTAGTTTTCAGAGGTGTCTAAGGCTGTTTGAGGGTTGCTAAGGTAATAAGAAAACAGGTTCTGGAAAGAATCATGATTTCGCTGTGCAGCTGACTACACTCAGTTATGTGCGTTCGATGTTTTGCGATGAAAATGAATCTAATTTTCACAGAAAAAAGAAGTACAATTGTTTAAGAAGGTAAGAGCACTGCCAATGTAAACCAATGAAAATCAAATGAGCTTATCCAAAGCAAATAAAGAATAACAAAACGCACCTTTCGCTTCAGACAACCACAATGGAAAATCTGATTAATCAGAGGTGCTCTTCAATATCTGCCATCATGTTTTACATTTAGCATCGTCGCGGTTTTAGAAACCTGCCCTCTGCGTTTGGATCACAAGCAAAGTGTAGAGTGGATTTCTTGGCGCACAATTCGGCAAACCACAGCTTTCCCGGCGACAAAACAATGATCCCTGTGCGGGGGCCAGGAAAGGAAACCACACAAGATGAGAGGAGACTGCCCAGGATGACACGGAAAGATCCACGTGTGCTGTGACACGGGCCCCCAAAATCATTTGGTTTGCATGACACTAGTACTGGAGGCTTAAGTATTTTAAAGAGTGATCTCGTTCTGTAGTCATTCTGATTCCTGCCAGTTCACCTTTAAGTTACTCAATGCTCACTATGCTCATTATAATTTAGGTGATCGGCTCAGCAGGTTAAATCTCAGTTCCTACGATCAGAAGGTCGGTGGTTTGAGCCCCGGCCTTGACAGAACAGTCACATGTCCGTGGGACCTTCAGCAAGGCCCTTAACCCCCACCTCCATGGGTGCTGCATGTCGACTGACCCTGTACTGTGACCCCCAAGCTACAGAGAGCAAGATGGGGCAGGTGAAGAGAAGAATTCCAATGTACCTGTACACATCTTTGTGCAAATGGCAAACAAAGGATTTATCATTCATCAAAACAACATGCAAGTGAGTAAACAGGGTCACACAGTCCCTGGAACAACTGGGTTTGAAGGCCTTGCTCAAGAGGCCAATGGTAAAACCGCTCTGCTGAGCAGGGGATTGGAACCAGCAACCATCTGAACATAGACAGAGAATCTTAACCCACTGAGCTGTATAACACCCTAGCCTTCTACAAGCAATACCCTTAAGATATGGCCCACCTCCCAAACTGCCTATGGAGTGAAGGCCTGCAGGGGCCTAGAGCCAAGCCAGGAAGCACAGCTCACAAGGCAGGAGGAACCCCAGACAGGATACCAGTGCATCACAGAGCACAGGGACACCCGATGGAGGCGATCAGAACTGCAGGAAACTGGGTTATCCAGAGGAAACTGGGGGGAACATGCCCAATGCACCCACCCCCCCATACAGATGCACACACACACACACACACACATATGCACACACACAAGGCTGGAGCTCAGTATTCAAAAACACATACGTTGATCGGTTTCCATTACTCAGAATATCTCTTCATAATGTGCGGTGAGAGTGTTGACACAGATAAACAAGTAAATATACAGAGATCACAATTTTGCAGAAGTGGGAAAAAAATAGTAGAAAATGAAATAATACAAATATGACCTGGGAATGCAGAAAATATAACAACCAGAGAGAAATTCTTCAGGGAAAGTAGTGTGTCTGAGGCTGAACCGACCAAAGTCAACCAAAGTTCTGCAGGTGTCATGTTAACAGAAATATTGGTGACCATGTGCAACGTCTCACCTGCCTCTAGTCACCTGCCTCTAATCACCTGCCTCTAGTCACCTGACTCTAGTCAGCCCTCCCTAGAGACCAGATCATGCCCAATCAGACCAGGCCCAACAAATCATAGATAATCATATCAGACCCAGTCAGACCACACCCTGCCTCACTCGAATACCAGAGACATCATTAGTACATCTTGAACAGTGTAAGGCAGGTGCAAAGAACCTCACTCAACTAGAACCTGTTTGGGCTCCTTGCTAAATTCTATTGGGTTTTTTATATTTCTGATTGATGATTGCTAGTGTTAAAAATATTGCCTGTCTTGCAGCCCGGGTTACTGGATTTCGGAGTTCGAATCGCTCTGGCTCTTCATTGATCCATCCCTGTCCCTTCTCCACGAGCCTTGTACCTGTCGTTCTGGATCTCGATTCTTTAAACCTCCACACTCCGCTCGGATCTCCGCTCTCCACCCATCGCTTCAGAACCCCAGTTACGTCTAAAGTTTTGATTCGCATTAAAAATAACCGTCCGACGCGACAAGAGTCCGGAAGCCGGCGAAGATTTCCGTCCTCATAAATCAGCCTGATGGATCTTTCTCCTCTCGCCCGCCCTCCTCATCGCCCCTGTCTGGAGGGTGAGCGTCTCTCCGTGTAAATGCTACACTTCCCAGCAGTCCAGGCCAGAATGGAGAATTTTTTTTTTCGGTCAGGGGAAATATTTGAACCTGCGTGTCAGTTTTCAGCTTGTACAAGCAAAAGGTGCAATGTGTTGGCACAGAGCTGCCACATTCAAACAAGGGCACCAAATAATCAGACTATTAAAAGAAATGGGATTTTGGCAAATGCAGTCTTTATTCATTCTGTCTTCTTGCCACATAGAGCTAAACTTTATTGGTATATACTGAACCAGGGGAATGCACCAGGGCCCTCTATATTAAAATGCTAAATTGGGTATAAAGAACAATTTTATTGCATACCTAACAATGCTATTTTCAAGCTGTTACTGTGTTACATGTGTTATTGAGCTCTGGGAGGTTGAAAACCCAGCAAACTCGGCACTGGTGCTGTTTTCAATTAGCGCACCAGTCTGACAGACATGTCTGCTGGCCCTTTAAGTGCGAGCACGGGACGCGCAAACCCCACGGGAGCCCACCACGCCACGCCCGGGCCAAGGACCCCCTGGCAGGATTTGACCCCGCCCCCTGCTTTTTCTTCCTATGCAGTCCCAACTGACCTGCTGTCCTATCCCGTTACTAATCTCGCTGGCCATGTGACAGACAGCGAGGCATTTGATTGGTTACAGGATCGGGGGCATTTCAGGTTTGCAGTTTGGGGGGGGGGGGGGGGGGGGGGAGGTGATGCGGTATAGCCGACGTGGTACAGTACGCCCTATGGATGTGGGGCATGGTCCATTTCTCCACAGGCACCTTGTCCTCAGGAAACCCTCCCAGATCAGGAGCCCAGGGCTGGTGCCTTGCCAGAGATTAGGTGAAGAAGAATAACATGGGCAGGGGCTCATGGAAAATATTTCATTTCCAGCTTGGGGCCAATAAGGCCACACGAGGATAGTCTGAAGAGGGAAAGTCACTCACTTCGAGCACTATCAACGACTATCACACATCTCAGCAAACATACTTTTCTGTTAGATGACAAGGGGCAGTTTTCTACAAAATACCCTTTTTAATGTCCTGTCAGCTGTCTTTGCGATAAAGAGTCTGAAGACAGAGTGACCATAACATAAGGGTCCAGAATAAACAACTCTGCCAAGCTAAGAGTCCAAGGAGTCACTCCAGCTGATTTAAATTACAGGAACAAACAACCCAAAGAGTCATTAGAACTCACTCAATCTTTCAGTCCACAAGTATAAACATATAACACCCTCGTTTGTTTGTAACAAGGACAATGGATGGAACAGGACGTAATGGTGCCCTAACCCTAGGATTTGACTAAGAATTAAGCTAACCGTAATTTACAATGGAGATGTCACCGAAATGAATCTGATTTCCTTTAGACTTCTTTTCTACTTATTCATGAAAATATCCTGCCAAGGCACGACATTAAAATATTAAAGATTTCATACATACTACAGAGATTCTATATTGTGAAGCAGTGGTGAAGCAGGTGGACTCCAGTCTGCATCCAGATCAAAACATAATTGAATCCAGGACGTGCCATTGTTCCCCCCACCCCCACCCCTGATTGGCAGATTTTCCATCCATACATCCATCCATCCATCCATTTTATATACCTATCCCGGAAGTTACAAGTGCAAGGCAGGGAATAACCCAGGATGGGGCACCAACCCATCCGCGGGCACACACTCACACTCACTCACACACACACACTCACACACACACACTCACACACCATTGTCGGCAAATTTTATCACCGGTACGTTTTTTCGGACAGAGTGGACCTTGGCTTTGTGTTGCTGATGGAATTTAGCCCTGGGGAGAAAATAGCTGGGGACCCCTATTATAATGAATCATGACTAAATAGTAATAAACAGCACAATAAATGCAAAGACAAGCAGAGTTTTACTAGAGTAAAAAAATGTACCATGAAGCAGTGCCAGGTGCTGCAGTGGCTTCTTGGGTAGCACTGCAGCCTGCCGGGTTAAATGCTGCATTCACTCTGTATATATCACATCTCTCTATATCACATCGCTGATATATCACATCTCTCTGTTCTTCTCCAATCACATGATTATTGTTACCTTATTAGGGCGTCTCCTGCATGTTAGGTACGGCTAAAACCTACAGGCTGTGGCCCTAAAGCCCTGCAGTGCCCCCCCCCGTGTTTATCTGGTGTAAGACTGGGCTGTGCTGCTTTTGTCTGATTATCCCCCATTAGCCGGCTGGAGATGGGAACTCCTGGCTCATAGGAAGTGCTGAATGGCTGTTTTGCGAAGGTAGAATGAGCTTTTATTCGATGTTTGGCCTGCTCGCCGGGGACCTCGGAGGGGCCCGTGCTTGTGCTCAAGTCATCAGTGTGCTCTTCACGTTCGCGTGAGGATAGCGGTTTTGTCTCTCGCTGCCGTCTCGACTCGACATCTTCAGTCGAAAGTCTCCATCACGCAGAACCTCACCTTGGATTCCCATCATCTCGCGTGTCTGCCAGTAAAAAGCGGATGGGATACACAGGCAGTTTGCTAAGGCGATTCACATGCTGGCTTCTTGGGGGAGGGGGGCCTTCACTTAAGTGCAAATCTTCGTCTGAATGTTTCAGGTACTCTGTTGCCATGGATATTAAAGGTCAAAACAGCGCTTCAGCAGATCAGGAGGGAGATTCTTTTAGCTAAAGATGAACGGGCGTCCTCTCATACCCGTTTAGTTTCCTTACCTTTTTAAGTCATAGGAGGTGAGTTCAAAGAGGAACGACTGATACTATCACGTCCTTTACTCTTGGTCCAGTTCATATTCCCGGTCTATCTCCTTCCCTCTCTTTAGAAAGCAGGGGAATCTGGATGTAGCCAGTTTTGTATCTCAGCACCAACGGGCATGCCATTTTAGTGAAATCACTGTCAAATTTGCAACCAGAAAGCCATTTTCGGTATGGCGTTTCCACCAGACACTTTCCACGAAACCGCTTTTATATCTATTTTGCATAGTTTCCTCACAGGAATAATACACAGGTATGAAGATATTCGCCTTTAGCTTTTACTGGCATCGTGCGCTTCTCCATTATTCCACAGGCAGCTTTGAAGTCCCGTGACACATTAGCTGACAGCGCAGCCGCCGTCAGTGACACTGCCTAAGAAACACGGGCTGCGGAATCGCGGAAAAAAATCCGTGAAAAAGTTAGGCACTAAAAATAAGTCCTGAAATCAATCTCCGTTACTCAACTGCAGGAGGGAGTGATATTCTACATATACAAGACCTCTGGGCCGCTAATACACACGCATGATTTAGAAATGCTAAGGACAAACTTGTTTCTCAAGCATTTGCGTGGGTTAGTATGCAATCCAGAGTCCACTGAAGCAGGCAGATAGATGGAAAAATATCCCAGCACAATCAAACAGAGTGAGTCACATGACACCTTCCTGTATCACAGCCAACAGGGACAGAGGTTGGGCCCTTGAAGGAAATCCTATCCCATCTTTTATAAATAATGCAGGTCTTCTTCAAAGACATCAAACCAAAAGCTACTGTGAAACAAAACAAATTGACAGATCTGATATAGTAATTCTTGAGTATCATTCAGACCCCCTCCCTGGGAATGACCCTAACTCCTACATTGTGCATTAAAACTAGGGCTCTATTAAAGATTTTGAATAAAAACCAATAGTATTCCTCCCATATATAAGCACGAGAGCTCCAGTTGTGATGCTACACAGAATTCACAGCTAAAATCAAACGCTTCTGTTAACAGTGTCTCCCAGGGAAGCTGATTGGGGGGGGGGGGGGCATGTAATTTGCTACATTTGTTTTATTTTGTTGAAGGGGGACAACTTAAAATTAGGGTCTTTCCAGGTGGCAAGCACACTTT
The DNA here is from genome assembly GCA_026776725.1 of Gnathonemus echidnorhynchus. NCBI lineage: Eukaryota > Metazoa > Chordata > Actinopteri > Osteoglossiformes > Mormyridae > Gnathonemus > Gnathonemus echidnorhynchus. The sequence continues at coordinate 4,510,989 of JAODJU010000039.1, forward strand.
CAATGGATGTCAGGCTTCACTATTTAGGACCATTTAGCAAATTGTTTTTAGATTTGGATTTTAGGTTTTTTTTTTGTCCTTAAACATTCACTTTCTGTTTTAAGAGCAATGTCAAAAACTTTGTTTAAAAAACTGTGTTGGTGGACGTGATGGAGTGAAAGGGTTTTTTGTCGAGGCTTTTATGTTTTATCGGACCCACAGAAAACATAGACAGGCCTAGGCATAATTACATTTTTGTCCTAATTCTGAGACTTCTGTTTGCAATAAAGGAATATATCCATACTGAATAGTTACAGTTGTACATTTGAAAACAGGAAATCGTGTATTGCTCTCCTGCCTAAAAATATCAAGCTATGATTTTTGATCTATCTGTATCTCCCCCCCC
>JAODJU010000039.1:4511411-4526398 GCA_026776725.1 Gnathonemus echidnorhynchus
CCTGTCCATCAGATTTGTTCTTTCACTGTTTATATTCTACCAACTAATCTTAGACAGCACCTGAGTATAGTGCTGGACCGAGATATAAACTGAATAGAGAGGCCTTCAGTAGCACTTAGAAACGTATCTTAGATGCTTGGTACCTTTCCTGACCTACACAAATGGAACCTTGGATAAATTGTTCTGTCAGAAAGAATAGCTAATGAGCATGACATATAGAGCCAGTCCTTTGATGGTTACAGATCAGTCCTTTTTCTGGTGACCAAGAATTCCTAAATGCTCTGTTCATTTGACCCTAATTTTTCACTTAATGCCGGTAATTTTGAACGTTACCTTGGAGACGTTTACATTGAATAATAGCCCCGAATCACTTAGAATTTATTTCAGCGTATTTGCTGGTTTCTTAAGTACAGCCAAATACTTGATAATCGCTTAACCTTACTCGAACAGGGCTCCATTAGAGATGCCTACACTCTGAGGGATTTGACAAATTATTGCTATGAATAAATGATGCAGGCCTTGTTAAAATAATGACTGCAGACTTATTACATGCACATAAAATGCTGCTCAGACAGTTTTTGGTGCTTTCCTGAAATTAGAGACAAAATGTAGTATAAACTTGCTATTTTAGGCTCTCTGGTGTCATTTTAATTCTCCACCATTAAAAGTGAGAATTATGGAGCCTCCTCTGAGAGCTGGAGACACAAAGAAATACTTCAAGTCATTTTTTAATGTCGTATGAATAAATCCTTTTTCCTACATTGAAATAAATGAATTCCAAATTAGATAAGACACAAGCTTCTTGGTATTGCTAAGAACTGCTGCCATCCTGTTTCCAAAATAGTTGGGACGTTGCGTGAAATGCAAATAAAAACAGAATGCAGTGGTTTACAAATCTTATAAACCCATATTTAATTGAAACTAGAACAAAGACAACATACTGAATGTTGAAACTGAGAAATGTTATTGTTTTATGACAAGTAAATGTTTGATTTGATGCACAATTTGATGCCAGCAAGTTGGGACGGGGGCATGTTAACCACGGTGTTGCATCACCTCTTCTTTTAACAACACTCTGTAAATGTTTGGGATCTGAGGACACCAGTTGCTGGAGTTTTGAAAGTGAAACGTTCTATTCTTACCTGATATAGGATTCCAATTGCTCAACAGTTTGGGTGTCCTTTGTCGTATTTTTCATTTGACGATGTGCCAAATGTTTTCAGTGAGTGACAGGTCTGGACTGCAGGCAGGCCAGTCTAGTGCCTGAACTCTCTTCCTACGGCGTCGTGCTCTCGTAGTACGCGTACAGTACAGGTTGGCATTGTCTTGCTGAAATATATAATTTCTTCTCTGAAAAAGACTTTGTCTGGATAGCAGCACATGTTGCTCCAAAACCTGTATATATCATTCAGCATTGATGGCGCCTTCCCAGATGTACAAGCCACCCAGGCCAAGGAGACTAATGCACCCCCACACCATCACGGATGCTGACTTTTGAACTGTCCACTCATACCAAGCTGGATGGTCCCTCTCCTCTTTACACCAAAGGATGTGACATCCATGATTTCCCAAAAGAATTTGAAATTTTGACTTGTCAGACCATGGGACCGTCTTCCATTTTGCCTCAGTCCATCTTAAACGGGTTTTGGCCCAGAGATGTCAGTGGAGTTTCTGGATCATGTTTAGATATGGTCTCTTCTTTGCATTGTAGAGTTTCGTCCTGCATTTGTGAATGCAGTGGCAAACTGTGTTCACAGACAATGGTTTTCAGAAGTGTTCCTGAGCCCATGCAGTGATTTCCACTGTAGAATCGTGTCTGTTTTTAATGCAGTGACTCCTGAGGATCACAGCTGTCCAATATTGGTTTTCAGCCTTGTCTGTTGCTCACAGTTATTTTTCCTGATTCTGGATCTTTTAATGATATTATGTGCCACAGATGATGAAATTCCAGAATCCTTTGCAATATTACATTGAGGAACATTATTTCTAAATGATTACACTATTACCCACACAGTCTTTCACAGAGTGGTGACCCCCTCCCCATCTGCACTACGCTCTGCGAGGGGGCTCTTTTTATAACCAATCATCTTACTGACCTGTTGCCAATAACCCTAATTAGTTGTGAGATATTCAGCCAGGTGTTTTGTTTTAGCATTGCACAACTTTTCCAGTCTTTTGTTGCCCCTGTCCCAACTTTTTTGAAACATTGTTGTTGGCATTAAATTCAAATTGAGCATGTATCTGTTATAAAACAGTAAAATATCAACATTTGATACGTTTCTTGATATCTTTGTTCTATTTTTAATTAAATATGAGTTAATATGATTTGCAAATCATTGCATTCTATTTTTATTTACATTTTACACAGCGTCCCAACTGGAAACAGGCTTGTATTTTTATAGATAAAAAGCCGGGTTGTACTTCTAGCTGACCTAGCTAGAAGACCTAGCTGACTCCTTGACAGCACGTTTGTAATGTACCGTTCGCCTCACTTGTACGTCAGTTTGGGCAGAAGCATCTACTAAATAAAAATAAATGCAAATTTAAATATCTGAACCTGAGCGCGCTGTCCCAGGAGGTTTGAGGCTCTGACATTGACTCGCTGTTGCAGGCCCCAAATAGCGTTCATTGGAAGATGTAACATTAGCATTCTGATGTCGATTGAAACGGCCAAGCCTTTAGGAAAAAAATGCTTCGATGTGATCAGAGGTGGAAAGTCCAGGTGCAGAAAGTACAGATCCAGGCCAAGGTTTTGTTTCAACCAACCAGTTGAGTATACAGTAAAGAGTCACAGTCACAGAGTGCTCAACTGGTTGGTTGAAATGAAACCTTGGTCTGGATTTGAACTTTCTGCACCTGAACTTTCCACCTCTGGATGTGATATATATCGTAGGTTTCAAACACAAAGAATTGTTGTCAGACCTGCTTCAATTGCTAAAATACAGTGAGAAGGTGCAACTTTGCTCCAAATGCACAGCTCACCTCAGTCTCAAGTGATGACCTTCAAATAATGCCCATTGCACATTCTTTGAGGGTTGAAACATCACCCGTCACCCAGCGGGATGCATTTGGATGCATTTGCATGGGTCTGATGTAGGGAGGGCAATTAGTGAAGAAATCCCACAGAAATCTCCCTCGTTAAATGGTACGTAGTCCACCACTTTGCCAGAAGGATTCTGTAGTACATCTGGCCACCATTTTCTTCAATTTTACCTCACAAACATTTGGCTTTTCATGTTCTGCTTTTTAATAGTCATCATTGCATATCCATCTGGAAATTACTTAAAACATATATTAATCCAGATGATAGTATGCTATAGAGAGAGTAGTTTACAAAAACAAAGATTTCGATTTTTCTTATTTACATTCCCAGTTTTACTGTGGGAATTCTTACAATTCCTTAGGGAAACCCTTTGATGGCAAAAAGATCTTAAACCGAAACACTGGTTGTTGCAACCATTGTTAACGATTTCGGGAAATGAGACATTGCAGGGATTTTTTTATAGTGTTCTGGAAAGACCACCCGCAGCTTCATATCTGTCTTATATACTCTACAACGCCATTGTCCTTTATTAAGTTGCGATCTGGGATATCTGATTCCCTGTGTAATGATGTTCTGATATCAATCCCCAGCTGTGCAATGAATGCTAATTAAAAAATTAGTGATGAACCAGCATGCCTTTGGAAGCCAATGGACTCTGGCGTTTGTATCTGTCCATATGGTGCATGTCAGTGTGTGGATAGCACAACTATCTTGTACTTCCCAGTGGGGGTTTGAATCCAATATTTGATGTGTGTGTGTGTGTGTCTTAGGTATTTATTACAACGTTAGCCACAAATGTCCCCACAATGGGATAGAAACCTGCATTTCTTCAGTCTCCACAAGGGGAAATTCAATTTGATAAAAATCTGTGACTGCAATTAAAAAAATAAAAATTTTGTTTGGTTATTTATGGCTAAGGTTATGGCTGGGTAGGGGTTAAGATTATTATTGTTGGGATTAGGGTTATATGCATAGAAATGAATGAACGGTCCCCACAAAGATGTGACTACAGGTCTCTCTCTCTCTGTCTGTGTGTGTGTGTGTGTGTGTGTGTGTGTGTGTATCCTGCAATGGGGTGGTATCCTGCCCCGGGTGTACCCCACCCTGTGCCCTGAGCTGCTTGGGAGGGGCTTCAGGCTCCCTGTGACCTTTGCCAATATGAACATTTTGAAGACGGCAGAGTGGATAAGAACATAAGAATATAATCAATGGTGCCACAGGAATCAGCAACCTGTCTGAAGAAGACAGTAAAAAACACACGCGACTTCAAGTTTAAAAAAATCTACCCTTCTTTCTTTGAACAATGGATACAAAGATAACTCTCGAATTTCTGGAAGCTGAGCGAGATGAATTGAGAAAAGGTCAGAAGAACGAAACAATGCGAATGACGATGATCTCGACTGTAACCTCTGTGCTGCCCTGCCGGGGGGTGCTGCTAATTGAGAGCATTTTGCTTTCAGTAGTGCGTTGGCTCCATGCCCATCGTATGGAGAAGCGGTGGCTCTGATGGAGGCGGTCTTTCATGTCGTTAATTTGCCACGTTAATCCCCCGCGATCTTGGAAGTGCTATGGCGGCCGCAGCAAATCCTCTGCGCTCCGTAGCTTGAGAAAGCGACACTTTAATCCAGCCGCACTCTTCTTGTTTTCCACGGCGTACATTTTTCATAGGTGACTGAGTGACCCCTGCTCAGGGCTTAAGTAATTTCTTTAACAACTTGAGCGCTGTGTCAGATTCACTATTGTCTTTGTGTGGACATGTGCTTGAAACCACAATACAGGCAGATTCTCACTGAAACACAAAAAGCTGTGACGACTGTCTATGGCTCAGTAAGTCAGGATCAGAAGGTTGCATGTTCAAATCCTAGGGTCAGCAGAAAGATTTCAGCACTGGGCCTTTAAGCAAGGCTCTTAACCCTCAACTGCTCCAGGGCCTCAACTTTCTCAGTCATATAGTTGTATTGCTTTAGGTAAAAGCATATGCGAAATAAAGCTCATGGGAATTTTACTTACACAAACATGTTCTGAGGGCAGAAGGAAACATGATTGGTTCAGCGATATAACCAATCAGATTGGAGAGGAGGTGGGTCCAAGCAACTAGAATAGGTGGGACCAACTAATCAGATGTCTCGGTCCAGCCTCCTCTAGTTGTTTGGACCCACCTCCTCTAAAATTGAATTGATTATCTCTCTGAACCAATCATTGTTCTTTCTGCCCTCAGAATATGTTCGTGTAAGTAAAACTCCCACAAGCCTAAATAAATGTAATATAACATGCAAGACAACGGAAAGTGTTGAGAGAGAGGTGTGCAGGAACCAAAGAGCATGACCAGGTGTTTGAGTCTGACGGAAATCGCCAGTCAAACGGGATACAGAGTGGAATTCGCTGGTAGTGTCTGCTACTGCTGGCTCCAAGTCAGATTAGCACAAGCTAATTAGCATGTTAGAGTGAGTGCAGATGTCAGAATTCTGGTCGCATATCTGGGAAAGTGACTTGGATTGTAGTGCCTATTCTGTAATACTTCCCTAATGCGAAATGCCCAGAAGTATACACAACACAAGATATAAATGCAAAGACCTACATTATCATCTGGCTGAGTAAGCTTAACCTCTGTGCTCTATGCTGGTGGTCGGAAAGTGGCTGGTTCAGTCCTGGCTTTGGTGTTTAACACCCACCTCATGGGTGCTGCTATGGGTGGCTGTCTAGCTTACTCCCACGAATAAACGTGTCTGTGTGTCATGGAGAGCAAGACGGGGTAGGCGAAATGAGTATTTCTACACCCAGATTAATGACGTATCTTCATTTCATGACAGAGCCCCAGTTGGGAAGGGTCATATGTTATTAGACACAGATTTACTTTATTTGGGAATATTAGTACTGTACCTAAACTCATACTTAATAAGTATCAACTAGTGTTGCATGAGGAACTTGACGTTTTTTTCCTACTTAGCAAAAATAATTAACTTCCTTGTTGAGAGGTTGCTGAGGCAGTAATGGGACAATATCTCTAAACTGCAACTGAACCATCAAACATCCTATAACTCACTACTTGATTTCAATTGCTTGTATCTTGGATATTTAATGAACAGTAATTGTATTTTTACTCGTCATCTTCTGATGGAGGTAATAAACTGTGTGCATTTGAATAAAACACTCTGTTCACTTTTTTCCCTAAAAATTCAACATTTTTACACATCAAAATATATCCAAATATATATACATCAAGCTGTCAGATCATGCGTCCAGGACTAAGTAACTGCTTGCTAATTAAAGTGTTTCTCCTGAATTCTATTTTTTCTGGTCTTGGACTCGATTCTGCTATTTTATGAGTTAATAATGTCTTTTTCATTTGTTTAGTAATTTTTCCAGATTATACTTCAATAATTCTGTTTGCATAGTTTTAATCTTTCTTGTGTTCATATTAAAATAATTAAGACCATTCCTTGCCCCCGATGCCACCCAAATGGACTTGTAAAATCTATAAATTACAGTACACAGTGCTTTCAGAAGTTTTCATGTAGTTTTTTATACTGTCTAAATGTTGCTTGTAGCTTCAGGTTAATGAACCAAGGACGTCCCGGTTCGAAAGCCAAAATAAATCACATTGTGAAAATGTGGCTTGATTTTCTTATTTTTTCCTACCAAAGGTATAACTCAGGAGAGAATGCAGCCATTGAGATTTGAGGCCAGATCAGTACGGAAAATTGATGCGGCCTAACAAACAGAGGAGTTCTCAGCTCTGTATGATAGTCTTCCACACTAAATACACCTGGAATTTTGGTGAGGGAGTCCTAAATATTAACAGCAATTAGAGCACATAACGGTTGTGTGTTTTGGAGAGGTATGCTATAGATACAACATTCGTGTCAAGTCACAGGTAGACATATTTTGGAGAAGGTAAATCCGTTTCCTATTTAGTGCTGGTATAAATGTTTGACATGGGTCTTCCTGCCGCCTGTGTCATTCTGTGCCAGTGTATATTTACGCAGGGCAGGGGTCTCAAACTCCAGAGATTCTGTTGATTTCCATTCCGCCTAATTCCCCTGGCCAAAGTGATCCAATTTGCAGTTAATTGTCTGTACGATTCATGCCCCTGAGCTCCGTAATGCCGCACTGCCTCCCAAACATCACAAAAAAGCAGCTATATCTCGAGTTCAAATTGCAATAAGCTGAAATATTGCATGAATTACTATTATTGTACTCTCATAGTAGACTATACAGTTTACACAGATGGATGTATTAACTAATGCATTTGTGTCCTTTCTAAATGATAGGTCAGTCTGAAACGTCCAGTTCTAAATCTGCGTAATCAGTCTCTTAACAAAATGCGAAATGTGTTTTAAAATAGAATTTAAGTTACTGCATAATCACAAATTAATAGTCAATCCTGCTAAAACACATGATAGCATGTTCCAACGCAGTTGATATATTATGCCTAGTACCAAAATCCAATACAGGATGAAGTCACTTTCAATCGGCGAGAAAAACACAACGCAAATTACAATGCGATGTGGTCTTAGCCAGAAACATTACCTGCATGCAAGAACAACCATCAAAGCGAACGATAGCGATGTCCGATTCATGGTCGACACATTCTTGTGAACGGGTGCAGTTCAGTGACTTGGTTTTTAAATCTGAAAGATTCAAACTGTTTGTGCATCCACGCAATGCACAGGTCAAAGTCTTTGATTCTCAAAATCTGAAAATATTTGGCAAATTACCATATATAAAACACACCGCAACCTTTTTAAATTCACGTACATTTGCTTTTCGTCAGCTGTCTGTGGCCATGTAGCCTTCAGCATAGCGTAATTCGTGTATTTGTGCTGTGCCTATGCCCGGCCGTGTGGTAACTGTGGCTCACTCCTCCCGACTAGATGGTACTCTGTTCAAAAAAGGGGCTCAAGCAGCCCAAAAAGTAACCAAACAGCACCATCTATTGGGGTCTAAAAATACAGCAAATGGTTCATGAAGTCACTTTGCACATCACTACTCCTATCTTTGGACAATTCCAGAGACTCATAAAACCTATAGATGTTTATTATATAATTTAATAAAGCATCATTATTTGTTATGTTAAATGGATATATAATCACTTTATTAACCACTGGTATACTGTTTTTATTGTTTAAATCATTTTGTTTGCAGTAAGTTACTATGTCTTGTAGTCACATTCCCCTAACCATGTTTTTCCCATTGTATGTGGCTATTTCAGTACGCGAAGTTCCTCAGGAATGCATTAGCTGGATTGTAGCAGGACTGACTGTACTGTAATATACTACTGACAGTAAAGACGTATCTATCATAGCTACATCCAGGCATCTAAACAGTAGAGCACAGGTGTTAACAACAGCCACCAACTGCTGGAGGTAACATGTGGCTCTATGGGTTTGTGATCAGAAGGTCACTGGTTCAATTCACTCATGGAGTGATTTCACCTATAGGCCCCAGAGCAAAGCCCATAACTCCAGTTTCCAGAGGCTGGCTGACACTGATATCCGATCCTTGCTTATATGTTGCTTTGGAGAAATTACTCATAAATAAGGAAAAATTAACGTGCTGTTTAGCTTGCCTATCTATGGATGTCAGTGACCTCCAATAGTGTCATTTACATCTCATCTAATGAGCAGCATGTGAAGTCAGGGTATAATTGATTGTTAGATGTATATTGATTGCACAGTTGTAATGTATATTCATTCCATCTATGGACATCTGAGTAGTAAGCTACCTTTGTAGAAAGGTACATACCTGTAGGCTTTATGAGAGCTTCCTCTACTGACGAGCAGCTCTCTACCCTCATCTGATATTGGTGAATCGGGAAACATTGCACTTCTTTAGATATCTTGTGACCTGAGATTAAAATCTGCTGTGACTTCAGATGATTACGAAAAGGAGGATGTTGGTTTTCCAGCGTGAGGATTTACTAATGTGACACAGTATCTTAAGTTTAAGTGTAATAAATTATAAGCATTTCAAGAAATTTCCAAGTGAGTTCATGAAATCAAAGTTTCTTTATCAGCAGTACACAGCAGTTGGAATATTATTTAATATAAAAAGTGATAAACAAACAAATAATCAGTAAACCAGTAAAATAGTACAACAATGATTGAATGAAGACATGGTAGAATGGTTTAAATTTGTGACAAAGTGTTTTGAAACCTTAGAAATTTCGCTTGGGCTGATTGAGTGGAAGCACCAAACATCAGGAATGTTAGATGGTTCTACTGCATCAACACTGTCCTTCAGGCTCCGATTCAGGCGTCACTGTTGAACAAGCGTTACTTTAGGATGAAGGAGGCCGTCTGCCAGCGGCCCGTAAGTATCCCATCTGTGCCAAGCTATTAAGTAGGCCCTTAAAGTACCCAAACGACTGAAGCACTAGGGCTTTGGCTCTCCATCCGGCTGAGGTTAATGTTCCTTCTTATCCAATCATCGGGACCATCAAGCTCTGCGATAACTCCCTGTCTCTTTTCACGTCAAAGCCCGCGGCTTAACGGCATTTTGAAGTTAGGCTGTGGTTCCTGGGCGTCACGTTGAGCCGCTAAATTTGCGATGAAACGTTGGATAAACGTTAGTGTGATCTTTCAGAACGTAGCGGGTTCCCGGGATGCCCCTCTATAGCTGTGGCGGGTAGCAAGCTCCAGGCTGCTTAATGGCATGGAAAACACTCCGTGAGCGGAGCACTTTCGCTGCTCAGGCCTACGCTGCAGATGATGTGATGCCTTCGGGAATTTTGGTCCAGGTCCAAATGAAAACCATCTAAATTGTGGCACTAAACATGGTCACTGAGCAAAGGTCCCTAACCACCCCCCGCCCCTCAAAAACATCAATTCCCTCCCTGTATTTCATGCTCCTAATATATCTGTGTAAGTGCACCATAAATACATAGGAATGAAATATGCAACTAATGTAACAGTAAGAACCAGGATCCCGTCTTAAGCAGCATTCAGGACCAGATCCGTCCATTCTCCATACCAGCTTCTTTTAGGCAGGGTCATAGAGCTTGTCCTGGAAGCTACAGGCACAAGGCAGGAAATAGCCCAGGACAGGGCAGCAACCCAGCACAGGGGGCACACGTCATATACTCCTACAGGCAATGGGGCAACATCCATTCAACCTAGCGGGGGGGGGGGGGGAGTCTGGAAAACCTAGCAGAAACCCCACAATGATACGGGGAGAACATGCAAACTCCACACGAGTTGAGCCGGGGCAGAGACTCGAACCCCAGTCCCTGAGGTGTGGGGCATAAAGAAGAAAATATGCACTAACAGGTATTGGCTAGGAACAGAAACGCATTCACTAACTGATCACGAATAAAACATGACATATCGCACAAAGAAGTACGATAACGCACATGAGCTTCGGTTTTTACGAAAAACTTTTACACTGGATCACAGTGGGAGGGTGCATGGTGTGATATTTTCCTAATTTGTCCTTTGTCGCTCTTGAATAACACGACTTAGCGACCAGTCAGATGAATACTTGTATTCAGCGTGTGTGACAGGGAATATGCAAACAGGCCCACCTGGAAAATGAAGCAAAAGGGGGGGGAAATATCATATTTGAGGGTCACGCAGCAGGACGAAGCTGATATGCGTGTATCACATAATGAAACACTGAGCGATTATCTGTTTGGACGCAGACAGATACAGCCCTGAAAAGATGAGCTCTGCAACAGGCAGCAAATAAGTAAAATGCTTCTTTTGGTAACTAATCAATCTGCACTGTACAGTGGTGGTAGGGGGTGGGGGGGGCGTTTCACATCTCACTTCGGATGTTAACAGTCACGGTTCTTGTTAAGGAATTTATTCAGAAAGTATGGGGGTGTGTGTAGCTCAGCAGATTAGGGCTCTGTGCCTCTAATCAGAAGGTCACTGGTTCAAATCCCTGAGTCAATAGAGAGAGCCCACTGCTGGGCTCCTGAGCAAGATCCCTCCCCCTCTCAAGTGTCTCCTGGGACCATGTGACTCCGCTTTGGGTAAAGGTGACTGCTAAATAAATCTGAAAATATCCCCAGTGACTCAAGTATCTTGTCACATAGAAAAACAGTGCAATCAATCCAGAAAAAGTTAAAAAAATAAATAATCAAAATTAAACCTAATCAGATAAAAAACAATATTAGTACAGTGATTGCCTCTTTCTGATAAGAACCTTAATCGGGTTTTTGTAACCATATGTCACGCCCCGCTCCGTTCGATCCTCCTGTGTGCCACGCCCACCTCGTTACCCAGTGTTTCTACCTGATCGTTCCCACCTGTTGCTCGTTTACCTCAGCTTGTCCTGTGTATTTAGTCTGCGTCCGAGTTCGTTTCCCCAGACTTGTCATTGTATTGTCATGTGCTGTAATCGTGCTGTTCCTGTCTGCCTCCGTCTGCTCCGATTAAACCCCGTTTCCCCCTACTCCCGGCTTGACTCGCCTGTTTTCCCCGCTCGCTCGCCTCCGGACGTGACACCATAGGCATAAAAAACTCACTTTTCTTCCTTATAAGGTTCCTGTAATGTCATTTTATCCAGCCATTGCTTAGAGATCCAGATCAGGCCCCCATTACATGCCAGGTTGATGAAAATATTCAGTGAAGGAAATAGATGTTAAACCGATGCCTCTAACTGAGAACGATGCTAATTATGGCAAAAAAAAATTCCCTTTAAATGCTTGCTGTGGTTTCGCTGTATAACACCGAAATCTGGAATGCGTTATACGCTTAAATTACACGTACAAAAGTGACAAATAGATATGAGCTGTTTTAACGGTGCATACAGCATATATTTCATAAGTAATCGCAGCATAATTGATGTCGTTTGAAATCAATCATCTAATATTTAAAGCATATTTATTCGCGGGGGGGGGGGGTGGAGTTATTTAGTAGGAAGATTCAGTCAGACAAGGTAAAAAAAGGCAATAGAAATTAGTGTCTTAAAAAGCTTGCCAACCTACACAAATTCTTGTCATGTGAACATGTGGGAAGGCCTCATTACAGACTGGGTGCTTAAACCAACATATTGACTCTAATTTCCCCGGAGCCAAATCATTAACTCTTGCAGGGGCTGAGTGTTATCTGTCAGAGACTTGCAGACTAGTCCAGCTCTATATCACACTCTCTAGCTGAGAGCTTCTCGCCCGTAGAGATCCCTGCCCCCCTCTTTGCCCTGACAATCGGCCTCCAGTCTCTCTAATAGGTGCTAATTGTGTTCCATCTTCCTCGCTAGATGAGAGGAATGCTCACGTTATTTCTGAGTCCGGTCTCATCAGCACATTCCTCCCCGAGTAGTAAAAACGCGCCTCGAGTGCGGAAGCAGTAGAGATGTGAGGCGCCCATCACGACGAGGCGTGGCTCTAAAGGAGGCAACCTTTTTTTTTTCCAGCAGGTGGACATTCCGCATGTGGCTCCGCCCCCTCTCATCACAGGGACGGCTTTTTCGGGGCAGCAGCATGTCTGTCTGTCACAGCGTGCTGTGCCAAGGTCCGGTGTCTGGCCCGTGTTTACGTGTCGCCCCGCTCGCACACGCAGAGACCGATCTGGACGGAGTTTGGTTGCGTGCATGTCAAACACTACGGAGATCTGGTCCACTGAAACACAGTCAAGCAAAGAGAGTACAGAGCAGCAGTTGTGGCCCCACTAACACAGCCTGGTTATGACTACGAGGTTCCTTCAAAGCCTCTGTCTTTTCCCCAGGAAATTACACTGTCAATTTAAGTGCTGCTTCAGGCGAAGCATTTCCTGCTTACGGTGAATTTTTTTTCTGCTTTTCTGTAAACATGCTAGTTCACACACCCCCGGTCCATAAGTACGCTCCTAAATGCTCAGGCAGATCAATGAGTACGTGAATCGTGGCCAAAAACCCTCAGGATGTGTGTTTCGTTTTTTTTTTTTTAGCCACTAGACCCATAATGTCCACATTAATGTTCACTAAAATCGCGTGCTAATGACCCTCTAAAATATGCTTTAGAGAAAGACAATTGTGTAGACAGATAAACTGAGATTTGTGAGAAAACACTGAATAAAAGCATCTTTTAAGCTGCTGGAGCTGTAAACGAAAATGTGTCCCTTTAGTAGGTTATTAGTAAAAATATCTCTTTCGCTTGTAGTTCATTGAGGTGCTCTTTACGGCAAAAAATATTATGGGTTATTATAAGTCACACAATTATTTTGCTTTCTTACTGAGGAAACCTCAGCATAATTCTTAAATTGGAGAAAAACGCAGGGAAATCTCAATCTAAATGACTAACATTGCCAAGCAAAAACATATTTACAGCGAGTGACCAGTGGTGATTGATTGCATTGATCTCGTCGAGTTTGCGTGTTGGTGTTACACACATCTGCAAGATGTGAAATGTTTATCCTTCAAAATGAAACTGCAGCAACAGTTTCTTTGTTTTTATTTATTTATGTTGTTGCCTGACACAGTATTTTAATCTCCCACATGAAGAAATGAAGTTTTAAACGTGAAGGTGCCCAATAAAAAAAACTCGGGTTTGCAGTTCCCCTGTGGCAGAATGATTCTGACAGGAATGTGTGTAAAGCCCGCACATCTGCATCAAGCCTCAGTAAGCTTTTTATTTCATAATTCATCCAGGGCAGAGAGTTAATGGATCAAACCCGGCATTTTCATCCTGACAAGGGGATTTGAAGTATCTGTTTCCTGTCTCTTTTTGCTGTTCGTACTTGTTTGGTATCATCTCTGATCATCAGAGGTCATTTAGCTATCAGAAGTGCCCAGCAAAGGGTATTCCACAATTTCCTGTCATTGTCGCCACCTCTGACATCATAAAGTCTGGAAGGATCTCAACTTTGAAGCGTCCTGCTCATGTGGAGCCAGCAGAACATGAAATTGCTAGATTGCTGTTCCTTAACCTTGAGCTGCGCCCGGGAGGAATACGGTGACCGTATCATCAAACGGGGGGGGCTTTATGGTCTTGAAGTATTTCCAGGCGTGTTATCAGCACGGGGTTTGCAGATAATCGGGAAAGCCCTGCATGCCTGGCAGCTCATGCAAACATGAAACAAACAAACATTTATTAACAGTTTGATCCCTATCAGAGCAGACGTCATTTCTGAGGTTCCTGGGGTACTGAACCCATTGTTTGAACATGTGCCATGCCTACTGTTTAGCCTTTATATAAAACCCCTTTAAGGCTATAAAAGCATTATAATAACATATTTTACCATTTATTACCGATTAAGAAAATCCATCCATCCATCTTCTAACTGCTTCTCCTGGTTAGAATAGTGGGGGGGGGGGACAAAGGACAAAGGCTGGGAAGGGATGACAGCTGATTAAGGGACAGCACTTTAATAATATGCACTGAGAACATTTATTCTGTGCTCTTGAAGTTGCTGGTTCGAGTCCCCTGGTCGGCAGGGTGTTGTCACAGATGAGCCAGTGAGCAGGGCCTTTAACCTCCAATTACTCCAGGGACTGACTGACCCTGATCTCGCATGTCGCTTTAGAGTCTTCTAGGTAAAACAAATATAGTAAAAAGTATTTAGATATTAACCTGCTTCTAGCTGTGAGTTTAAGTGGCTGTCAGCTCTGAATAGCTTTGGCTGCTTATGATTTGTTTCAGCCAGGTGACTGTAATGCTTGTCTCCACGTCAGTATAGCTCTGAGCTCCATCCATGGACCGGGGGGGGGCACTGGGGGTAACCGTTGGAGTGTCATTAAGAACACAATGACGACCAGTCACAAAGAAAAAGAAATCACCCACAAATAATATGATACAAACCGATAAAACTTTATTAATAAACGCATGAATTATAACTGTGCTTTTTAAAACAAAAGGTTACATCTGAGTTTTTCAAAACAAACGGACAAGCGCCCATGACATTCTGACCCCTGCATGCCTCCTACAGTCCATCCTCAAATGACGTCAGAGGTGGAAATTTCAGGTCCAGAAAGTACAAATCCAGACCGTGATTTAGTTTCAACCAACCAGCTGAGCATATAG
>JAODJU010000039.1:4534517-4544945 GCA_026776725.1 Gnathonemus echidnorhynchus
GGGGGGCATTAAAAAAGGCATAAACCTCTTATTTGTTGCAGAAATATGCATATATATATATATATATATATATAGTTACAAGCTAAATGTCATCTGCAAAATGACTCACAGTGCAAAACCTCACAAACCACCAGCAAAAAAAAAAAGATTTCACTTGTAGGGTGAAAGTGTAAGAGTGCACAGCCACTATCAACTATCAGTATAAAACAATAAAAAAATAAAGCTCACTTCTGAGACACCATGTGAAACAGCTCCATAATCGCACAATTACAATTATTGCAAAAATGTGTCATTGAGCACTGCATTATGTGTCTGCGTGAGGCGCGGTTTTTCTGAGACGGCCCTTCCGTCTCACTGCTTTCCATTTACCCATTCCTGTTTTATGTAAAAAAAAAATAATGCTGTACAAACATGATAATCCCCCACTAATCACTGTTCCATTGTCCAGAGCCGGACGGATTTGTAACCCTGCTGTTTTATCACTCTGCAAACAGGTATCACACATCCCATGAGCAATGCTACACAAACAGTCCGTGATAATGCGGAGTTTATATTCTACACGTTTGATTATCTTTCTTGTAATGGCTTTTAAATGACCAGCAGGCACCAACAGGGCATTCAGAAATAAGATTAGAAGTTGTAATGGCTTATTTGGGCTGTAGATCAATTTAAACAAATTATTTAACCTAACACAGCACGAAAAATAATCAGATAAAATCATTTCAGATGTGTTTATTGTATCTGTAAAACCACTTTTGGCAGCAAATGATGGATATGGCTGTGGTTTCCTTGTTCCTCTATAATTTTGTTATTGAAACACTCAAAATTAATATTTGATGCAGATATTGGTCTCACTGGCGTTTTAAAATTATTGTGCCTTTATTATGTTCCGTGTCGGAAAAGTGTGAAACAAAACATTTGTGTTATTTTTGAAAATGGTTGTTTTGCATTTTAATTTATCAAGAGAAGGATACACCCCCTTTTTAAAAATTAATTAAAGGGTTAGCTCGAGGTTAGAAGGAGGGGGGTGTGTGGATGTCCCGGGGGGGTTAAGTCAGGAGACAAGCCTCTTACTCAACCATAAGCAGTTCATTATTAAATGTCACTTAATTGGTTAATGGATAATTATAATTAATTTGGGATCTTTTAGGACAGTGTTTCTGAAACTGGCCCCCGTGAAGTGGGTTGGGAAAAACTCTTGGCTGGCAAAACCAGGAGGGTTAGGTTTAGGGTTAGGATTAGAGTTAGGATTAGGGCTAAGATTAGGATTAGAGTTAGGGTTAGGATTAGGGCTAGGATTAGGATTAGAGTTAGGGTTAGGATTAGGGCTAGGGTTAGGATTAGAATTAGGGTTAGGATTAGGGCTAGGATTACGTTTGACCCTCATGTGGCATGGATCTATTTGTCCTCATGCAACTTATATGTTATTTTTGCACATTAGTACTATGTGTATTGCTTGCACTAAGTGCACCCGCATTCTCATTTCATTGTGCATGTGCAGTTTGACAATAAATTTGACTTTGAAATGGAAGTAGATATGTATCCTTTTATCATTTTTATGGTTTAAAATACTCAGGACATAATGGATGGTTAAAAGGATAATTTTGAGATTTTACATGGGTAACTGTCGTCAATGTGATCTGGGGGGGGGGGGGTGTCAGTGCATTAGGACACTGTATCTGTGACCAGAAGGTCACCAGTTCAAATTTCAGGGTCGGCTGTGTGATGCCTCCATTGGGCCCCGAATTGCCTTAGCAACTGGCTGTTCCTGACTGCTTCCACAAAAGAAATGCATGTTGCTTTGACAGGAAGCGTCTGCTAAATGAATTCAAAGGATAAATCACTAATTGCGTGACATAGTGATGAAAGGACTGGCATCTTCTCTAAGGTGCTCCTCAACCCCGAGGCCTTCACTTCCCAGGCCCCACAGCAACGCCACGGTAAGTGGTTACGGAAAACAGAGGGATGCTTGAACGAACTGATTTTTATCCCCACATGAGAAGAGGTCACAGCAGGCGCAAGAAAAGTCTGCAGAATAACAACAAACAAAAAGAAAACAACAGAAAAAGCTGTTTAAAGCCACTATCATGCTTTGGAAGGGACAAGCCGTTCTGAACACTGTAAAGTTTATTTACCCTTCAGTTCTTTTTACTAGCTTAGAAAATGTGATTAAAATATTTGCAGAACCATTTTGGATTTAAATAAAAAGTGACGATTTTTTAAAGTGTCACTCTTTGTTTTAAGAAAAAGAATTAGCTTTGTTTGTTCTTGAGAAAAACAAGTATTTGTGTACCAAGAAATGCTCTTTTGTCTCTTAATGAGTGGTTGAAAAGCAATTCAGCAGTAAGCCTAGCACGCAGTACTGCAGTCGGCACTCCTTGCCAGACTATAGGAAAACTGCGGTACAGAATGTGGAAGCTCTCTTTCCAGGCGAGGAGACCATCGGAGGTGATTGGTCGGTCATGTCGTACTGCTGATCTGTGCTGCCTGCTGTAGGGGATGAATGTAGAAGCACAGGGGCTCAGAAAGGATTTCCAGAGACCGCACACACTTCAAAGGAAGTGGAGGAGCATTCTGGGTGAGCGAGGCAGCAGATGGCTCTGGACAACAGGAAACTGTTCATCACTGAGCAACCAAATGGAAACCATAATAGCAGAGTGGCCGGATGCAGCGCCCCCTCTGGTTGGAAAGCAGAACCATCCTGTGTTGTTACATTACTCAGCACAAAAAAGACCCATATAAATGAGTTTGCCTCTATCCCAGTATTCCAGTTCTCGGTATCAAGTTTCCCACCTTAACAAGCTGTGAAGACGTCTGAGTGAGACATATTACAAATTAGGACGACTGTGAATTAATGGTTACAAAACATTACAGCAACAGCCTGCCACAGCAGGGACATTTTATTGGTTTTTATTTTTGCTGTTGTTGGTTTTCGAAAATGCAAAAAAAAGGTGTTTGCGAGTGTTGGGGATATTTTGGGGAGATTAATTGGGTGTTTCTCAATTGGACCTGGAATAAATGATAATTTCGAGTGAATGGAAATGGCTTTGGGTTAGCAGTACAGACACACATTTCTAGAGTTGGATTTTTGATTCCTGGACTTGTGGTGTTTCCTCTTGGGGATTTAGTATCTAAGTTGCCCATCGATTTTTCTGTGAGTATTTTCCCTGCACCCCACCCTGGGTGTAAACCTTCCCTGTGTCCTGGGGCCCCCTAACCCTGCAATGAGATATGAGATTTGGAAAATGGATGAGTATATAATGCTAGCACTCTTATTAAATGCTGATCTCATCCTTGAGGTACCCAGTGTCTCCTAAATATGGGGCTTACCGGACAGCCAAGCCCACGTTTGTCCCAGAACCCACGTCTGCTCGCGCAGCGATATTTACCAGCATCAGCGCCAAGGCACTTTTCACACTTGGCCAGGAATGTCACACGACGGAGACAAGCCAGTCCTGGCAGGGAGATCAGTCACACGGGCAGCCAGGTGTGAAGCCACACAGGAGACGCACACCCACGCGCTTGGTCCTCCTCCTCCTTCTCCTCTGAGGAGGCCCAGCTTCTACACAGGCTGAAAACCTGTCCAAAACTGCAACTGAACTGGACCCGCTCCCCTCCCAAACGGTCTCAGTGCCGCTGAGGCTTCATTAGGGATCCAGTAATGTTTCGCATTTTCATGACCCCAATCCCCCCCCCCAACCCAACCCCCCAGGTGACGCGTATGTAGCACTGTTGCATTTCCCAGGCATGTAAATACTGCAGCAGAAGCTCAGCTGAGGACTCCCACAGATGCTCCTATGACCCCGGCGAGCTTTTCGCTGTGATCTCCTTGTCTTCCTGTTGATGTAACTTCACAGGAGCCGTGGGGGGGGCTTCCTATGTGGAACAATAAGCGGACAGCGGCATCGTACCATTGACCGGCAGTCATGTGTCACACCTGACACTACCCCAGCGGTCCAGCTATGTCCAGCATTTCCTGTTAATCTCATTCCCAAACACCCCAGCAACAGGAACTTTGGGACCCTAACCATCTGAGCAACGTCTCAAATACAATGTGAAATGTAGGTACAATGTCATTGTGTAAGTGTTTTTATACTGCTGGGCATGCAACTCACTTATTAATTGACCATTGCGTGCGTGTGTGTGTGTGTGGGGGGGGGGCGGGGGGGTGTACCCTGGCATGGAGTGGTCCCTCTAAGGTGCCCTCTGCTGTATGTTACTGGGATAGGAAGCAGACTCAATGCAGCAATGCTGGATAAGTTGTTGGAAGATGGAGGGATAGATCTGTTGTACAATTTTGGGGTCCCTTAATTAGATTATTGCTGCAGCTGGTTTCCCCATCCAAGACAGTCAGAACGGTCACGATAGTGTCTGACATACCCTTGACGATTGGGTTGTTACAACGTTGCACATTGTCCCAGCTTGTTAAGCGACGGTTCTGGACTGTTGATGTGAAATAAAGACCCGGGTGCTAAAGGTGAAGGCATTTCCCACCTGCGAGCATTTGGCAGTGATCCATGTGCGTGAGTTCGAATCCCCCGGAACCTCTCGCAGGCCACGCCAGCACAACACTGCTTTCATCTCTGTGCGTCACACACAGAAGAGCGTTAACGTGGTCAGGGGGCCCTCCAACTATTTTTGACGTACAGGGGGTAGCAACAAGAAAAGCTGTCAACCAGGGGGGTCCGGACAGAGAATAAGGAGTTCATTGGGCTTCAGCCAAGGTAAACCTGCACACAACAGCTGTATCATACCATAAGCCGGTCAACTGAGCTGGGTAAACGTCCTTCTCATTACGTCAGCCTCCGGGCTGTCAGGCTAAGTGTCACTGTCAGCTGGAGACCACAGCAGTCACATGACCATCCTCCATGAGTCAACAATTCCTTTTATCAGAATGCAGCAGCCATTAGCATGGCGAGCATTGCGGCCCCTCTGTGGAAGTCGTTGTTTACAGTCGCGGTGGTTAATAGTGCATGAGAGTGGGCGTGACCCTGGGGAGCGATGCAGATGTTCGACTGGCTGTCCCTTCCCTACGGTTCCATCTGGGATGCACTGAAGTCCCACGGATATCCTGTTTGGAATGAACAGGCCGGGTACTGAAGAACACTGTAGCCCCCATTAGTGAAGGTCTCACAGCACTCCTGCTAATCCATGCAGATGATGAAGCACACAGCACACAAATGATGCACAGTAAAAAGAGCTACAGCCAGAGATTCACTCTGCAATCGGATTTGTGAAAATTCTCCTTCATTTCCTCATCATTGTGGACGGAAACTGAAACGAAGTTGAGCAGAGAACCATCCATCCGGTGACCCATTCTTCTGCCTTGCCAAACATGGATTTTTAATAACCAGGAGTCCTAGAATACTTCCTGTCTGCAATGATCCATGCATTTCATCAAACATGCAATGAAGAAATTTATTTTTTTTTAAATGGCCATAATCATTATATTTTTTAATAGAAACAAATGTCTACCCCACAAGTTCAAATGGTTTCACTGCGTGAAACCCAATGTCTTATTCTTCCTGGAAAATCACGTTAATTATAATGGGTTAGTTGAAAATACGTAGTCAGAGCTGGGCACCTGCTCAAACGGGGCGCCGGTGTGACGTTCCATAGCATCAAGCCTGTGATTTCTACCTTTTTAAAGGGATTTTTAATACTATGATGTGGTCTTGGACTCACTCGTTTTAATACCGTGGATTTATGGTGAGTTTGTTTTAAAAGAGGGATAAGTCTCCCTCATGACCCNNNCACCCACCCACCCAGCCTGAAACCCACTTTCAGAAATGCTTAGTATCTTACAGACTTTCCTTTTTATAAAGAAGCTAAAAGCTCTTTGTTTCCTTAAAAAAAAAAAACAAAAAAAAAAAAACTTCAGCATGACTGGGTCATTCATTGTGTGAAACTAATAAAGTTTTACGGGAGTGAGGTAACGCAGCGTAACCTCTCCACCTCTAGCTACATCCTTCGTTTACTAATGCAGTCACTCGCCATACTGGGTTTCTAAACTCATCTGCCAACCTAGGATATCATTCCGCAAATTTCAGCAGAGGCTTCTGGTCCCCAGCCAGCAAACCCACATTCTTCTACCAGAAATAAGCAAAAATGTCATTTCCACTCTTAATATGATATCACGTATTACATATATCACTTCATACACATGTGTGTGATTTTATATGCAATAAACCTCCTTGTAATATATTTCAGTAATAAGATTTCTGCATAATAGCCTCATGTACATGAAGCAGAAATAGACCTACGACATGTATTGTGAAATAATGGAAAACAAAAATAACCAGCGTACTATATTTCAGTATATATTTTCAGTCTGTATATTTTTATATTTGTGTCTGATTTAAGTCTGATACTAGGCAGATGCTGTATTGGAATTTGGTATATGCATTGAGACACGACATTGGTACATTGGTATCACTGGTACACCTGCACCCAGCAAGTATATGTAGAAAATGTATTAATGCTCTCAGAGACACAAATTTATCACAAAAACAAAGGTGTCCCCTGCAGGCCCAGGTCCAGACTGAGAAAACCGCTGTGACTCTGCCCTGGAGAAAAGCCGAGAAAAGGCGTGTGGGAGAGAGATGTGACCGGGCAGCCTCCACCAACGCTTTACCCTCTGCGTTCCAGCAAAGAGGCCTTCTTCTGGAACCTTCTTTTCAGGTCTCGCTGTTCTGGGCCCCCCAAGATGAACAGAACAATAACAACACAGTCCGCTCTGTTAAAAAATAAATAAATAAGTAAAAGTCACTCCATGTGGGGACAGCTCTGGCAGTCAGAGGCTCCTTTCAGAAAGCCTACACACCTGTTTAATAAAGTAACACCGTGGTGAGATCACAGCTGTAACTGCGGTACCAGAGCTATCAGAGGTTTAATTGTAGCCGCCACGAGAAAGACGGGTTATTAGCTGCAATACAAATGCTTTCATACTCAAAATCCCACTACTCTGAACTACTCTAAACGTGCTGGCTTTTATTTATAATGTAGTACAGATGCTGAATTAGCGGCTAAATCTTCTGACGGCTACTGTTTCATGTTGTATAGCTTTGCCTCGTCGGTTAGACCTCCAGAAAGACTTTATGCACCCCATGCACTCGAGCCTCACCACATTTCAATATACCAATGCCACACAGCCATATAAACGTTTTATTAAAGTTCCAAAGAGGAACCATGAATCAGCTATTAAAGCCGGCTTAAATAACAGTTTCCATTTGCCACCCATTATTGATCGTACGTCTAGCCCTCGGGTCAAAATGTCTGCTCAACCAATTGGGGGCAATTTGTTTGTTTCCCTGAAAGCTTGCAAAGTGGAACCATGTGAAGCAGACTTGTATCTCAGACTATGCGAATCGCTGCAAAAAAAAAAAAAAAAAAAGAAGTAATTATTTCTGGTTACCACAATTCAAACATAATTACAAGTTGCAAGCATAGCTCTGCCCATGTGATGTGGTCCTTGCTTTAACCATCTTCTGCCATTTAAAGCTTTTGAACGT
This sequence comes from Gnathonemus echidnorhynchus, assembly GCA_026776725.1. Taxonomy (NCBI): domain Eukaryota; kingdom Metazoa; phylum Chordata; class Actinopteri; order Osteoglossiformes; family Mormyridae; genus Gnathonemus; species Gnathonemus echidnorhynchus. Next base: position 4,542,029 of record JAODJU010000039.1, read on the forward strand.
AGCAGCTACTTTCTCTTCCACGTGGTTTTTGAGAGCAACGTCTATATTAATTGAGATGCACAACGTGTGAGTTCCAATCTACTGCAGCCTCTTGTGTCTGCATGCCAATAAATTATCAAGCAATTGTGTATTAAATTAATGATTCAATAGAGTACAACCGCTGTTGCAATTCCGGTGCTTCTGAGATTCTACCATCTAACTGCATCCTAACCCCAACAGAAATAAACAATGCATGACACTCACACTGTCTGAGTCACATGACCCATACATTCTGCAATTAAAGAAACCTGAACAACTCATCCATGTGTGGAGGCCTCCGTAAAAATGAAGAGTCACACTGATGACTGATTGTCAATTAGATTGATTGTCATTTTATTTAAATTTACTGAATTTTATTTCATTTGTATTATTTCACTTATTTTTGTATGCGTGTTGTTGCTGTCTGTGTTTGAGTAATTTCTGTAATTGTGAGACACTTGCTGCTGCCTATCTTGGCCAGGTCTCCCTTGAAAAAGAGGTTTTTAATCTCAATGGGATTTTTCCTGGTTAAATAAAGGTTAATAAAATAAATAATAATAAATGACATATAATTATGCTTTGGTGGACAGTGAGAGAGGGCGAGAGAGGGAAAGATATGGTCAGTCTCCTGTTCTTAAGGATTTTTCTCCTCTCGAGGTCTTCAAATCCCGTTTGGCCGAAGATCTGGTTTGGTGACTGTCTCGGTCACATGGCCCACACATTCTGCAATTAAAGAGAGAGAGGGGGATGGTCAGTCTCCTGTTCATTAGGATTTTTCTCCTCTCAAGGTCCTTAAACCCTGTTTGGCAGAAGATGTGGTTTGGTTATAGTCTTAGTCACATGACCCACACATTCTACAATTAAAGAAATTAGAGAGAGAGAGAGAGAGAAAGAAAGAGAGAGAGAGACGATCAGTCTCCTGTTTTTCAGGATTTTTCTCTCCTCTTGCATTCGTAACTGAGGAAAAAAACGAAGCCAACACACTTGAGGTCCTCAAACCCCGTTTGGCTGCAGATCTGGCTTGGTGACCATCTCGGTCACATGACCCACATATTCTGCTGTTATAGAAACCTGTCTCAGTCTGTCTCTCCTGTTTTGTTCTCTGTGCCAAGGCAGTTGAAGCAGCACAGCACCTCCTCTGTGTTTTAATAAGGACAACACAGAGCTTAAACTAGGCCCTCAGGCGACTTGTTTACGGCCTGTGGGAGGCACGCAGGGTTTGACCATGCTGGGCGGGGCCTTCCCAAACCACAGAGGGCTACCATTATTCCACGCGCTCTCTGCTTTTTTCCCTCCCCGCTCCCACAGTTCCACAGCTCCTTGCTTGGCTCGCGCCTGCTGCGGTCGGTTACCACGTCGTACCAGTGCGGTTCCCGGCATCGCCGTGTCCCCATCCTTCACACGGTGACCGAGAATTCAGGCTGAGGTGTGAACAGCTTGCGAAACAGCTAGTCCTAACCAGAACCGTTCACCGAATCCTGAGGGGGAAAAATAAATTTAAGTTCATTTCCTAAATTCCAATTTAAATCTCTCTGTTAACCAACTGACAATTAACCAACATACAGACTAAATAAGTTTCTAGTTTGGGAGGGTGTCTGTGAGTGTGTGTCACCCATATTATTTTGTGGGTTCACTCATCCAAAAACAGTTCTACTAAATCTAGATGGTAAAAATCTAGCATTCTAGCAAATCTAGTAACACATATCTACAATGGAATCCATTTTTGGTGACTACTGGGGGCTCATGGGAGTTTTACTTACAGAAAAATGTTCTGAGGGCATAAGGAACAATGATTGATTCAGAGAGATAACCAATCAAATCGTAGAAGAGGTGGGTCCAAGCAAATAGAGGAGGTGGGACCAACCAATCATTTGTCTTGGTCCCGCCTCTTCCAGTTGCCTGGACCCACCTCTTCTCCAATTTGATTGGTTATCTCTCTGAACCAATTATTGTTCCTTCTGCCCTCAGAACATTTTTCAGTAAGTAAAATGCCAAAAGCCAAATGGGGGCACAAAATGTCCAGGAAATTTTCTTGGCACTTGCCTGCTGCTAGAAACAAAGGCAACATCCGTTTTTGTCGTTATGAGTAGATCATTCCATTAATTTCTGCCTTTTACATTATACAAGTGACCAAATAAAGACATTTTGACCTTGGAAGGTTTGGCTTGGAGACTTCTGACAGTACTGATCAAAATTCTTTTTTTGTCATCAACTGTAATTGGGGTACAATACATCGTAGAGTAGTAATTAAAGAAAAACACATTAAAGCATCCGTTCGGTCCACCAGAGCCAGCCAAGGGATGACGTCAGTATCTGAAGTAAAAACTTATTTGAAATGCGGAGATGAAAAGAGCACAACAATGATTTACCACTAATCACACAGAACAAACCCAATTCTTCATGATTTTGCTTTTTTCAGGGGTCGGGAGGCAGGAAAACTCATGCCGAGGCAATATCCTCTATTAAAGCAAAGTTGTAATTTGCCGAGCATGTTGGAGTCAAAGATTAAATTTATTCCCAAACTAAGGCGAAAACGTGGAATCGTACCTACCAACTAATGGTCTTGGCCTTTCCTCACGGTTTAGTCCTATCATTTAAATTGTCATCTCAGGCTGCACTTTAAATGATTGGTTGCTGAGTCATATTTTGATGCTTAACGGAGAACATTTAAAATCCCGCCGCCCCCGTGAGATCCTTTTCCAGCTGACAATATAATTGCCTCGAGTGGGTCGTGGTAAGATTTGGGTTTTAGAAGTCATTCCAAATTAAAAAGAAAAATCAAAACTGGAAGGCCCTGCTGAGATCCAGTCAGGCATGGAGCTAGAAGCTGTAACTGTGCAGCAGTTTGGATAGCTCACGCTTGGGCATTCACAGGAAGCTCGACCTAGCTGCACTTATG
>JAODJU010000039.1:4561097-4588217 GCA_026776725.1 Gnathonemus echidnorhynchus
ATTCACAGACAGACAAAAAATGTTCCCGTGGCTGTATATCGGTTTAGTCATTCTCCCATACAAGGTTAAGCGGTACAAGCGGTATTGAAGATGAATGAATGTTACTTTCTTTCAGCAATTAAAAAGGCCAATAGGATGTTGGGTGACATCTCTAGGTGTATGTAGTTTAAGTCAAGGGAGGTGATGCTAAGACTAAACAATTCCTTGGTAAGACCCCACCTACAATATTGTGTGCAGGTTTGGTCACCTTACCTTAAAAAGGACATTGCTGCCTTAGAAAGGGTTTAATGTAGGGCTACAAGAATGATTCCTGGTCTTAGAGATCTTATGAGGAGAGATTAGCTGAGCTGAATTTGTTCAGCCTCGAGCAAAGGAGGCACCCTCCATATATTTGATATGTTTTCATATGTTTTTTCCTCACCTTGGTATGGAGAGCCATTATCTGGCCGGACGTCTCAGTCACAGTTACATGTTATCCACTGAGAACGAGATTAATTCGGGTTTCGTGTCTGTGAATGTGAACCCAAACGAGGAAAGCAAGCTCTCACCCATTGCCCTCTCTGTAGCTATGAAGAACAGAGCCAATTCGGGTGGTTTCATTTTTAGGTCTATTAAGGCTGACAGACTGAAAAGCTAATGGCTGGAAAGATAGTGGTCCAGTGCAATGCTAGTCTCATATCACTGCCACGGAGTTGTGTCCATGCATAATCACTGCTGCACAGGCGATTCCCAACGGCACGTAAAAGTTCAAGTGCCAGTGGGTCACGCTCATTGATGACCAGCAGCGGTAAAATCTGCTGCCGTCGACATTAAACTATATTAGTGCAAATTTGCTTTGACTCGGTACATGTTCTTGAGCTCGTTAAACATGTCTGGACCCACTTCGCCATGTTTAATAAAACCGCAGACTCTGAGTTCTGTTCGAGTCCCCTCTCCAACAGTGGAAAAACTCAAAGAAAATAGCCTGGGTATAAATCCAATTTTTGACCACAAAGAAAGCTGAGACATAGTTTGAAAATCTGGTATTCGTCCCGTTACAGAACTGAAAGCATCCTAGTTCTCTTCGTTATATGAACAGCTGAGAACATGGGGATGCTGTATAAAACCTAAGAAGGTGTAATGTCTCTATATTCTATGGCATGTTTTATATAAGAAACTGACACATTTTGTACGATAAACTCAAATACATGTACTTTTTTTAGTATGGTTGTGTTAGTTATACCTCAACCTAACAGCAACAACAAAAATAATGGGTTTATGTTCTCTGTAATATATTCACAATTAAGCAGGTTATGTAATCAGACTTTTACCATTTGCTGTAGTACTGTGAAGGAGTCCTTTCTCAGCCGCAGTTATCACTGTTCCACAGGTCATTCCGGCATATATGCTTCACTAGTCAAAAGTTTGGACACACCTACCTATAGAATGGTTAATTTATACTATTATCTACATTTTATATAATTAAAGACATCAAAACTACAAAATAACATATATTATGCATTGACCAAAAAAGTATTTAAAAAAAAAATAATTCATTTTGGGGGGGCATCTCTTTGAGTTGGGAATCGGTTCGAATCCCGTGGTCGGCAGAGTGATCCCCCCACTGGACCCTTGAGCGAGGCCCTTAACCCCAATTGCAGCATGGACTGGTTGATCCTACTGTCTCCCCTATGCTAGTTTCATGAGGTGGCCTCCTGGGATGCCTTTCCAACTGTCCTGAAGGAGCTCCCACATACATACTGAGCACTCATTGGCCAATTCTCCTTCACTCTCTGGCGAAACTCTTCCCAAACCATCTCTGCTGTGTTTAGGTCAGGTGGTCAGGTCATGTGATGCAACTCTATAACTCTCCTTTCAAGGCGGCTTTGCGTGTCCAAACTTTTGACTGGTACAGTATATACAGTGCATAATCAGTGACAGTAAAACATGCTTCTCGCTGAAGTCTTAAATGACTGGCCTTCTGCTTAGACGAGAGTCACATGTGTGGGACGGTGTCTCAAGAAACATATATACTTCAGCACCGCGAGCGAGTAGAGCTGCTCGAGACTCTGGTAGAACAGAATGTCGACGCTGGAAAAGGTTCCAGGCAAATGGCAAAGGAAATGTTGACGTTCTACTGGATCAAATCGATAGATGGCCATTCATGGTCTTTGTTCTAAGCCATCATTCATCATCTCTGAAGGCAGGGGGACAGGAAGGGACCAGGGACGCAGTTTAAAATGCTACGAGAAATAGGCAAATTAAACTCGCCCCATCAGTTACTGGAAGCAGAGTCAACGTACCTAGAGGTGGTTCACCACTCTTTGCTTACATTTACAACAAACGTCTCTGAGACTGAGGACTAATGCTGAGGATTTTCTGCTGTTCTTACTCATAAACCTCTGTTTCTTTAAAAAAGTAACTGAAATAATATTGACTCAAATGATATGAAAAGCTAGTTTCTTCTTTCACGGGATCATATTATTGTTTTACTGTAAAGTTAGACTGCTATTCATTCTTGGAACTCACTTTTAGTTCACTTGGGGTCTTTTCATGGTTTTTCTAGGGCTCATGTATTTATAGAACTCAGAACAAATACTGAGCTATCCAAAATACCGTTAAAATATGACCGGCGATCAAAGCATATTATAAGCTAGATTTCTATTTAATGCCATGTAGTCGATTGTTTTCATTGTCTAGACTTCAGTGGTATAATGCGTGAAGGGTAACTGAAATTCTTGCAATTGCATTGGGGGGAAAAATTGCATCACCTTAAAAAGGGCTGTAAATTAAGTTAAATGTGGCGAAATGAACTTGCCGTGAAAACTGACAGAAATAAGAGCATAGGGATAATTAAAGTGTGAGACAACATGGAAAAGAATGTCTTAAATGTGTAAACTTTAGACGAGAAGGCATCACGGTAGTATTTTATATCTGCTTTTATTAGATCTGGGTGATGTCAGAATGAAAAGCAACTTGCCATTTTTAGTTGAAGTTAGCAGCTCCAGCGTGTCTCCGTAGCACCACCCTGGAGCTGTGGTCACGGTGGCTACGGGGGCAGAGGAAGCGGTAGGTCAGCCGCCGAGGCTGTGCAGCAGTCTGAGGAGAAAATAAAAAGCCCTCTGTGTAGAAACGTTGTCCTCGCTTGAATCCCTGCCTTCTAAAAATAAACGAAGAAACGTGCAAAACACACCAAGCGAGCCGCCTTTGATCCCCTAGCATACGGGGCGCGCGAGAGGACACTGCGCACAAATTAGTCGCGATCGGCAACCGTTTGCGTTACGCACGCGGTCCTATTCACGTGCCTGCTTTCCAAACTCGACTTCGACTTTGTCACAACCAGTAGAACTTTTCAAGACTTACGTGCAAATCTGACTTATTTTCGGTTCTTTATGATGCAAGACATTGGCCTGGCAGGCAAATATCAACGAAGCAGGAGAAAGATTTTTACAACACCGGCATGTGCAATCACTTCATCCATTGGTGTTAGGCTACAGACAGAATGTTTTATATAAGAAACTGACACATTTTGTACGATAAACTCAAATACATTAACTTTTTTTAGTATGGTTGTGTTAGTTATACCTCAACCTAACAGCAACAACAAAAATAACATGGTTATGTTCTCTGTAATATATTCACAATTAAGCAGGTTACGTAATCAGACTTTTACCATTTGCTGTAGTACTGTTTTAATTTTGAATGACATATTTATCGCAGGTGAATCCTGTTGAAAATCACTGTTAAATAAAAGAAGTTGCATTAATTAGCAATAAATTAAAATGAAACCTTTTTTCGCTTCCACTCAGGTTCCATGAGGCCTACAGTTCTCAGCTGGGCATGTGGTTTTGTTTAGCTTTGTGGAAAGGTTAAATAGGAAACTTGGATGAGTGAAAAAAAATTGGGATCTTTATAAGACAAAATTTGCTTAGCCTCTAATGTGTTTTCAAACTCAGATTTAACCCTTATCAGCTTCTCTGTTTATTGCAGCACACATTAGCACTGGAAATGTGAGAAATGCACATTTGTCTTCATTGACATAGAGAACTAGACGTCGTACGTCACTCAGACGTAGCTTTTCGTATCTGTCTGTGGTTTCCTGTGCATCACTGGATGATCTGTTAAGATAAAGTCTTAGAAATGGCAGACCTCGAATAACGGTTATGCGCCACATAACAGCATTTCGGACTTCAAATACAACAGTGGTCCCATAAGATTATAATGTAGCTGAAAGCCATCGTAACGTCATACCGCAACGCATTTGTGCTGATGCTGGTGTAAAGAAACCTACTGCGCTACCAGTCGTATGTATACAAGTATAGCACACAATTACGTACAGTACATACTACTTGATAATGATAATAAGTAACTATGTTACTGGTTTATATATCTACTCTGCTGTATTTTTTATCGTTATTTAGGCTAGACCATATAGCCTAGGTGTGTAGTTGGCTATACCATCCAGGCTTGTATAAGTGAACTCTATGTAATGTTCGTACAACTACGGAATCACCCAACCATGCATTTCTCAGGCCGCATCCTCATTCTTAAGTGATGCATGAATACACATGCATCTACCCATCCATTATCTAACTGCTTATTCTGCTCAGGGTCAAGCTTTATGGGCAACATTCCCACTGTCGTGCAGAAAACATTGAAATTACTCAGATCAGAAGCAAGTCATAGATACTGATGTATTTACGCTTGAGCCTGAGGACTTCCTGCAGATTTCCCAGCATCCTTTCTCAGCTGCAGTTATTATTGTTCCACAGGTCATTCCGGCATGTGCAAAAGGAAGAGAGTCCTCACTGCCTTCAAGGACATAGCTGCTAATTTTGCAACTACATTTATTTTCGACACAATACACAGGACGGTCAGTGCACCAGTGAGCCTCAGAAACCAGTTACCGGCTCAGTGTATCAGTGTACGCTGCTCATGTTTTGCACATCATTGAAGGGCATTAGTGACACAAGCCATAGTATAATTGCATTGTTATTTTCACATTTTTAATTGTAACTTAGTAACGTGGACTTTAAGTTGGTTATTTGGCCAGAGGAGTAAGGCAGTACTTCTTTTCAATGTTTTCTGAGAGCTTGATGCTAATTATTGACTAGCTGACTAAAAGGGCTATACTTATACTCTCTGGTCAGATATCTGTGTAATTAAACCCCATAGTACAATTTAACATCCAAAGTGACACAAACCTTTACCAGCTCCAGGACAAGGTCAATGATCTGAAACTGTATTGACCATCTTCCCTTAATTAGAGAGAGAGAGTGAATGTTGACATAATCAGCATGTTGTGACAAAAAAAGGAAACAGATGGAAAAAAAATCTTTATTGGTTAAAAAAAGCCTGTTTCACAGATATGATTGGTGGCGTGTTTCTTGCTATCATGCTTTTCCACACTGTACAACAGTGGATTCCGCAAAAATAACAATCTGACGCTGCACTTTATGAGAAATACGTACATCCGAGTTTTCCGGGTTGCCATTTGTTTCCACCCAAATATGCCGTAACGGTCTCCCAAAGTGGACTGCTGATAGGAAGCACTGTTTAAATGTAGTGACTCTCCACTTGCCGTTTCATTTAATAAATTAGTAACATGCATACTAGGAAACATTTGCCCCTTTTTCTGCGTAGTATTAAACCCTAGCCCAAATCTCAGTGCAAACACCACTGTAGCTGAAAAAATCCATGATCTGCAGATGCTGAGTACCAAAAGACTATGATGCAATGGTTAAAAAAAACAAAGATTTCCAACTGACGTATCATCGACTATTGTTTGGTAGTTGTGGAGCTACTCTGGCATATACCTTTTAATATATGACTAAATATTAGTCCAGCTCTATAAGCAGTCTTCTAAAAACTCACATTTGTGACACAGTTAGCTTGATTTACAGTACTAAAAATCTATCTCTCAAGCAGCAATGATTACACTGATTTTTTAAAAAATCTCTTCCACCGAAAGTAAAAGATGAAAAGCCTCTTTCTACCCAAAAAGCAAAAGAAAATGAAACTTACAAGAAATCAAGCCTTTCTGCCACAGACACTTTTACCACACGTTTTTTTAGCGAAAAGAAAAACGAGTTGTTTAATTGATTATCTGCTCTATGGCAGCTTCTACCCACATATCAGAGAACTCTGCTCTCAGATAAAACTCAAAAGAAAAAAACAATAAGAAAAAACACGAATGATACAACCAACACCACATAAATTCAAAGTTTATCAGGAAACAACAGTCCACTATAATTAATAAAAGCAACCAGAAACAACAAAAAAGATGAACATACTGCTGAAATTTGGATTATTGTCAATAAATATGCTACAGGGACTCATGGATTCATATTTTATTAATATGGATATGACCTTGGGTAGTAGTCAATCTTTATCTACTGTTGGATGTCCCCCATTGATATACTAATAAATAAATATTAATCTAGGACACTGAAAGACACAGTCTAAACCCTGTTTTACAAGATGGACAACAGCACAGTGAGAAGGTGGTTACAATGGGGACACAGAAGCCAAATGTTTGTCAGACCATTTTCAACACATGAAATCAGATACACTAGTAATATTTAAGTGCAATATCTCTAAATGGAATGTTATTGTGTGGGCAAAGCAAAAGATTAAAGAAACGAAAAAAAAAAAACAGCAAAACATCATCGAGACACACTCTTCTAGAGCATAGTAACAGGTAGCGAGAACTCTCACGTCCAGCGCCCCCTAGTTGTGTCATATTGTTAAAGCTCGTTAGCCTGCCTAGTTTCAACGCCACTGTTAATTAATAGTACCTCCAGCAGGGTGTAAGTATTTTTACCGTCTCTCTGTCTACTAGTCTCAGCCGAAGACAGCAAACGGGGAAAGTACCGCCCAAAAGCACTTGAGGACAACTCCTAGTGCTTTGTGTTCTGTGCCGTCTTGGACGAGCAGGGGTAGGGAGGCGGAAGGAGCCTTGGGGCTAGACGTCAAGGTCGTCCGGCCTTGCACGACTGCTAATCCGGCTGCTGGCCCGGCTACATGGCCGTGGGTCTATCAAAGCCAGGGGCTGTAATTCATGGCCCACGGTCATTTTCTTGGGATCATGAGTATCATCTGGGAAGTCAAAGGCCTGTGCGTGGGAGTTGGAGATGGTGCTGCCGTTCTGGCCCAGACGGTTCTGCTCGGTGCTGTAGTTGGCCCAGTTCTGCTCGTTGGCTTGCTTGTTGTAATTGCGGCAGGAATTGGTCCTTTCTCCGGTAGCCAACTTGTAGCCCGGGGGCGACATGGGGGACAGAGGGGCTGTGGGGGAAGAGCAGCCATTGTAGTAGGCGTACTTGGAGTTGGTCATTTCCTTGGGGCTGGGACTCAGAGTGCCGCCGGTGTGGAACTGGGTTTGCTTGCCCTTCACGCGATCCTTGATTCGTTTGAAAAAGACATAGAACAGCTCGATCACATTGAGAAGCAGGGAAACCAGGGACACCACCAGCATGAAGATGATGAAGACCGTCTTCTCGGTGGGCCGGGAGAGGAAGCAGTCAACTCTGTGCGGGCAGGGAATCCTCTGGCAGGTGTAGACGGCGCTGAGGCTGAAGCCGTACATGTACCACTGTATGATCAAGAAGCCCACCTCGAAAAGGGACTTGAACAAAATGCTTATGACGTAGGTTCGCAAGAGAGCGCCCTTCATTTTCACCTTCCCATGTTCCTCCAGTCCGTGCTTAAATTTTTTCATTTCGATCTTCTTCAGCGGTATGTCCACATCTCCGCCGTCGTTCTGCACCGCCTTCAGCTCTTCCTCCTTCCTGTTGAGCTTCTCCTCCTTGCGCATGAGATAGAAGACGTGAGCCAAGTACAGGAGCGTCGGGGTGGAGACGAAGATGATCTGCAGCACCCAGAAGCGCACGTGCGAGATGGGGAAGGACTTGTCGTAACAGACGTTCTCGCAACCGGGCTGCTGAGTGTTGCACTTGAAGGCTGACTGCTCGTCGCCCCAGGCGCTCTCCACCGCGGTGCCCAGCACCAGGATGCGGAAGATGAAGAGCACCGACAGCCAGACCTTCCCCCCGGCTGTGGAGTAGGCCTGGACCTTGTCAAGGAGTCTTCCTAAAGCGCTCCAGTCACCCATCTCGATGGGTATCTAGCTGGAAATAGACATTGAATTTTGGACATTACCCATGAGGCATCACAACATGGACACATTTATGCAGTCAGAGGCTTTTCAAAACAAACAAAAACAGACTATTTTCATTTCACAACTGCCTTCTGTCAATTTTTCCCCTTTAAACTCTGTTCGCACTCAACCTCGCACCTTATACTTTGTACAGTGGGTTACCCATGTGTGTATATTTCAAATTTTATTTCTTGTATAGTGTAACTTATTGTTTGTATAGTGACATTTATTGTCTGTGTACGAGAGAGTCTCAAGCATCCAGAAGCAAATTCCTTGCGTGGCCCAGCACATGGCAAATAAAGCTGATTCTATATGTTCATATATATGTATGTACAGACATATGCATGTATGTATATGGCCATATGGTTTATTAACAAGTCAGAAGAATGTGAGATGTAAAAATGACAGGCCCATTACTGGGGAGCTGTGTGTGTGTGTGTGTGTGTGAGTGTGGAGGGGGGGTAGATAGAACAATAATAATAATAACCATTTTAAAAGAATTTAGGAGTACATTTCAGCAGTGTAAATTAAAATTGATAACCACAACCAACAAAAAGAACGTCCATTACATAAACTACAGAAAGCTTCCTGCCTGATAGCCCCAAACGCCCTCTCATGATCACGCTCAATTTGACCTTTTCCTTCGTTTTCATAAATCAATTCAGCACTTAAGCTGAATGGGCATCATGTGCTGCGTGCTTCACTTAGGGAGGGAGTGAGACATCTTTCAGTTATAAATAAAACATGCACCCTCTAGAGGGAAATTGAGTTATATGTCAGTGTCTTTGCGTTTGGAAATAACATGCCCTCGGTAGCTTCTGGATGCTTTCGTTCTGTAATCATGCTAGCAGGCTCGTATAGCAGCGGGGAGGGTTTTCCATCTGGCGCCCTGGTGATTTCTGGCCACGTCGGCTCCGAGCGTTTAGCATTCATTCGGATGCAGGATGTGTCTTCCGGAGCCTTTAAGACGTGCCGGGGGCTGTGGCGCATTCACGCACGGCCGGGCAAACAGAAAGCACGGCCTCGTGCTCTTGGCAGCTCTGCGTCTTCCGCGGATCAAACGGAGCTGCTTCCTGATTCCAGTGCCGGAGAACGGCAACCGGCCGGAATCACGGTTGTCAGCGTGCGAGCACGTAGGATGCGGCGGCTGCGCAGATACGCGGCGTCAGACCGGCGCTCGCTGCAAGCAGCTGGTCTAGACCTAACATCCCTCCGAACTGCTATGCGATTTACTGTCAAGGTGAAATGTACAAGACGAATAAATTAATCTTAAGATGTACTTCTGGATAACAAATGAACTTGAACCATGCAGTAACCTTCTGTTTAATTCATGAAGACCTTAAGTGTCCTTAGAGTAAGAGGTCAGTTGAACCATCATGAGATATTGCCCCCTTACTAATAATCCCCCATGAAAGGGATTATTGGATTTCAAAATGAAAGCATGAAACGTGTTCATCATAACATTATTGGTTACTGCATTTAATATAATGTAAACCAAGTGAGGCAACAATTGATGATACCTTGAGAACTGAATTTATCTGTTTTTCACAAGATCTCTTTTTTCCCCTTCAAAATAATGAAAAGAACTTCATTTTAAACAGGTCAACTTTTCATCGGTTCCTAAAAGCATACAACGCAACTAAAATCTCATTCGCATTGAAACCCATTAGTGCAAGGCCTCTGATTTTTTGGTGCTATTATAATATTAAATTATTTTGCTAATCCGCATATAAGATGCGTGTGTTTAATAGTCCCTAACATTCACTGGCAGGGCGAACGCAAAAAACCGTGTAAGACTCCCTCGCTTAAAAAGCGGTACATTAACCTTCCTACAGACGCAGTGAAACATCATAGCACGAAATATAAAGAGCCAACATTAAGGAGAAGACCATGCGCATAAAAAGTCATTGGCATGAGGCTGGAGAAACCCGGTATCTCCGCTTCTCTCTGAATATTCGATACGCCAATGGAGGAGGCTTCTCGGTGCGGGACTAACGTCGTTTGTTGGGTCTTTGGTGATGCGGGCTCTTTATTTAATAAAGTTGGTAATGTTTCACAAAATAGTTCAATAAATATATCAAACTGGAAATACTGAATACTCCAATGGGTGTTCTTGTCTTTTTCTGACATTTTTAGAACTCTCCAGTTCAGCTGCCCAATGAATATTCAATAAGTGAATACATATTTCTTTTCACCGTGTTATTAAATCCACGTATAAGTGGATGCCGTTGTACCATTTAAACTTAATGAAACTTGTGCAAAATGTCTTTACCTAAGGAATTGAGGAATTTTGGTCACATTTTTTTTATTGAAAAATACTAATTGATGTAACACAATACTATATATATTTATAATATGTAATAAAAATATAATTCTAAAATAGAAACAAATTTTAAAATACAAAAGTTAATTTTAATACTTAATAGCAGAAAAATAATTTATATACTAAGCGAGTAAGTTGCGATGACATTCTGCCACAGTGTAAAAGTTACTAATACAAGTGTTAACATTTGTCTTAAGAGTTTATTTATCAAGAGGGACTTTATCCTTTAAGCATCTTAGAAACGCTGGCAGTAACTAAAATACATTTCGTGCATAATAACTTTTACATACATAAAAGTTCGCGATCTGCAACGAAACTCTTAGTTTTAGTTAAATCTTACCTGGAAAGTTGCTTAGAAGCTAAGGGAGACAGCCCTGAGGGACTTACTCCTTGAACCGATTTAGACCACTCACTGTTTTCTTCAGATCCAAGTTTGGGACTGATGAAAAACTGAGAGAAACTTGTAAAACTTTCTTTGCTTATAAGAGTCTTTATAGGGGCTTGGGGGGGGAGGTCACCTGATTTCCTACGTCAGACGGTTTTTAAACCTCCTTTCACCAGAACAATTTCTCTTCAGACATGTTTTCAGAACAGAACGGTATTTAAATTGACAACGAAATTAAAGTGTTTGTGTCTCAACCTCCAAACTAAATGTGTTATCACCGTAATAAATGAGTATATACTTGTATCTGTGTATACATGTACGATATACTCGAATTATTTAAATGTGCCTATTGCGCCATCTAGTGTGAATTCAGTAGAATTAATTATCTTAGACTTGCTGGTGTTTTCAATGGGACAGTCGTCACCCATACCTTGTGTTCACGTTTGTAGAACCCATTCTCAGATTTTTTTTTGCAAACTTCATTGGCAAATTCATTTTTTATAAATTCTGCTCAAACCAAAGAAGTAAGAAGTATTTTACTGCGGTCAAACCAAAGAAGTATTTTCAAAATCTTATCGTATTCTTAAAAGAATAACAGAACTTTCTCGTACAGCTTTGTGACAAATTGCCTGGATGATTTATGATTCAACATTTTTCATTGAAAACCTTCTAAAATTGTGCAGTTAGGAATCGTGGTGTTTATTGCGTTGTTAATTCTGTAATATTAATAAACAGGTGCAATTAGTTCCGCAAACACTTGATTTGTCTGCTATGTGTTTCTTTTTCTCTTATAAATGATTTGCTGCCATCTGACAAACGGAACAGTTGCAATTGTTTTGTTGTCCTCGAGACGGCAGTGTTGTTCTAGCGTGTGTCTTTGGCTGGTGACTGCATAGAAACCTCTATGACAGATGTTCATCTGCTCCTGACTTTGCAAAATTTGTGTCATCTCTAAATTTGACTAAGTCTAAGGTAATTAGCATTATTATTAGGTAATCAGTTATTTTTTTGGTTAGCCCTTAGTTTTATGTTTTTATATCAGTCACAGGGCGGCATGGTGGTTTGCACTGTTGCCTCACACCTCTGGGACCAGGGTTCGAGTCTCTGTCCTGACTCCTTGTGTGTGGAGTTTGCACGTTCTCCCTGTGTCATCATGGGGTTTCCTCTGGGTATGGTGGGATTCCCCCCACAGTCCAAATTAGGTTATTTAGAGTTAGTATTCTGCCATGTGATGGATTGGTGCCTCATCTTGGGTTGTTCCCTGCCCTGCACCTATAGCCTCTGGAATTGGCTCTGAAATCTCTAAATGGGTTTAAAATAAGAGTTTCAGAGTGGCTCTCTCAAAGGCATGGTGCCTGATGCCCACCTAAATTGGGTCTAGAATTCCCTATATCCCATAAACACACAAAGAACAGGGCTTCTTTTTGCTCTGATGTTTATTCTTGTCTGTGGGGAAATCTGCATGTGTGAAAGCACGGCGCAAGGTGTATCTTCAAATTAGCGCAAAAAAAGAAAGATCAGCTCAAACATTACATAAATTGACACAGGTGGCGTTGCACTGCTTTGTTACTGGCTGGGTTGGAAATGATATTTTGTGTTTTGAAATCGTACAACTAAAGTAAGAAGCAAAGAGCTTATGCTGGGAAAATGTCTTTAGGTCTGTTTGTTCAGCTCTTGTGTTTGTAAGATTGTGGAGCCCAAAGCAAACAGGTGCCTGTTTAGCCAGGATCTGCATCATGTGTGGTGATTTTGTCTAAGAAAAATAATGTTTACGTTTCATGTGGCTTTCCATTGTGTCGCCACACTTTTAATTAACAAAAAACACACACAAAGAAAGAGATTCCAGCTTGTTAAAGTCAAGTAATTTTTATGAAGTTAAAGAATAATTTATAAAGCATCAAGACAGATCGATTTCAGCAGTACACATACATACTGTATGTAGTTCCTACATTTTTCTGTGATGATTCAATACCAGGGCACTAAATATATTTCTATAAAGAGTTATATGTACAAAACACCAAGAGAAAATAAAATATAAAACTTTTCTCTACCACATATCCACCTATGAGAATGCGATCCTAAAAATGTACATCGTGAAACATTAGTGTGTATATAGGTTTGATCACGAATTTCATACTTGCTTTCATATTGCTTTTTTTCATCAGCTACTTTAAGTGCGTCTTCCATTAACATGCATTGGGGTGCCCTTTGTTTTTCTTTTTGACCCACATCTGGAGCAAATCAAGTAAAAAATCTCCAGTACGTTCAAAATCAGAGACACACTGGCCATGACGAGCATGAAGATGATGAAGATGGTCTTTTCTGTCGGCCGAGACATGTAGCATTCGACGTGGAAGGGGCATGGAGATCTGGAGCAGACGAACATGGGCTCTAGCATGAAGCCGTAGAGGTAGTACTGGCCCACGATGAAGGCCGTCTCAAACAGGATCTTGAAGAACACCGAGGTCATGTAACTGCCTAAAAGATTCCCTTTGAGGGCCACCTTTCCATGCTCGTCTGAGTATTTGGGCAGTTTTGGACACTGATTCTCTGGATGCTCCTCCAAGTGCATCCTTAGCTTTTTCTCCTTATGCACGACCAATATAACGTGTCCCAGGTACATCAGGGTTGGCGTGGAGACGAAGATGATCTGCATGAGCCAGAAGCGGACATGTGAGATGGGGAAGGCGCGGTCGTAGCAGACGTTCTCGCAGCCGGGCTGCTTCGTGTTGCAGATGAAACCCGACTGCTCGTCCCCCCACACCCTCTCGGCTCCAGTAGTCAAGACCAAGATCCTGAACACGAACAGGACGGTGAGCCAGACCTTCCCAATGACCGTGGTGTGGGTCTGCACCTTGTCCAGCAGGCGGCCCAGGAAATCCCACTCACCCATCGTTCTCTGATTGATGGGACTGAAAAACAGAGGAAGGCGGCTTTCTTTAAATTAAGGACTCACCATTGTGCCAGAAAACCAACAGTCACACTGACAAATATGCCTGTAGTGTTATATCCAACTTCGTCCAAAGTCACTAGTTGATTGCTTTTTAGTGTACTGAGGGCTGTTCCACAAAGCAAGAATTCTTGCTTAGCCGGATAACTTGTCGGATTTAAGGTAGTCTGGGCTAAATGTAAGAGAACGAAAATAAAGTCCATTTCACCAAGACTACATTAAATCCAAGAAGTTATCTGGCTAATACCCCCCTAGTTAATTAAGGTAACTCAACATTATATGTGGTATAAGTTAATTTTTTTCTGTAAGACAGGGCTTCACCGCTAGTCTAAGTTTCTTTGAGTGTAAGACCTTAAAGTATAAAACAGCTATAAAGACTATGATACAGTACAAGCAACTATATAACAGCAACTATATAACAACAACAACTATAATAACAATAATAATAATAATAATTATAATAATACTTTGATTGCTAGGTAAGAGATGTAGAAAACAAGATAAAATCTGCCGTGAATGTAAGTGTTGTATTAAAGAGAATTACATGAATGACCTATACACATATGTAATGCTTTATTCTTTGTTTAGGTTCATCCAACAAAATATTGCAGAATCAGGTGAGTTTTATTCTGTCCATTTTTTTCCTTTTACTCCCCATTGAAATGCATACGGAATGATTCGTTTTTAATTTCATTCCCTCGAAAGCTTCCCAGAGGCAGCACTGGCCAAACCACAGACGACCTGACTTACCTTTAGACAGCGAAGACCTTCACCAAAGCTTGTGACTGCACCTGCTACTGCGGCCAAATGGGCACTTACCAGCAGTCGGCTGTAATCTACACTTTCTCCGGGATTGCACAATGCTTCCCAAGAAACTATGTTGTTCCTGACATCCGCAAATTATAAATCTGGCAGGAGCCAAAAGTGCAGGCAGTGAGTTGCTCCTCGATAGGACATTAATGATTGACAGGCGTTCTGACAGCCTCCATAGAAAACAGCTCAGGAGTAATAGCATATGTGGCACGCTCATCACGATAGCACCAGGGTCAACCACTTTCCAAAGACTTGGAATCATCCGGCGCTGCTGAAATATAATCAGGTTCTTGCAACACAAACACCCAACTAAGTGGCCCAGCCGTTTTTGAGAGGCGCTCACGTTGGGTACAGATATTCAGGGCTCAGCTTACACTCAAACAAAGTCCGTTACACTCTCCGTTGGTGTTGGCAGGGTGAAAGGTGCAAGTACACTTCATGTGAATGTGCAGGTTCTGGGGGAAAGAGGCCACTGTGGTAATGCATGCAGCTACACAGGTCTGGGTTGAGGTAGAAGGATGTTTGTCAGGAGATGGTGAGGTTCTGTGGGTTTGACTCTGGCTTTTGGGCTACATGACTACGAGTCTAACTCATTTTTAGAAATGACATAAGCCTTTGAATATTCGATGTTTATGCTTTTTAAACCTTTATTTAGTGTAATTACATATATATACTTCACATACATATACTGATACAAATAACCACAATTCACATCAAATTGACTAAATTACATGGATAAATAAAAAATTTCTGACTTTGAGACAAAATACATACAGGCATTGATTTGTCCTATTGAGAAAAAGTTCCCTTGATCCATCATAATGCATATGGGCCAATTTAACATCAAGAGGCTCAGCATGTCACATGACCTGAGATTGATGTGGCTGGTCTTACGCTATGCTGTGAGGGCAAGTCTGTCCATCGTCATTCTTCAGATATACTTTGTTGGACAAAGTACTCTGGCGACTGTCTCCGGTTAGTGCAGTGTGCAAAGTGGTCGTGTATTTCTGCTTTTTTCTAGATGAATCCTTCAGCCTTGAGCAGATTAAGTAAAATATCTCCATTACATTCAACAGCAGAGACACACAAGAGATCACTAGCATGAAGATGATGAAGATGGTCTTTTCTGTCGGCCGCGACAAGTAGCATTCAACGTGGAAGGGGCAGGGAGATCTGGAGCAGACGAACATGGGCTCCAGCACGAAGCCGTAGAGATAGTACTGGCCCACGATGAAGGCCGTCTCAAACAGGATCTTGAAGACCAGGTTTACCATGTAGCTCCCCAAAAGGTCTCCCTTGATCTTCACTTTTCCGTGGTCATCTGAGTACTTTGGCACCTTTAGGGTCTGCTCATGGTTTTGTAGATGAATCCTCAGCTTGTTTTCCTGGTGAACGATGAGAAGAACGTGTCCCAGGTACATTAGGGTTGGCGTGGAGACGAAGATGATCTGCATGACCCAGAAGCGGATGTGTGAGATGGGGAAGGCGCGGTCGTAGCAGACGTTCTCGCAGCCAGGCTGCTTCGTGTTGCAGACGAAACCCGACTGCTCGTCCCCCCACACCCTCTCGGCTCCCGCCCCCAGGACCAGGATCCTGAAGACGAACAGGACGGTGAGCCAGACCTTCCCGATGACTGTGGTGTGGGTCTGCACCTTGTCCAGCAAACGGCCCAAAAAAGTCCAGTCTCCCATTTTTCACTTTGCAGTCTGTGGGGTTCAACCAAAATAAAAGAGAGCGCTGTTGAAGTCATCAACATCCCAAAGTAGGCCAACAACATTCTGTTATTGTCAATAGGTGACTAACATGACAATTTATTTATCTGGAATTATACACTATACACTAATCTGAAATTGCTTTTTAAAAATCAGACATTTTTTCTGGGAGTCCTCAAGTTTATTGCCCTTAAAAGAAAAACTTCAGATTTCATTGGTGGCCGTACTATAAAGGATTACAGACTCTGTTTAATTTTGGATTTATATAAATGAATGCGCATTATTTGCAACTATGAGTTTACCTCTCATTTAAAGTACAAACATTTTTCTTATTAATCAGGATGTGTTAAACGTGCAACACTGCGACCACCCAGAACTGATTGTTCTATTTTGTTTCCTGTGGTTGCTTCTGATTTATATAAAGTTAGAATTAAATACCAGTGCCTGCACACATATAAAGTCAAAAGTATCCTGTCCTATTCATCTCACATAAGTACAAAAAGAAAATTTAACCCATCATGTAGTGGGGTGTAGCGTGGGGGGCAAGGGCCACCAGGTGTATGTTATCAGTCTGTCTAAAGAAGCCCCCGGTGTCCAAATGCAATATTAGTGCTGGAGTAACTATTAACCTTCTGTAAACTGCGCAGTCTGGCACAGGGCTGAACTCACAAAGCGCTCAGCTCTGAATTCTTCATACGGAGACTCAATATTTCTGGAAAATTGTTCTTTTTCTTTTGCTACCACTTCCAGCCGTAGCTCATTAGCCAAATTTCTTAGTTTTTATAAGAACAATAAATCAAAAAATGCAGCATGCATATAGACGGAGACGACGGCCAGCTGCCCTGGACTGCAGTGTCCCGTCACTGAATCTGGAGATTTTTCTAAAACTCCTCAGGATTCACCAGCCCGGGTCCCTGCTCACCGCTTTGTAAACACATTCCCACACAATCAGCGTCTCCATTCCCTCCTCCTGTATCACCTGGTCTTATGACATAATTATTAAACATAAAAAGAGCAGTGGGTTTTACACCCGCAACCCTGACCAGGATTGAAAATGGATGGACAGGTGTGTTTGGTCAAAATGTAACTTCATCTTAAATGCTCAATGGCTCAAAGCAATATAAATGTTGCAAATAAATTAATGCAAAATGCTTTCTTATAGTCATGTCTCATAATAGATCACAGTATATTTAGGAAATACTCTGAGTTCATTTCAATACAGCAATATTAAATTAAATGCTAGGCAAACGTTTTTGAGAGAGATGTGTTTCAGCAAACTGTCTACAATTTTTAAAACTACTTTGCCTTCCCCATTAAAGCAAAACGTTACTCACCAAGTCTTCACTGTCGAGTGCCAGTTACTCGGTAGTTGTGATGAATCTTTTTTTTTTTTTTCCGAGGGGTTGCACAAGATGTACCAAAGTGTCACTTTGGCCATGGATTGTATTCTGAGGAGTGCCGGAATGCCGGGTTTATTATTCATTGACAGGACCTTGAAAAACTCAAATGAAATACGTGTGTTTTTGGAAAGAGACCCCTCCCGGTCATCAGTCATCCACGTGTCATTTTCGAAAGGAAACAAACAGAGCCGTGAGTGGCTTTTCAGCCGGGGAGCGAAAACTTGGTGGGGTCTCCTGAAGATAGATCTCAATAGAAAATTATTCTCGTACAGGACTGGAAACATTTTGGATGAGATTTTAGTCACATTGTATTATTATTATTATTATTTATTATTATTATTATTATTAGTAGTAGTAGTAGTAGTAGTAGTAGTTGTAGTGGTAGTAGTGGTTGTTGTAGTAGTATGTTCTGAGTATGAAATTAAACCAAAGTTTTTATTATTATTATTATTATTATTATTATTATTATTCCTAACCAGATAAAAATGTTTTACACCTGTCTTTCTCCAGAAAGGTCTCTGTCCTCTAACACCATAAACTCGACTGTATCCAGAATCTGGTCACCATTTCATTCCCGCTGCTCCGTAATGAGCACCCCCACACGTTTGTGTTCTGATGAAAGGTGCAGACCCAAACACCAACCCTCAGCTCAGCGGCGCCCCCTAAATGGGACAAGTGCCGTGACCCCAAACAGCGCCGTAAGCTCTCCTCTCAGCAGCTTGATTTTCCCGTTTTATTTTAGGATACTGTTTGTTTAGTTGAAGCATTTAAAATTTTCATTTTTTTAATAAGAAGCTTACATTTTTAGAATTTCCGGATATTTTCCATAGCTACAAATTCATCCCTAGGCACAGTGAGGAGGAAGCTTATTCCAGAAAGCTAGACAGGGGACATCTGGGACAGGATGCCAGTCGAGAAAGCCGGGGGGTGGAGGCAGGGGACATCTGGGACAGGATGCCAGTCCATCTCTGAGGACCTACTCACACATTCACAGTACGGGCAATTTACCCAAAGCATGTTTTTGGGTGGCAGGGGGACAGCAGGGTACCTGGTGGGATCCCACACACACTTGGGGAGTACATGGAAACTCCTGAAACGCAGTTGGGATTCAAGTGGGGTTCAAAGCCCCATCCCTGGGGCTGAGATGCTGCACATGAAGCCACTTTATCCCCCCCCCCCCCCCAAATACCCCTGGGGCAACATATTTATTTGGTTTCACGACATAACTGCAAATGATCTGTGTGAGTCCATGCAACTCGGTGTAGGAATATTTTGTCCTGCTGCATCCCTGTTTTTTCAATTGAATTTTTATTGCACTTTTTTAAAAATTTGCTGTATGTACTGCCATTTTAACTGGTTTCTTGTTTCTTTTGTTAACAAAGGAATGATGTTCAAATACTGTCATTTTTATTTAAAAACCCAAGCAACCAACCAACATAAAGTACATACGAAAACCATGACATTGTTTTTGAATATTAAGTAACTCACATATATCAGTCAGAATTGATATCAGCATAAAAAGACATGAAACTACGTGGAAAAACACCAGACACAATATGCAACCAAATACAATAAAAAGTATTTTGTAGTCAATGAGTTTTATTGAATTATCATATTACTTACATGTTTATATAAATACAGGACATTGTTAAATATTGAAATTTGTACTTGTAGCAAGCGTGCATGTACAGTGTAACGGATCTAACGTCTATATTGCACTACTTGTTGAAATGCAATATTTTCTTTTAAAATAAAAATAAAAAAACAACAGCTTTTGGCATCTGTTTGATTTCAGCTGAATAATGAAGTCAGTGACTTGTAGGGTGGATGCTACAGTGTGACTGAATTTCCGGCACAGTAAATATTTCACACTTTGAGGAGAGACACACCGGCACGCCGCTTAAACTCAGTGACTGCTCAGCAGCGTTTTCTCCTCCTTTGACCCATCCAAGCTCCCGTCTGTACTCTGGAGCCGACTCTGATCACTCTCCCGCTTAAGGTTCATCTCGTTCTGCCGGCTGCCCTCCTCACGCTCCTCCTGCATCTGCCAGTTAAGCGAGGTGGAGCCGTCGGGGTACTTTGTGTACATCTTCTGCTGCTTCTGGACCGGCCTCCGTCGTCTGCACTTCACTCTAGTGCACAGCAGGTAAAGGACTTCGGCAACATTCAAGGCCAACGAGATGCACGACACCACCAGCATGAAGATGATGAAGATGGTCTTTTCCGTCGGCCGGGACATATAACACTCAACCGTGAACTTGCAAGGTTTCCTGGAGCAAGGGAACATAGGGACCATGATAAAGCCATACAGGTAATACTGGCCCAGGATGAACGCCGTCTCAAAGAGGATTTTGAAGAGCAGCTGGAGCATGTAACTGCATAGCAAGTTGCCTTTGATCTTGATTTTGCCCCTGTCGTCGGTGTACTTGGGGGTCTTCAGCGTGCCGTTCTCTTTGTGCTCCTTCAGCTGCTCCCGGATCTTCTTCTCCTGGTGGATGACATGCAGGGCATGTCCCAGGTACATCAGGGTTGGCGTGGCCACGAAGATGATCTGCATGACCCAGAAGCGGATGTGGGAGATGGGGAAGACGTGGTCGTAGCAGACGTTCTCGCAGCCGGGCTGCTGGGTGTTACAGATGAACCCCGACTGCTCGTCCCCCCACACGCTCTCGGCCCCCGCACCCAGGACCAAAATCCTGAAGATGAAGAGCACGCTCATCCATATCTTCCCGATGACTGTGGAGTGAGCCTGAACCTTGTCCAGAAGTTTGGACAGAAACGACCAGTCTCCCATTCTTCTGATTTTTCTTTAAAGGACAGAAAATTAATGATTACATCAGCCCAGGATTAACTGCAAACTTAACCATCAAATGTGAACGTTTCACTTGGGTCAAACAACGTCACGATCATCCCAGTGGCCAGTTTAAATAAATGAACAACACAGTCGAATATTTAAAAATTAAAAAAAATCAACAAAAAGCCTGGAATAGGCTGAGGAGCACTTATTAAAAATTATTACAAATAACTGCTCTTGGGAAAATTCTGTCAACATGTTTGAACACATTTTGTTTATCTCTAGATAATTCCGTCCAGTCACTATACTAAAATATTCTACGTATTGATTTTATGTCTACGTATACACAAAAAAATACTAGGCAGAATATGCCAGAGTTTTGTAGTTTGCTTAATTATGAGCTATGATCGTCGAAGATGATAATTTCCTTTAAGATTTTTAAAAATATATACAAACATAGATATAATGTAAATATTTAGAAGGAATTAACAAGTACACATTTGAAGCATACCTTTATTTCAGAATTTGTCCTCAAAAACATACATGCTTTTTTTCCCAGAAGGTAGGTCTTTAGAATTGATAAAATTGATAAAATTGTGCTCTTACCTTTATAACACGACCTGTCCCTTTTATGTCAGCTAGCACCTCTAAGGAGGGAGACTTACTCTGGCTTGGACCTTGAGTTTTTGGCTTGTGGAAAGTTGTGCAATCGACGCACAGACTGGCAAGCGGTCACGTTCCCGGACGCTCAGCAGATATCACAGAGGGAATTCGAAAAGCTAAACTCCCAATGCAATAATATGTTGGCAGGCATGTTAATGATTGATAGGACCTCACAATAAAGGTCAAATACGTTCAAA
This sequence comes from Gnathonemus echidnorhynchus, assembly GCA_026776725.1. Taxonomy (NCBI): domain Eukaryota; kingdom Metazoa; phylum Chordata; class Actinopteri; order Osteoglossiformes; family Mormyridae; genus Gnathonemus; species Gnathonemus echidnorhynchus. The sequence goes on from JAODJU010000039.1 coordinate 4,582,469, forward strand.
AAGAGTGTTTCCTTGTCATCTTCTGACGTGATATTTATACATAATATATAATGTAGTATAAGTGGTGAAAAAAGTCAGCCGCAAATATATTTTGTGCATTTTCACTAAAGGAAATATTTGTCACAATGCACTGAATTATCTCTGAAATCTCTGCATACTTTTAATATAATTACAGTAAAATAATTTGATTTGGTGTAATGCAGAACAAACCAGACAAACCAGAATCTAGTTTGTGCTCTGATATTTGATTTTATTTTTTATGAAAGCTTAGTGTTTGTCATGTTTATTTTACAGAAATTCCAGCAAAAACATCCACCCCCAATCATCCATCGGGCCACAGATGCCAGGCTGAGAATCTCAGCTCTGCAGGAGCGGCGTGAAATGGTAACAGAAACTTCCAGTACATTTTCTTGAAATTTCGATTAACTCAACAACATTTATTAATTGCGAATCACAAGAAAATTAGTTTAATATTTATTAGTTGCTAACAGCGTTCCTCCACTCAGTAGAATGACTATGAAGTTGAATCTAATCTAAAGTAATAAAATCTCTACATGCAAATTTCAGCTAAATGTACAATACTGTGCAAAGTCTTAGGCAGTCAAAGGCTATTTATCTAGGTAGAAAATGTAGACTTGCTCAGAAAACAATACAATTCAACATTCAAACATACTGTATGCATATGAACAGTAACATGATACAAAAAACAAGAATTTCTTCTGTTCTCAAAAATGTTTCTGGTATGTTGCTGGTTGCTTAGATGAGCACTGGTTTGGTTCCCAAACCTCTCCTCAGGGGCACCTCAGCCATTCCATGTGTTTGTTAAATTTCACTAACAGCTTAGTCAATTAATTCACTTAATTAAATACCTCAATGGGGTGGCGATTAGCCAGACGAGGTGTGCTAGTGGCCAAATCAAAAAATTCGCAGTGCACTGGCTGGTTGCTGCAGATACTGGGGTGACTTTAGGGGTGGTTCTGAAATGGCTAAGCTGACACACTTTGACAGGAGTAATATCGTAGTTTTACATCAACATGAAGATCATTTTCTTTGACTGTGTAGTACTTGTTAGCTGTTTAAATCTGAACCTCCTCCAGGTTGATGCTGTTGTCTTCTGAGACCAGGCTCTTGGTGAGACCGCTCGCTAGCTTTCTCCCGTGCAGCTGCAGCTCCATATTCACCCAGTTCTGAAGCGCTTGGTCCTTGTTTCTAAGCTCGTCTCCGTCGTCTGTCACCCTGTAGTCCTGCTTCCTCTCCATGCACGAGCTGACCTTCCTAGCGCACAGGTAGAAGATTTCAGCCAAGTTGAGGAGCAGTGACACACAGGCGACCACCAGCATGAACCAGATGAAAACATTCTTCTCGGTGGGCCTGGACATGAAACAGTCCACTTGGTGAGGGCAGGGAAACATGCCGCAGACATAGCGGGCCTGGAGATTGAAGCCAAACAGATAGTACTGGCCCATGATGAAGCCAAGTTCCAGGAGGATCTTAGTGATCACGTTGGCCAAGTAACTCTGCAAAACGCGCCCATGAAGGCTGACCTTGCCTGTGCTGCTGATGTATTTGAGGGTCTTGCACTGTTTCTTCAAGATCAGACTGGTGCATTCGTCCTGGGCCTGCCTCTCCATCTTTTGTCGGATCTTCTTTTCCGTGTGGATGATGTGCATGACATGGCCCAGGTACACCAGGGTAGGCGTGGACACAAACACAATCTGTAGCACCCAGAAGCGGATGTGTGAGATGGGGAAGGCGTGGTCGTAGCAGACGTTCTCGCAGCCGGGCTGCTTCGTGTTGCAGATGAAGTCTGACTGCTCGTCCCCCCACACCCTCTCGGCCCCCGCCCCCAGGACCAGGATCCTGAAGACGAACAGGACGGTGAGCCAGACCTTCCCGATGACCGTGGTGTGGGTCTGCACCTTGTCCAGCAGGCGGCCCAGGAAATCCCACTCACCCATCGTTCTCTGAGTGATGGGACCGAAAAACAGAGGAAGGCGGCTTTTGTTAACACAAATTCGTGTATCAGAAATCGCCAAGCTAGCAGAAAAGCCTCTGTGTCTGTGATCAGAAGGTCACAGGTTCAAGCCCCATTCTTAGCAGAAGAGTCACATGCCTGTGGGCCCTGAACCCCGCAGTTAAACACTCATGTTGGACACTCTGCTGTGGCCCCCAACCTTGTTTACATCTGCATGTGTGTCTCATGGAGAGCAAGATGGGACAGGCAAAAAGAGTACCTCCGCACAAGGATGAATAAGTGTCACTTACCCAAAAAAATTAACGGTATAGTAGGCATACTCAGGATTAAGTTGTAATCAAGCATTTACACGTTCTTTGATAAATACTTTGTGAAACAGGAGTAAGGTATCTTTATAATACATTTCTAAATTTGATTGTAAGTGAATCTTTTTATTTGTCAGTATATTATCAAATGAACAACTTATTAATATTTAAAGAGCAAAGCTTATGCCTGGGTTCTATGGTCAAACATCGTAATCAGCTATTTACCAACTTTAGTAGGTGTGTCTGAGCAGGGAAATCTGCCAACTGTGTTGCAAACTGGCCCCCCCAGGACTGGAATCGGGGAGCCCTGCCTTAAACTAAAGTGTTTCTTGAAAACATATTCTGCATTACACCAAATCAAATTATCTAAATGCTATTAAACAGTGTTTTCAGCTATATATTCTGAAACGAGTGTTTAACTGTGCCCTTTATTCAAGACCCACTTTCTATGTCAAAGGACCCAGAGAATATTTTGTGTAGTTTAATATAAGCAACACGGCTTATCCAAAGTAGTGGGAACCAGGGACTCGACCTTGTTCAATCCCAAACATCAACTGTCTGTTATGAGTGCAACAGAGAAATGTTAGAAGCACATTCATGCACTGACTGTCACTGTCCTCTTCCAAACCAGTTTATATTAATCAACTATTCCCATATTCATGACTAAGCAAAAAGACAGAGTAATCACTAATGGTTTAGTGGTATACATATTTATTAATGGGCATTTTGCAGAAACATGAATGCAGGACATTGCACAGGTGCATCTGACATTTTAGATTTTTTGCACTCCAAAAATATTATAATGGAAGTAATCTTTGATTTTAAGTTTGCATATAGGGGCTTTATAAATCATTATAAACTAATCGATGGCTGCTTATTGAATTATATTCGATTACATGGTCTGTCTGGTCAAAGTTTTAATAAAATACATTAGAACATTTTCCTGTACATAACCAGCTTGTTAATAAAAAATGTACCTGGACATTTCGTAAGTAAGCTTTCAAATAAATTGTTCTCCAGTTATTTCAATCAAACAAAATATACAACAGTCTAAAAAGTTTCACAGCGACACTTACGACCCTCCGCATTTTTTATATCATCTTAACCTGCAGACTGAATTCTTCCTGTTCTTTCCTGCATTGAGTACTCACCCAAAAGTCGCCTCTGTGCTCAACAGTACGCTGAAGCAACACGCAGCTCTGAGAGTCCTTCCTTCGGCAGAAGATGTATGAGAGGATATCCAGCCCTTCCTCTTAATACTGTGGATGCTCCCTTTCGGGAAAAAAAACCATCCATCCACAGTGGGTGGGCTTTAACCCAACAGGAACCAGTGGTGGATGAAGTGCAAAATGGACCAGAGGTCAAAAAACTGGCAGTTGTGAATGACAATCCTCTGCACATCAACCAGCAGGAGAAACAGCGACCCCATCCTGGTCACGTTGATTCCATTTTTTCGAGACGTAGGCCTTTGCTTTCAAAAAACAGCCATCTATGTAAAATCCAGATGTTGCATCACTTAGAAACCTTGACAGAAAATACTACACAACTCATGGAAGACCAAAATACTTTTATTTACACTCTTCATACAGTTTTCATTGGGCACATCCAAGCTGTGTTCAGTTGTACAACCACAAAAACAAATATGTCATGAAGAAAAATAGGACAACAGGAAAAAAACTGCAAATTACCTCCACAAGCACGTACCTTACCAACTAAAGCTAACACTGGTGACTAGAAATATTGTAATAATTTTATACAGGATTGCACTAATAAACAACAGCAAGTCAGTAAAGCCTACCGATTAGAATACTGTCACCTAGTAATGTGGTCAAAAATCAGGATGAGTTGTTTACAACGCAACCGACCCAAATTACTATAATAACAAAAAATAGTAGAAACACTTAAAGAAAATATACACTTTGTCACTTCAATTACATTTAGCAGAAAACAGTGTCTTAAAGCTTTATCAAGACAGCCTGCTTTGACCCTGTGCACCAAACACATCGCAGCAACCAACGGGAGACATATTCCAAAGCACTACATCTAAATGTACAAATTTTACATTAATCACTATCCTGAAGGTAACAGGTCTTTTCAACATTTACATTCAGGTTAAACAGCCTTGGCCAAAAGTATGAGGTACCACTGAACTGTTAGATTTTAAGACACAAACAAATGTCAAGGTGTCTAACATTTCACATGTAAGCCTTTAAAGTTCAGGTTCACAATGACTGTGTTGCTGTTTTCGCTGGAACTTGAAGTGTTTGACATCGTACTGCTGTCAGATGACCGGGCTGGAAACCTAGGAATGGGTGACCTACTGTGTTCTCGAGAACATGCGTGTTCCCCAAACCCAAATCCATTCAGGCATGTACTGAACAAGCCAAAACTGAAAAACAAAAAAGAGATTAGTTTACAACACAAAACAGATTACAATATTCGTTCTGATCAGTATTGCTCCCTGAGATGTCCAGTGCAGTCCCTTTTGAGAACCGTACCAAACCATACTGGGTGATCTGCTGTTTCACAAAAGAATCTAATCAGGTTGAAGAAAGGTGGTTCTCATACTGCAGGCCCACGGACTCACAGGAGTATTGATTGTCAAATTTGTCCATTCACTTCATTTGATACAGCAATAATGTTTAGCTTAGCCTAGCTTTTAGCTTAGCTTAGCTCCAGGACAAAAGCTTTTCCGCTTTTGACCCTCTACCTCAGGGGTACCCAATCTTATCCGCAAAGGGCCAGTGTGTATGCGGGTTTTCGCTACGACTCCCTAATTAGATTACTAATTAGAGGACTGATTAGCTGAAAGAGTCCTCACACCTAGGTTTGAGCAGCTGACCTACAGGTTATCCCAAAAACCTGCATACACACCGGCCCTTTGCGGATAAGATTGGGTACCCCTGCTCTACCTCCAGACCTCTCTTCCCAAAGGCATCATCTGATGTACCTGCAGTGAATGTGGCCAGTATCCCGTTGTCCTGTGGGAAATGCCCAGAGTGGAGATGGCGTGCCGGGCATACACCTGAGGCTGAGGTTCCAGCCACCCACCACTGTGCCCGCCTTTGCCTGAGACTCCCCCCTCCTGGGACCCGATCCGGAATGGGATCAGGCTCTGTACAAAGACCCCTCTGTGTCGGTACTCATAATGCAGTGCTCGGCTGAAGTGGTCCAAGTAGGCCTAGGAGCAAAAGCGTTACTCTGAGAATGATTAATCTGAAAACCACAGCCTCCACCCGTAAGCACGATACCACAGCCTCCACCCGTAACCACGACACCACAGCCGCCATCCGTAACCACGACACCACAGCCGCCATCCGTAACCACGACACCACAGCCGCCACCCGTAACCACGACACCACAGCCGCCACCCGTAACCACGTCACCACAGCCGCCATCCGTAACCACGACACCACAGCCTCTACCCGTAACCACGACACCACAGCCGCCATCCGTAACCACGACACCA
>JAODJU010000039.1:4588317-4605068 GCA_026776725.1 Gnathonemus echidnorhynchus
CCCGTAACCACGACACCACAGCCGCCATCCGTAACCACGACACCACAGCCTCCACCCGTAACCACGACACCACAGCCGCCATCCGTAACCACGACACCACAGCCTCCACCCGTAACCACGACACCACAGCCTCCATCCGTAACCACGACACCACATCCGCCATCCGTAAGCACGACACCACAGCCGCCACCCGTAACCACGACACCACAGTCACCATCCGTAAGCACGACACCACAGTCACCATCCGTAAGCACAACACCATAGCCGCCATCCGTAAGCACGACACCACAGACCCCATTCACAACCATAATACCCCTGGTTTTTAAAGGCTACAATGTACTGACCGTGATTGCTGTAAAAGCCGCCTTGTTAGGAGTAGGTTTGCAACACAGTCCGGACGAGATGTTAACTACTGCCCCCCTGCCCCTCTCCGCCATGCCCGGGAGCACAATGCGCGCCAGTAGCGTGGCAGCCGCCACGTTTCTGCTGACGGCGTCCCACAGGTGGTCCTCTGGCAGGCCGGCGAAGGCCTGCAGGGAGCCCAAGGACACGTCCATGCTGGTTATCAGGAAGCCTATATCTTTGTCCTTAAGCACATCTCTGATAGGTTGGCACACGGCGTGTCCCTCGCTGAAGTCTGCTTGCACCGACAAGGCAGCCACCCCGTGAGAATCGGCGATAGCCTTGGCCGTGCCCTCCACGCCCCGACCGTCGGGGCTGATTAGGATAATGCTGACGCCCTTCCTCGCCAGCTCCTCCGCATACGCCTTCGCCAAATCTTCAGAAGCACCTGCGTTTAGCAAAGTGGAGACGGAGACTGCTCAGCAACCATCGCCAACACAAGCCCCGAGTCACATCACTGCTATGACCATCAACATGCTTGCGTGCCAGGCAAGACCGTGGCCATGGAGTCAACACTGGGGGGGGGGACCAAGGCCATAATTATAATATACATCTGAATATTGGGGAAGATATGTCCCCCCAATGTATATTACAATTACGGCCTTGGTGAACTTTTAAAACCTCCATCCTTTAAGGAATCACAGCTTTAAGACTAATCAGGGACACTTCTGGAGATTCTGGGTCCCATGAAAGCATATCGTATTGGGCCACCTACCCAGACCAATCCAATAATGTTCCAAATTCTTTTAGCACCCCATTTACGGCGCCCCTAAAACTAATATATAACCAGCATTCACGGTGCCCCCTAAGGACTCGCATTTCGAATATGAATTATTCACTGTTACAATTAGCATGCTGCAGGCGCATAGTAACTGGCCGAATCGAGCGTACCCAAGATAACAGCCCACTCGCCGAATCGATGCAAAAGGTCCCCGCTGTGCATGAGCCGCGGAAGGAAATGCAGCCTGATCAAGCTGTAGCAGTCCCTGGCAAAGACGACGGCCCTACTGGTCGTGTAAACGGCGCCCACCAAGGCCAGCGCTTCTACATAACAATGGCACGAACGAGCAATTTCTCTGTACAGCAGCTGAAAGCTGTCAACAGCAGCCATATCCCCCTAGTTCTTTACACCTGTTAGTAAGATATGTTAGGGGTTACAATACCGACTAGCTCTGTAACTACTAACCGCTGAGCTACGCAAAGACTAAAATTACAATTAAGAAACTGTATTACTTTCTATACTAACGTTAACAGAGCTCTCCAATTTACCGGCGAGTTGACATATTTAGGGCTCACCCGGAAGACATTCAGGCAGAACCTGCGATCACGTGACTTTCACTCTAGCGTCATTTCATTAGCTAAAACAAATCCTGGATACTTTGCACAAGACCTATCCTCATGTACCAAAATAATTACGAATTAATAGGCTTTTAATATATGTAAGTCTTTAAAAATTCCATTTCGGTGATTTTTAATGCTGTTACAACTGTAACTGACTACATTCCCCATAAGGCTATGCGGCAGTATCCACTTCCTTGTTTCCATAGAGATTGGACTCAAAGCAACAAGGTCGTGCGTCTTTTACATTTACTTTGCAGCATTGTATTCCCTGTATGGTAAGTGGATGCCAGTGCCTCCAGGGTTGCATATATATTATGGCATTAAAAGAGAGAAACGCAGTTTTCTCGAGACGTAAACCAGAAATACGAAAACCGTATTGTGAGTGAGCTGGTTAATAAACACTACAAGGTAAAATAAGAACGCTAACTCGGGCTGTTAAACTGTGAGTATCAGCTTGCATTTTAGCTGGAATGCATATACATTTACTTATTTGTTATTTTTAACAAATATATTTGTCTTGTATATGTATTGACAATCTTTTGTGACAACAGACTTTGCAAGAATAAAACAAAAGTGTATTAAAATTGTGCCTAGATAAGTTGCGTGACGTTAAGACTGCCCGCCAGCATCTCAGATCCCTGCCTGAAGCTGGCCATGCTGCTCTTCTTCTCCCCGAACTTCAGCCTGAGACTCTGAAGCATCTTAAATATAACGCCAAGAATAAATGAGGGCGCCATGTCTCAGTTGTCGACCGAAGACGAGGCAGAGCTGGAGACGCTACTGCGGCGCTTGCTGAGGAGCGTCAAGGAGCGCATCCGGGGGGCGCCGTCCGTGGAGTGCGCCGAGGAGCTGCTGCTGCACCTGGAGGAGACGGACCAGAACTTCCACAAGTACGGCCCCCTCCCCGCTTCTCTGTCTGAGCTGGGAAACGTGTCTGCGCATCCGACTGACCGATGTGTCTCTGGGCAGTTATGAGCTGGTTAAGTACCTGCGGCAGTATATCGAAGGCGCCCTGGGGAGGGTCATCGAGGGAGAAATCGAGGGATGCGCACGGATGGAGGGACAGGCGATCGCATGGGGTCAGGACACGCAGGTGCATGACGTCACGAGGAGGGCTCGGGAATCGGCCGAGTAAGTGGTCTCACCCTCAGATATGTAAATAAACTGCGTTTGTCCTGGGTCCACATGAATCTAAGTTATCAGTGTGATGTGATATAAGGCTGAAGACTTATTTTACTAGTATTTTGTGCCTTAATGTTTGACTTGTTTCTCCCTCAGATATAAGCACATGATGCAGACACTGAAGAACACTATGACGGTGGTGGTGGAGTCACTAATCAATAAGTTTGAGGAGGATCAGCTGAAGAAGGAAGAGATGCACAGGAGGAGCCACCGTGAGCAGTTAGATGGCCATTACATGGACAACTGCTCTGATATTGACTCCTCATTCAGTCAGGTATGCAGTCAGGAGAACGTCCGTACACCCACTGTCCAGCTGCTTATCTAGTATGGGATGCTTATATAGTATGGAAATTCAGGTCCAGAAAGTACAAATCCAGACCAAGGTTTTCTTTCAGCCAACCAGTTGAGTATAAAGAATCACATCTACAGAGTACTCTGCTGGTTGGTTGAAACGAAACCTTGGTCTGGATTAGTACTTTGTGGACCTGAACTTTCCACCTCTAGTATGGGATCATCGTTTGATTAATTCAAAGCTGCTATTTTGCATATAAGACCATCCAGGACAGAGCAGGTCAGTAGTTGGATGAACTAGTTTAGATGTTCTTGGAAACGATGTTAAGATGCTAAGAGGCTTAAACATGTTCAGATGTTTCTCTGAGGTTGACAGGGACTTTTATCGCTGGTAGCTCGATGATCCGTCACGGAATCAGGAACAGGAAACGTCTGTGATTAAAGTTGTTTTCATGTGGAGGAGGGATCCACGGCTGTCATTACCTTGGCAATCGAAGGGTTGTAAGATGGGATGTAGTTCTTCATGAGCGAGTTGCTGGGTGTGGATGTTCTCCACCAATGACTCAAAAAGCCGGGATTAAGGACTAGAACTCGATTCACCTGCCCGTAGGGAGTCAGTGAAGAGAGACAAATAGGGGTGTAAAGTTTAAGCATTTAACCCTGCAAATGGCCTATAAAAGGTGATGGAGGGATTTATTTATTTCAAGGGAAGTGTGTGTGTGTCGGGGTGGGGGGGGGGGGGGGGGGGGGGGGGGGGGGGGGGGTGTTAGGGATGGGCAGTGTACCTGTGGGAGTGATGCTGTGATGATGTCACGCATCTGGGGTTGTGTTGAGTTAGTGCTCGTATTGGTTTGCATGTCAGTTACTGGGCTTATGCACATCCTCAACAAAATGAACCCTGCTCCATGCCCCACAGCCCTGATGGATGGATGGATGGATGGATGGATGGATGGATGGATGGATGGATGGAGTCTGAGTCACTCTGGGCTGTTCACTTTGTATTCATTGTGCACAGCAAGACTATTTGTATTGTTCTGCTTATACTTTTTAGTTTCTCTTTTCTCTTAGAAGGTCCTTTCATCCAAATCCGCTTGCAGCTTTACACATGCATTCTCTTTTATTTTCACTATATTCATACAGGTTTGTGGTCCTCACTGGAAATTTGGCACAATTTCAGTCACAAATCCACCTCTTTAATAGTAACATCTGCTGTGTTTATACATTATAAAACTGTCATTATTGGTCATTTTTACTCTCCTGAAGTTCTGCCTTGTGTATTTTTTTTTGCGAACAGTTAAATCTCTCAGTTGATGCATTGAGTGGTATGAAAGCCGCAGAAAGTAAAGGCAAAGAGCATTTTTTTTTCTTTGCACAGAGCTTCGGGTTCATGAAGCAGGAGCAGCTGCAGGCCGTCGCTGGGAAACTGGACCAGGCCCAACCCAAAGAGGTACAGGAAGCAGGGCCACTCCTGTCGGACTGGTCCAATGGCAACGTGCGCGTGCGTGTGCACGTGTGCATGTGCGTAAGCATGTCCTGCATCAACAGGTGCGCCAGGAGGCCCTGCAAGCGCTCTGCGCCGCCCCCCCCTCCGACGTGCTGGCCTGCGAGAGCTGGGGCAGTCTGCGCAGGAGCCTCTCCGCAGCCCTGGCCGACCCGGACCCGGAGCTCAGTGTAAGCCGGGCTCTGGCCTCGCTGACAGGAGTCCAGTGACCGGCTGGGGGTGGTCTGCAGGAGTCTCAGCAGTGCCCCCTAGTGCTCCCCGATGGGCAGGGCGATTTACACCTCACTTATAATCAGGGAGCTGTATCACGGAGGTGGATTTAAGGTAGTCTGGGCTAAATGTAAGTGGATGAGAATAAAGTCCATTTAAATACTACCTTAAATCTGACAAGTTATCCAGTTAAGTACGATTTTGTGATACAGGCCTCTGGCCATTCCACCTAGCCGGCTTTGTTTCCGAGTAACTTTTTGCCTTTCTGAGGATGTGCGATTTGTTTTTTTGTAAAATTCACCAGACCTTTAACTTCTCTTGTTTCATTTTCTTCTCCTTAGGAAAAAGTCCTGAGGTTCTTTGCAAAAACCTTTTCGTCTTCCCCATTGAACATAACCAGAGAGATTTATACTAGTCTGGGTAAAGTTTTGTGTTTTCTTTTTCAGTTTCCTCTGTTTTAATTGTATTCATGGGAATGAAGTGATGTGTTGCTCACTATTGTAATAATGTGATGTGTTGCTCACTATTGTAATGATGTGATGTGTTGCTCACTATTGTAATGAAGTGCATTGGCATTTGTGTGTAATACTCTGTTCACGTGAGCTGGTCATTAGCTCTTTTTACAGTGTATGCACATTTTTAGCAAATTTGAGTGTTTTCCTGTCAATACGGACATCGATTTCAAGCTGCAGAGACTAGCCAATGAGCCGCGGGTTGCCACACTGCAGGATTATGGTGGGCTGTATCACAGTGCATATAGCTGATTAAGCTCACATCTGAAACCTCTTTTTTTTTTTTTTTACATATAGCTGAAAGTCTGGAGTCTGACTTCCTGGTGCAGAAGCTGAGTCTCCCTTCAGGATCGGCCGTGTTTGACATTAATAGGCCCGAAATCGCACGTCTTCTCAAACAGGTGTGTCATGCTACCTTGTTAGATGAAATTCTGTCGGTGACCTTTGTGTTTTTTTAAAACTGCCCCCCCCCCCCCCCCCAGATGAGATTACTCAACGATTTCCAAAAGGAAGTGCCGGCTTTTTGGATACGCCACCCAGAGAAGTGAAGTATCTTTATTTACAATGGAATTGTATCTTTTATCCGTGGAGAATCGGGTCCCATGTCGGGGGTCGCTCTCCCTGACTGCGATTCTTTCGGGTATTCCCAGGTACATGGAGGAGATTATAGAGAGCACTCTGTCGCTCCTGGCTGTACAGTTTGAGTACAGTTCAGGCCCGCAGTGCACAGAGAAGTTTCTGGAACCTGGACACTTGATCGCCTTGCTGGACATCAGAGCCACATGGTTCAAAAAGTGGATGGTGAGCATTCCAGGGTGGTGCCATTCCAGCAGGCTTATTGGCGATGGATGGATGGATGGATGTTTTTTTAACTGCATCTTAAAAACAATCTGCTTTTGTGGTTTCCAGCATGGCTACTATAGCAGGACCGTGGTGTTGAGGCTCCTGGAAAGGAAGTACAGGTCACTGGTGAGTGTGTCACATGACAGGCTCTGTCAGAACAAAGGGCACTTTGATGGTTTCTGGGATGGACTAGTGAAATTACATTTAAGGGAATAACCGGAGACTTCTAAGGTACTGATTGAAGTTATGTGTCTTGAGTAGTAAGGCAGTAACTAGAAGATGAGTGACAAGTAAATCATTGCTTATTGTGCTTTAATCCAGCCAGTGCGAGGTTCTGTACTTAACCAAGATGTTTTCATGTAGGCAGGGATTTATTTATTTTTTTTGGGGGGAGGGTGGGTGTCAGAATGACTCCCTGTCCCAGTTGGTGCACAGCTACAGCATGACATTTTCATTTATGCATTTGTGTAATTTAATCCAGTGTTCCTCGAACCGGTCCTCAGGGAACCTCAGACGTTCCATGTTGTTCCTCCCTCTCAACTCTCAGGGAATTGGGAGAGAGCAAAAGCGTGGACTGTTGGGTCTCTGAGGACCGGTTCGAGGAACACCGATTTAATCAATTACTTATCCACTGTTTTGTAGAACTATTTCACATGCTACACGATGCATATTTGTTTATAATTCCCCTGCTGTGGCTCCGCTGCAGATCGGAGGAGCCGTCCAGCAGTGTGTACATTTCCACGAGTCCCGATCGGCCATCGGGGATCAGGTGGCGGACATGGCGCTCATGATGGGACAGCAGCAGATTGGTGAGTGCCCCCCTCCCCCCTCACCCAGCCTTTTACACACTGCACTCTAATGAAGTATCTCTGCGTTAGTGTGCTCTCTGTTTGCACATTTTTATATTAGCCTCCATTTTTGATAATGGGTTCGCGTCGATATGCATTAATCAGAATGCCGTCTTTAAAAATGTATTTTTAAGTGGTTTTACTTTTATAACCAAATTACACCGTGTTTCCCTTTATCAGAAAATTGCACAGCCGCCTGTCGCTGACATGTTGCGAGTCATTTTTCAATACAGACCATGTCACCCAGAGTAGATATCTGTATTTTGGCCTTCTGCCCTAGACATTTGCACCAAGGTGTTAAAAGCAAAGACACATTATTTGGTCCGTGCAGCACCTTGGGTCTGTTGTTAGATTAGTATTTGTTTTGATAAGCCCTGTTAGACCCTTCATACTTTCTGGCTAATAGCTTCTCTCTTGGCTCCAGATTGCTTACATTCAAGCAGCTGCTGACAAAGGCTTTTCCCTGCCCTTTTTAATAGAATAAGAAGAGATAGAATACAGGGCTAAGATAACAACTGCTGTCTGGTTAATCAAAGGGCCTTGGATTCTGGCTAAGGGGAAGCGTATCAGTCGTTGGTTCAAATCCTGCACTTTGTCTGTAGCCTTTGCACGTGCTCCCATGCTGGTTCCCACTCCACGCACTTCCAGGGATGTGGGTTCGAATCCCTCACTTTGTCTGTAGCCTTTGCACGTGCTCCCATGCTGGTTCCCACTCCGTATCCAAACCAGCTGTGTCTTATTGAGTTCCCTGGAGTCCCCGTCTTTCCCAGTTTGTCGAGCTTGTGTTTGTCCCGTGGTCTGTCGCTACAGCCCGTCCTCTTGCCGGCTTTCGGAGGGTTCGGGGCCGATCCGTCTGCACCATCTTGGAAGCAGCTATGCAGTCGGGCACGTGTGCGTAGCTTGGGGGTGGGTCTCTCTCGTAACTGATGTGGCCACATGGGTTTATTTAACCCAGGAGTGCAGATGTGTGCTCCCCCCATGGCAGCTGGAGAGAGCAGAGCAGGGGGGGGGGGGGGGGGGCGTCCTCGGTTACCCCCACCAGCTCCCGTGAGCTATTTCTGTTACCTCTGTCTGCTTAACACTCAGAAAAATGGACGTACAGTACTCCATCTATTTATATGACGTGAAATTGTCTCATTAATAATATTCCTGTTTGGACTTTCTATGATTCTATTGTTGCTAAAACGGACAGTGATAAATGAACAAATATTTCTCCAGTATCCCTTGAAAAATAGAGACTTGTTCTTTTTAAAGACTGTTACATCTTTCCGTGCCCTGAAAAGCTTAGGCCAGCACAGGTTTTCCTGACCTTCTCCTTCATCTGCCTGGTCCACAGAGGTATTGCTCAGCCCTTCTTTCCCCCAGGTGCGTTTCCAAACCGCGTGTTGTTGCACTCGTGCACGTTCTGCTGATCTCTCCTCGAAAAGCCACACGCTGTCATCTGCCTCCCTAAGACAGACGGCATCGCCGGCTCTAGGTCATCCTCAGCGGTGCTAGTCTTGCAAGCTTAGCCGTGTCTAAACAGCCGGGTGGTTTGAAGCTTTTGGCATGTGACGCGCTGTCTGGGGTTGTGGGTTCGATTCCTGCTTTGTGGGTACATGCCTACACTGCCACCTCCATGAATGTGAGTGTTTGGCGTCCCATACGGGGGATTCCCTTACCCGCTGCCCTCATCTTAAAGTGGAAAAGGCTCCAGTCAAATCCATGTCCCTCTACTGCGGGCGTGATTCTAGGACAGGAGTTGTCAAACTTTTTGTTCTAACCCACATCAGATTTATGTTCAAAGTCAGAGGTTTGGAACAGTTTTTCAAAAGCAAATCAGCATTTCCTGAACTTTAATGAATTAATAATAACTTTCGATACAGACATCCATATATAACAAAAATGGGATCTTTTTAATGCTGGCTGATCTTTTAAACTCTCTGTCGTTGTACTTAAAACCACATTAAGCCTTTTTACATTAACCATATAGATTCATATCCAAATTAAGTTGCAGTTTGGTCCGCATCCAGACCATGGTCCGGATTTTGAGACCCCCTGTTTTAGGATTTGACCCTTAGGCAGCTAAAATCTAGAACCAGGGTTCTAGGATTGTTGCTTTCAAAATGAAGAAATACAGGATGTCACCACCCCCCTCCCTGAGTCTACGGGGGTAAAATTTGCAGTGTCCACCACAATTGGCCGAACAGGTATCCCATACATGTGATCGTAAAATTATGCACAAAATGTGTATGAAAATACGAGACAAATCGCTACATGGATTTCCCCCAGGTTGGAACATGCATAGATAACCGGTGTTGCTATAAGCCCCTGTGCACAGATGACTGCAGACATCACTCTGGTAAGGATGCACGTCCCTGCAGGTGCAGCCCAGAGGACGCTATACTCCGCCCGGGAGCTGGAGTATGTCCACTTCGCCCACTCGCTCAGTGTCCTGGGGCGTCTGCTGATGTACGCCCACGGGAGGAGACTCTTCCCCATCAAGGTGAAGAAACGGAAAGGTGAGAGACCCGTAGTGATTTCACAACCCATCACCGAGTCCCTGTGTTAGTTCTGAGCTGGATACTGGAATACTGTACTGAATACTATACTGAATACTGAAATCCCGAAGATATTCATTAAGGATGAGTTTTGATTTAATCTCCTGATTTACTCTGTGTATTACTCCTTTAAAAGCAGCTGGGCAACTGATACTGTCTTCAGTTAACTAGTGTTAGTTTTTTTTTGGAGGTTTTTAAAGTTCTCTCCACCGATTGTAACATGAGGCCTTTTACCCTCCACAGAGCCGCTGTCCCTGATGGACTTGATTGTGATACTGATCCGAACGATGTACCTGGACCCCAAACCACAGCTCAGTGCCCTTTCCCACACAGGTCAGCTTCACAGCCCCGTTGAGTCCCTGGCATGTATTTCGGTCTAAGGTTTTTCTTTTTATTCGCCAGGTACAAAAACAACAAGGTATTTGTTTTGGTTCACGGGTTATACAAGTAAACATACAATCGGGACAGAAATACAAAAGACAATAAATAGAAAAAAAAAACAGAAATAAAAGTAGAAATGAAATGTGCAAAAAAATAAACATCTAGACGTATAAATAATGGTGAAACCCCCCTATTTAGAGTGCAGACAGTTTCGGGGGATGGAATATAAATATATAAGAATGTCCCCTGAGCTCCAGTGTGCTCCTGGTGGGTCCTTGTTTAGGAGGACAATGGGCTGGAGAAGAAGCTGTTCAGATGGTGATTAGTCCTTGTGTTCAGAGCCGTTGACGGGCATTTCAACAACTGAGCAGTGTTTCCTCTCAGTCAGAAGGCAGGGATTCTCAGCCTTGTCAGAGAACAGGCCTGTTTGATGACAGTTGGTTATTAACACCCACACATATATGTGAACTTCTGTATTGTATAAAAGAAACCAACCATTAATTGAAACTTCGGTGTCTGTTATGCAGCAATATGGAACCCTTTGAATAACCATCGATCTGCAGATGGGCGTTAAGCCTGATTCATCCTTTTCTTTATCAGTAATAATTAATCTCGGACGGCTCAGTCAGATTTGAGTGTAACTGTAAGTCTGTAAGAATACTGATTTATGGTTGTTTAGTTCTTGCCATTTCTCAGGACCAGCAGGTGGTCGATAAGACAGTGGATCCGTGTTGTCTACAAGGCAAACTCTCCCAAAAGGCCGGCGTTCAAGTGGAAGCCCAAATTAGGGTCGAGCTGCGAGGGCAGCTACTGCCATATTTATGGAGACTGGGGTCCGTGGTGAATAAACGCCTTATTCTGCCTCTGAAGGCACCTAAGGATATGAAGGGCAGGTGGAAAGTCGCAAAAGCGGGAATCAGAGTACAGCTGCAGCTTTACAGATTAAAAAAAAAAGCTTCAGGCTCAAATTTCCATTGAAAAAATCGATGTTACAGCCAAAGTGTTAATATTAACAACTAGTTATCTGTGGTGCGTGGAATTTATCACTGGAAGCAGCCAAGTACAGAGTCAGTTTTCATACTCAGCACGCCCCGATACTCGGGTGTGATCATGCTGTCTCGCATGTCGTTGTTTTTTCAGACTTTGATATTGTACATTTGGCTATAAAAGATGCCTCCTGACTCCATCACACTTTGCTGATTTGGGAGCCCCTCCCATAATAAAGCGATCGCTTGCACTCTGTGACCGTCTGCTGGACTTCCTGACTTGTGACATCATAATGACTCCTGGTTACTGCTCGTTAGTTACTCTTAGTTCAGAGGATGATGACGTCATAATGACCTGTGACATCATTATGACTCCTGATTACTGCTCATTAGTTGTTCATACTTCAGAGGAATGAAGCCCTGGGCATCCGCTGTGTCTTTCAGACGCTCTGTCACCCAGCAGCCTGGTGATGGAGGTGCTCCGGACCCTCGGCGACCGCACGGATTGCGCCGACGAGTGCCTGCACTGCGGGGTCATCGTAGAGACGCTGCTGTCTCCCGTGGTCGCCTCCTTGAGAGGGACGCAGGTGGCAATTATTCCCCGATAATAACCCCAATTACTCCCTGATTTTAGGCTATTTGGATGCTTCCCCATCTTGGATGCAAACCCAACCCATTACACTCACTTCTGAAATGTTTTTCCCCTTTAATTATATTCTATGCAGCTGAATTGAGCCTGAAACTCACTTTTTCAGTCAAGCGGATGTCAGAAAATGTAGCTTCAAGTTCCCCGCTGTCCAGGGGCGATTCCTGGATTTGACTCTTGGAGGGGACTGAATCTCCCCTCATTTGGGTCTAGAACCAAGTTTGTGTGCTTTGCGGCAGGTTACGGTGGGCCCTCAGGAAGCCGCACTGGTCCACGTAGCCGACATCCTGGCTCGCATGGCCGCCACAGAACGTGGCCTGTCCCTCTTACTGCACGACAGAGACCTGGTGTCCGCCGATGGCGAGAGGTAAGAGGAAAGTGGCCGTCGCTCGCCGTGACCTCGAGTGCCCCCCCCATCCATGTAAACGAAGCCCCCGCACCGCCCGCAGCACGTCGGCCGCACACGTCATCGTGCGGTTCACGCAGCGGCTGCTGGCCTGCGAGTGGGAGCCCGGGGGGGCTCATGTGGCCGCCGCCTTCGTCTTCACGTGCCGGCAGATGTACAACACCTGCGAGGGGCTGCAGGCGCTGCGGGACTACGGCCTGCACGACTGCATCGCCCGGGCCTGGAGGAAGGTGGGGGAGTTCGCCTCAGCATGGGGGGGGGGGTCATGCGGAGCCAAAAAGTCCACCCCACTTAAGGGGGTCTATCTGAGTTTGGATGCAGAACTTTTGCTAAATTTGCATACAGTTTACAGGTATTACAGGACAAGTAAATAAAGGACATATGCATCTTAAAAATAGGTCGGGTCAGGTCAGGTTGACCGACACAGGGTCGAGTCCCACCCTCCAGAAATGGCTGCTGCCTGGTGTTATGTTCGTGTCCCCTCGGCCTGGTCCAGACGCTCAGGTCTGATGGGGAACCTGCAAACCGGATCACCCTCAGGGAAACGTCAGACTCCCAGGGGGAGCATTCAAACTCCACACGCACAGCTAGAGGCGGGATTCGAACCCACAACCCTGAAGGTGTCAGGCTCCACCTGTGTCGCCACAGCCTGGCCTATGGCGGGTCTGAAACCATCTCTGTAACGGTTGGTCTTCGTTCACCTTCAGCAAACTTCTTATATTTACATATTCATGATTTTAAACATTGAAGGTGAGAAACTGTCTTCCCTTTAGGTTAGTTTTTTTTTTTTAACTGTAAAATGTTAAATATCAACTGGGAAATCAGAGCCAGGAATTTCAGTACAAGGGGAGTGTTGAGCGCGAGGATAAGCCCATAAATCAACATGTCTTTATCAGTCAATTGTTACATAATGCAGCCTTGATTTATCGTGGGTCTTTGTGACATGGTCTGGAAAACCTCCGAAATCTGGGCTCGTCCCTGTCCCAAGTCCTCCTGGGACAGCCTCGCCCCGGCAGCAAATTGTTCATTAACCTAAAGACTCCCGTAAACGATTTGCCATAGATTTCTGTAATACTTAATAGAATCATTAAACGGTGACAGATATTCTGTGACACATTCTGTCCTGGAAGCAAGAACAATTAAATCGAACCATAAAAACCTACTTAATGATTCCTCTCTGAAGGCGGATGTTCCGTAAAAGGCGTAGAAGGTCTTATTTATTTATTTATTTATTTTATTTATTTATTTTATTTATTTGTTTGTTTGTTTGAGGTGTAATTTGTTTCTGTTTAGTACTGGTGGAATTTCAATTTGCAGAATGAAGCATCTGAGGTCTGGGTTTTATGTCACTTGAGGATCTACAGACACGTGTTTCTGGTTGGACCTCCTGAGTTTGTGAGCTGTTGATGTTTTTTTTTTTTTTTTTTACATTTTGTTATTTAATGTTTTTTTTTACCATTTGTTGCTTGCTGTGTGGGGGAGTGTTTCCTGTATTTGCTGACAAGTTCAAAATAACCATAAAGTGTTTCTGGCTTGTTGGCAATAAAGTGATAAGGTTAACGACAAGGACTCATCAGTCTGTCTGCAGCCATGCAAATTTAATTAGAAAAATTGTAAACCTGAAAGCTGTTTTCTCAGCACAGACCGCAGACAGAACGACATAAAAGTTGTATATGGGCTTGGCATTTGATTGCCCCCTGCAAAGCCTCCCCCCCCCCGCGGAGGAGATGAATGATTCCTCAGGTGCTCTCTGGTGAAATCCTTAGGCCGGCTGCGCTAACACGACGCCACACGTTTCCCTCATAGGCGAGCTCGCTGGCCGAGAGGATTCCCACCCCAGTCCCCGGAGCCTCCCCGGACCCGTCCTCACAGGAAGCCCAGAGCATGTGAGACTCCCCCTCCCTGGCTGCTCCCCGTCTCTCCACCATATTGTTGGAGAAAAGGCCCATTATTTATACCAGTGGATATGGGGATATAGGCAGCAAAAGAGATGGCAGCCTGGACCCGACTGGCACAAAGGGGCCCAGACATGGACTATATATATAGGTGTATTAGGTGTATAATGAAGCACCACACCTTCTTTAAATGGATCAGAGGTATCCTATCCGATCGGGTATCAGATCGTGTGTGTGTGTGTGTGTGTGTGTGTGTGTGTGTGATCCTGCAGCCTGGCCTGGGAGGAGACGTTGCTGGACAGCCTACTGAACTTTGCCGCCACCCCTAAGGGCTTCCTGCTCCTCAAGCAGACCGGCGCCATCCACGAATGCGTCTCGTACATGTTCACCAGGTTCACGAAGAAGCTGCAGGTATCGTGACCGAGACGCCACCTTGTGGCCGAGGTCATTATGACCCCTGGCACTGTACAATCTTACAGTCATATAGCTTCAGCAATGAGCAGTTCCTGGATGATGTTGGATCTATTTATCTTTTAACACGAAAGTGACTGAGAATGTTACTGATATTAACTGTAAAAACGACCTCCTAGTTAGTCGTACCCCCTATTGATGTTAGTGCTTATAAATCACAACAGGATCTTTATTTACTGCCTGGTTACTCCTCAGGTCAGCAGGTGTGAGAAGTTTGGTTACGGGGTTAGAGTCACTCAGGTGGCAACAACTGGCCCCGGCATAGCAGCCCTGCAGAGCTCAGGTACAGACTCTTTAATCCAGACATCCCATAATGTTCCTGTTCCCTGTCATCTTAGCCAGACGGTCATACCGATGGAGCGGTTTGGCAGTTTGATTACAGCACATGAAGGTCACAGATGCCAATCTCGGTTTTGGGTTCAAATTATTTATTATTTATTATTAAAATTGCAAACACAGCTAGGAAGCTGAAAAACATAAGGCAAGGGGGGGACATGTCTGAATAACTAAATCTAAGAAACCCTAATATGCACATTGTAAAAATAAATATCTACAATAAATCTAACTAAATCACATATAAAACCTTTGTGCTCTATTGCCAAGTTTGGTCACATGTCGGTAGCGATAAACACCTCTGTAGCCTGTAGTTATTTTTTTTTAGCCTGCTCTGAATTTCCTGGCTAAAGAGCCTTAAATGCCACCGGGAGACGAACTTGCAGAGGCTGTTTCTGCCTCGCTGCCTCGCTCCGGTCGTACACATGCTCCGATGATGCTGTCTCAAATGGGTTAGAAAGTTGCATGTCTTTCCAGCAATATCCAAGTTTGGTATAACAGACCTGGCAAACATTCTTGGTCTTATCAGCTACTTTGCTGTAATTTATTGGGAAACCAAAATGTTCCCAAACTGCCGATTTATGACTGTAACCAGCATCGACCATAACCAACTCACAGCTGCAATTAGCATCTGCTCTATGCACAGATTTGCTGTAAGATTTCTTGCGTGAGAATGAGAGTCTGAAAGCACGAGTGTCACACCAGATGCATGAGAGCTGGCAACCCTGTGGTATAATGTTGAAACTCTCCTTGCTCCCCCTGTGTGGAGAAATGCATTTATTAGTTTCATCGTGCTTACAAACCGAAAACGATGTACCAAACGGTGTGTGAGAAATACAGCCCTAACAGTCGTTATGATGGAACTGTTAAGCAGGTAGCTGTGTGATTTGCTTGGGCGTGACCACAAACGGAGCCTTGTCGGGGGGGAGGAACTGGGGCATGGCAAAAGGGGCTGTTGGTTCATGGAGGAACCGCCACTGTGTGTGGGGTACGAGTGCGAGAGCGGGTGAAGCGACTGGCCTGATTCCCCCACTCTGGGACCTTCAGCATCCACGTCATCTCATAACAGCATCCTTTAACTTCTTAAACATTGTCGTTGTGCAGTGAATTCATATCGAAATGTAATAGCATAGTGGATAGTTCAGGTCCAGAAAGCAAAAATCCAGACCAGGATTTTTTTTCAACCAATCAGTTGAGTACTCTGTGACTGTGTCTTTATACTCTGCTGGTAAGTTGAAACAAAATCTTGGTCTGGATTTTTCCTCTCTGGACCTGATCTTTCCACCTCTGTGTAATAGTTTGAGTGGATAACAGAAGTAGCCTTTTAGGGGCCCCGTTTCACAGCCGCTGGATTGAGGACCATGTGCTGTTGCAGGTTTTGTCCAGACCATCGTCGTGGACCTTTGGTCGGCGCTAGAATGCGGACCCGAGGATGTGAGGGTTGTCCAGCCCAGGCCCACGCCCATGGACCCCATCGACAGGAGCTGCCGGAAGGTACCACAGCCCCTTCCACTTTCAGGAGACCCCGTGCCTCTGTCTCTCAAGCTGGAGCCAAACAAGTCCAAGCGATGAAGCAGCCGTGAGGTCTTCGCCCTATAGCTGCCTCCGCATAGCTAATGGGTCTCTCTCGGGGAATCAGGAGCACAGTCTCTGATATGAGGCACTGGCCGTTTGACCGAGGTCCCAGTTGGACTGGTGGCGGGGGGGGGAGGCGAACCCGGCGGCAGACGTCCGATGCGGACAGAATGCAGATTAGCTGAGCTCCGGATGAAAGAGAAGGAATTTCCATCTGATTCTTTTTTTTTTATGGAGGACTCTGACATACATCAGTTGCGGGTTTGTGTTTTCCGGAATAAGAATTGCAGAGGAACGTGTCTGCGTTGCCGATGAAAGCTGGCTTTGTGTTCGCGGAATATTAAGTCGTTATTGTTCATCGTTTCCAGCGTCTTGCAGAAGTCCTTAG
>JAODJU010000039.1:4605168-4619903 GCA_026776725.1 Gnathonemus echidnorhynchus
CTTTGCCCCCCCGCCCCCCCCCCCCCCCAGTGACACTGCAGTTTGCTAAATAGCCAGAAAGATATAACAACTCTTCAACAAAACAAGCAAAGGCTCAGTGGACTGGTGTCAGAAATTAGGTACTTCTATAGCGGCCTGATGATGGATCAATGGATTAAAGAAGGTCATCTTGAGGGGGAGAAATGCAGGTATCTGCAGTTTGAGGTTCTCAGAAGAAAGTGTGATTGTTTTTTTAAATAATTCAAAAAATTTCCACACCCCCAGGTTACAGTGAAGGTTTTGAGCATGTCTCACACAGAATAGTTCAACAAGCCTTGTGAATATTCAGTACGTATTTGATATACAGCCCCTGTTTTGTCAGTGTGTGTAGTGCACATTTTCAGAAAGGCTTTATTTGATAAATACGACGTCTGCCTTCATATTAGGACTGGTTAATACGTTAATGTTTAATCTGCTGTGAGCTTGGCCTCCTGAAATTTCATTGTTTATCTTAATCGATTAATGGGCATCCTGTTTGAGTCTTTATATACCTGCTATACCTGTGACTTATCTTATTGAATTTAAAATGTTTACACTCTCATCAGCTTTAGCTTTAGCTGAATGTGGCGCCCCCAGCCTGTAAGGGGGGGGGGAGACCGTTCTGTCTCACCCCCCACCTCCCCCGTGTCTCACCTGCAGTCATTCCTGGCCTTGGTGAATCTCCTGTATTCCTCTTACGCCGTGTGGGAGCTTCTGGGGCAACAGCAGCTGCCCAACAAAGTGGAATACTCCCTCAGAGAAATACCAACCTCCATCATCGTGAGTCCTGAATTGTCACGTGGCTCTGATTGCGGCATGCTTATATAACATACTTATCACTGCTTCCTCCCTTTTTAATAGCTATTTGTGCTATAACGCAATGATATTTGTGAAATAATTGTTAGATAAGACTGAGTACAGAATACTTCATCACTTCGGTTGCAGTTTCAATGGTTGCCATTAGAGGGCGCACATGAACCACTGGTTTTGTGGGTCCATGCACAGTTTTTCGTGTTAGACTGTGCTTCCTCCATTTCCATTCTGCTTTATTTGTTTTTATTGTTAAATTTTAATATCAACTTTCTCTATCATGGTCTTCCTAGCTTTGACGGACCGTATTTATTGACATACCGACAGTAAGCTTATTCATGCATTTCTGCGCATATTTAGACTGGTGAATTCCGAGCAAACGTTCGGAGGACTGCGTGCTCTCAGCTATGCAGTGTGAATTGATTTAAGTAACCATTTTGATATTACTGTCATTTTTGTTAGAGGTATTATATATAGATAATGGCGTAATTTGCATTAATGAAACACTTCAAACGGAGGCATGAGAAGGTGAGATGAACTGTGAAATGATACCTTAGTAATAAATGAGGAAATCGCTACAATTAATCTAACATTAATATATATGTCATTGGAGAACTTTCCTTGAGGATAAATGCCGTTTACCCATTAGTCCTTTTATTTTAAAGCTTAATAAATTAATGTAACTTATTAATATTACTGAAATTTATAGTCAGGATTAAAAATTTGATCTTCCATTCCTTTTAAACCATGGAAAAGTTTTACCTTGAAATAATCATTTTGCTAATCCCAGAGCAGTTGCCACCAGCTGTAATAAATCTCGTTAATTTGCGTGTTAATTTGCCCGGTTCCCGCCCATGTTCGCGGTGAAATCACTGTAATTAAAGTCTCAGGCCTCTTCTGCTTTATCAGAGTGACTCCCTGCAAAGGGCAGCAATTAGACTGTAAATATGGGCCAAACCGAACCCACGTTTGGTTAATGTTGGCATTTTGCTTTTTTGGGTCTATCTGTATATTGTAATTTTTTTCCCCCTTTGCCGATACGACGTTTTCTTCATCTGTACTTTTATGTATTTGTTAATTTACTCCTCTGCATTCTTTCCTTTTTTTGTCCACAGGATCTGATCGATAGGTTGATCATGATTAATTCAGACGCCAAAATACATTCGCTGTTCAACTATGAGCAGTCACACACCTTTGGTCTGAGGTGAGATCGCTTTGATTCCTCCCCTCCTCCCGGTGAATGACAGAGATACCTGGGAGAATGGCGGGGGGGGGGGGGGGTTATTGCGTGACCCACCCATTACGTGTCAGGGGGGATCTGCTCTTTGTATTACGCTGCGGGGGACTCGCTCATGAAGATGTTTGCATTTCCCATACCTGTCATTGGGCTCCGTACATTGTGGCATTAGCCCTGAATATAAAAAAGCTTCTTTGATAGAGGGTTTAGGTTTGAGTATTTTAAAACAGCGAGTACTTCATTTTCTGTATTCTTTTTTTATTTCGTATTTTTGCAGTTACTGGTGGTGCAGCAATAGTAAAAATAATATAATATAATGTTTTTATACAGCCTTGTGAAAGTTAATAAAAAAAAATGGCCTTGTAGTATAAACCGTCTTTAAAACAATTACTGTTGGTTTTTCTTTGCTTTTAATGGACATGAAATTGAGGTTCTGGTTCTGAAATATTAATTACTGTAGAAGACCGGCGGTGGGCTTTGGTCCTGGTTACTCTGTGTGTGTAGTGAGATATTGAGCCCGTCGTTAGCTGCAGGTGCGCGTCCCTGTGACATCATCGCGGGAATCCGGCCAGCCTCGGAGGGCACTGGCGCAGTGAAGCCGTCCATCAGAGCATGACGGAGCCTGTCCACCCTCTCAGCACTCGGCTCTTTAGTGATGACCTTCTCTGCCGTCACGGCAGAAGCTGCAGGCCCGTGTCGGTCACTCTGCAGCTACCTGATAGCCGCGCCGGTGGGGGGGGGGGGGGGGTCAGTGAAGCTGGTGTCCAGGTATCCGTAACACCAGTGTCTGTCACCCATCCAACTCGCCCATCGTCATTGTCCACACCACACGCACCGCATGTCATCTCAGGCAGGGGGCGTCGCTGGAATGGGGCGTTAAGTCCCCCGAATGACAGGTGAGTCCCCACCCGGGGGGGAGGGGGGGCAATGTCACTGTAGAATTTCCCCAGTGGATGTATAATGTTTCCCTAGCGCAGGGATTATTATCTGTATTCAGGGACTGCTGTAAAGTGCTGCCCACCCCCCCCCCCAAAAGATGGCCCCGGTCGCAGGCCTGAGAAACACTGCGTCGGTTACCACGAGTTCAGCATTGAGAGCCGTGGGGGGGTGGGGTGGGGTGGACATAATGAATTAGCACACAGAGGAGAAGAGGAGGCGGAGCTTATGTGGCAACAGGCGCGAGTGCGGCTCCGGACGCGTTTAGTGCCCTTTGAAGCTTTCACATCCAACAGGCTGCTGGCCTTCAGCGGGGGAGTCCATCAATAATTCAGAGCCTCTCAGAGTCCATTATTCTGCTGCAAGGGCTGTATTTCTTCTTCTCACATGGAAGTAGCCCTGGGTGCTGGGCCTGGCTCTGTGCTCCCCAGCATCGAGTGAACCCCCCCAACCGGGGTATCATTCAATGAGCTGTGTGTGTCATGTTAGGCCGGCGTCCTCTAGAGGAAACACTACAGAGGCGGGGGAGGGCTCAAGGAATTGGTCTCGGACCCGTTTTTATCCTGCTGGGGTCGAGTTCTACGTCTTTTATTTTTTATTTTTTTAAAGTGAGGGGCATAAAAGCGGCCAAAATTCTTACAGCAGGGCCCATCTTATCATTAGCCAATCAGATGTTCTTATTTGGTGAGTGACATGAGAGGAGGATTGTGGGAGCCCATATATTTCAGCATAGTAATCACAGATGTGAGACCATTACTGGGAAATAGCAAATAGCTGCTTGCATGTTTAATACAATGATACTTACAAATAAGCCTAGTATGCATATTCTTCATAGAAGCAAAATTTTAAGTCATATAAAAACACTTTGTTAGAAAAAGAATTACTATATGATTAATATGCAGTTTGTGCAAAGGGTGTACATTTTTACATAAAAATTAATCCTTTGGTATTTTTGCCCCAGTTAGAAGTCAAGCAGTCAGTGGGGGCTGGGCCTCCAGATTAAGGAGAGGAAGCAGTGTCCCCCTGGATGTGCCTGTGTAGTGAAATATGCAAAATGGATCAATTAGGAAGGCTTGTTTTGGAGAGCAATGCTCCCTGTTTACAAATCGGCACAGCGTGGTTTAGACGAGTCGTTATGCAGAACTAATATCACAGCTCACATAAATGAAATAACAGCAGCCTTCGCTTTGGGAACGATTCTCTGAAAGACGGGAGAACTGAGACAGAGAGAGAAAGAGGAAGCCGTGTGTGTTTCGTGCGGTGCAATTAAGATGGGCCATTATTGAACTGAGTGTCCATAACAGGCTTGGAAATAAGAGCGCCCTCTCCTGGTCACCCAGTCGAACTGCGACATGAACCAGGCCTGTTGGAGCGGTTTGTCTTTGCCGTATCTCAGACGCTGGTGATTAAACATTGCTGCATATTATAAATAGCTCAATAGCCGATCAGGCTATTAGTATTACAATTTGCAAAATTTGTTTTGTACTATTTATTTTATTACATATCACTATTATGTACAATAGGGCATTTACGTTCAATGCCTGCATCTACTGCTTTGCATTTGATTTTATTAATTATTATTTATTTATTATTATTATTATTATTATTATTTATTCCTGCTGATGCTGCAGTTCACTTTACTCAGGCGGAGCAGCACAAATCAGAACTTTAGCTGAGCCTGAGGATTAAATAGACGTTTGACATTTACTTTTCATTGTAAGCTGTCACCTCAGTAAAGTATCTTGCCGTATTCACTATAAAAACTCTGTCTGCCTGTCTGTCTGCCTGTCGCTGTGTCCCGGCTTTGCCCGTCGCTGTGTCCCGGCTTTGCCCGTCGCTGTTTATTTGTTGAACGCTGAAATCCATTTTCCCAGTCCTGCTACGACGTTGCTTTCTTTATGCAGAGCACTTTCAGTTTGGTCCTTTATAGAAGCATTTCGTTTACTGGGAAGTAAGTCAGGAAAGTAGGACATGATTACAGCGTTCATACTATCTGTGAAGAAAGGCTGACTGGGCACAGCTCTGGGGCCCTGCTTCTGTCTTTGTAGCCACAAAGCTATCTCCAGTCCAAATGTTTCCAAGGCTACAGCGAAGGAATCCATTCAGACACCTGTTTTGCAACACAGCTGTCAGCTATTAAGTTCATTTGCTTGCTGAATTTATATAACACATTTTCACTGTATGTGTCGTCCTCTTGAGAGCCTAAATGAGAAGTCTTACAGGCAGATAAATCTGACCTTGGACATTGATATGTTAACTCAAAAACTGCTTGATCACATAGTTTAATTTGTACAAATAGAGCCAGTTATGCTTAGAGCTGGATCAGCTTCATCTGCTTGATGCTGTTTGACCTCCAGGTTATTGAGCATGATGATCTGCAGCCTGGACTCCCTCCTGCTTCTGGAGTCACAGTATAGAATCTCTGAGATGTTACTCCAAGGTCAGAAGGACAACACAGTGGCTCCATCTACAGGCAGAGAGTAAGTATTTCAGAGTGCTCCTCCAGGACATTGAAGTCTCTCCGTCTCTATGTGGGTTTTTAATGTAGCGCCCTGCCGTTGTTATTGACGAGCTCCACAATGTATAAATCATTTTGAATTCTACAGATAATAGAGAAGACAGGTTGACAGACAGAGAGATACTTCCTGGGCGGAAATTAAGCTCTTTTTTTTGTTGGCTGAATAATATAAGCTATTGCTGTTTCAGAGTATATTCAAGGGTGGTAGTTTGAATGAAATTCCAAGCTCTTTTGCCCTTAACCCCCCCCCCCCGAGTTTTTTCCCTCCTGGGCTCAGAAAGTAGCAGGATGATTCTCACATTTCACTGTCAAATAATAAAAAAAGAAAAACTACTTGGCTTTGTAACCATGTCATAATTTCTGCTCTTGGAGGAAAATTCAAAGCGAAATGGGGACCAGTTTTGGAGTCTCTCTCTAATAGGTGTCGCTGTCCTCTTCACCAGTTACCGATTTAAAGTGCGGATTTAGAGTCCTCCGTGTGAATTCCTCTAGCCCGTTCTACTCCTTTGACATAGCAGTTGCCAAAGTAACAGTAATTATCAGTCGCTATTCTGCCCTAAAAAGGATGAATACAGTAACTACGCCAACACTTGTAACTGAGAAAAAAGCCTTCAGAGTTTCAAAGTCCACCCCTTATGTGTGGTAGGTAAATTATAGTCAGTGAGCAAAGTCAAGCTCGCGTATCTTGTCTCGAGATAAAACAGAGCATAAAATATCATAATATCAACATGACATTTTAAGAAGATATGCGGTTATGGTTTTTTGCCTTTTAACGGCAAAATTATGGTGATTATGATTGTTTTTGTCACTGTTTGTTTGTCTGTGACACAGAATTTATCAGTGTAAGGTTACTCCCTCAAAGACAAAACAGCATGGCAGCTTATACTGGAAAACAGAAACTCTTCTTTAACCACTACGCCCCCCACAGGTCAGCCACAGTCGTTTCATTGGTGGCGTCGTCGGCCAATCCACGCTGGCTCTGTCTCTCTTCCCACAGAGATTTTATCATAGACGGGCTCTCTGTCGAGAGAAACCATGTCCTGGTCCGCATGTTGGTGGTGGGGGGGCCGAACGAACGCAGGCTGCCTTCGCGGGGCTTGCAGAAGGTCAGTCTGCCCTCTCGTGAATATCTACGCTCCCCGCATGTCGCTGTTTGTCCTCTCTGGTTTCCATGGTCTTGCGCGCATTTATTCCTACAAATCACATCCAGTCTGCATCATTTCCCAGCACTAACCGCAACAGCTGCTCTCAACGTCGGGCTGCTTTTGAGCTCTCCCAGCAGTGGGCCGTAGTTTAGTAACGAATCTCTGTGATCGCAGACCAAGTGCAACAAACACACTGCCTACCTTTATTCTCTGTGCGGCAGTGAGATGGAGGAACGGGTCGTTATTAGAATATAACAATGACAAGAGTCCGGCACTGAATATTCTGCTCATTTTCCTAATGAACGTCCTGTTTCTTTCCCTGCATTCAGCGTTTGCTTGTAAAGGCTTCTCATGGCCAGCATTTGCATCCAAGCCCCTGAGACATTAATAATAATATTTGCAGTTTTGTCACGGAGACAGTCAAAGGATCAGTTCCGTATTCCCAGGAAGTTGTGACTGTCTCCCGTTTACCCTCATTATGTGCGCGAGTCCCAGTGGGGTGGCGATATTTTGCTGTCCTTTGTTTGGACTGTACGGAGAGTGATTAATTGCACAAGACCAACCATTCGCAGATAGTGGCAACTGATGTGAAGGTATTGTTGTGGAAATGTTCCAGAAAGAGTATTAACTCAATTACACACGACTACGCGGGTTTGTAAATTAATGTATTATATGTATATCCATTCATCATCGATACCGCTAAGCTAGCGCGGGGTCACGGTGACCCTGGCAGCTGTCCCAGAAAACGCAGGGCACAAGACAAGGAACATCCAGGACGTGATGCCGGTCTGTAACGGGGCCTGCATAACTAATAACTTTAATAACCTTAATTAAAATTAATGCCACCATACTGTTTATTTTTTTCACATATTTATTTGAAGATGCTGTAGATATCTTAGTATTCTATAATACAACAGCAGCATAATGATCTTAATATATTATACAACAGCAATAAAACGAATTTAATATTTTATAATACAACAGCAGCATAATGATCTTAGTATTTTATACTACAACAGAAATGTAACAAACTTAGTATTTTATACTACAGCAGCAGTGTTATTTTATACTACAACAGCAGTGTAACAAACTTAGTATTTTATACTACAGCAGCAGCATAACGATCTTAGTATTTTATACTACAACAGGAGCGTTACGATCTTAGTATTTCGTACTACAACAGCAGCGTAATGATTTTAGTATTTTATACTGCAACAGCAGCACAAAGATGGCTCGATTAGGCTGGAACGCAGGCCCAGGTTCCTCAGAGTCCTCCTGCTTTGCCTTCACCCCAAGGCTGCCGTGTTTATCGGCGAGCCTTTCCGTTTCGTAATCTGCAGTGAAGGTGGTGCTGGACAGCTGTCTCTGCCCTGGGGACTCTGAGCTGAACCTGCCCTTGCTTGTGCAGTGCTGTGCTTCTCGATGCCCTCGGCTGTGCAGTGCTGTGCTTCTCGATGCCCTCGGCTGTGCAGTGCTGTGCTTCTCGATGCCCTCGGCTGTGCAGTGCTGTGCTTCTCGATGCCCTCGGCTGTGCAGTTTGGAGTGCATTTCTGCAAGTCTTGTTTGCCCTCATTAAAATCATTTAAAAATAATATTTAAACAACACAATCTTACCATTTCTTTATATAACTTATTTAAATATCAGCCCACTGACTTATTAACAGCCAGTATAGGCTTCTGTGGAGAGAATGGGGGCATCTTTTAACTCTGAGGTAGCAGCTTCGCAGAATCACAGGAAGCGATCACGTTTGTTGGTGTTAATGTTATGTTTCATGTTTTTAGGGCAGTGACCCATATCCATGGAAGATGTTTTCATCGTTCCCGCTGCCCAAATGTTACTTTCCAGAGGCTCCAAAGACACCTCACACCAAACAGGGTATGGATCCCATCCGTCCATCCATCCATCCATGCAGCCATCCATCCATCCATGCAGCCATCCATCCATCCATCCATCATTCCATTTGTCCATTTTCCCATCGCTTATCCAGTGGAGGTATAAGGTACAAAACAGGGGACACATCCACTGATTTAATTGGTATTTGGCAGCTGTTTCTTGAAAGCATGATTTCCGGGTTAATTAATGGTGATGACACCGTAATGCTTTAACAGATGTATGCTGAGCCAGGGAAGAAATGCAAATCTCAGATGAATAAAGAATAATGACTTCCTACAAGTGGGAAAACCTGCAGAGCAAATTCTCCGGCAGTGCTAATGAAGTCCGGGCAGCGCCTTGTGTTTTTGTTGTTCCGTTGACCTTTGAGGTGATATGAAAAGTGTCGCTGCGTCGGGGCTAAAGCAAGGCCTTACTGGGGGGTAGGGCAACCCGCCCGCCCGCCAGAGATTAAGCATGGCAACCCACCCGCCCACCAGAGATTAAGCATGGCAACCCGGCAACATTCTCTCTGTCTTCCAGACTCGGAGATGGGCGCCTTCCTCACCTCCACAAGGCCCGACGACCGCGACTGGATGGTCTGCTGCAGGGAGATGTACTCGAAGGTCATGACCAGCAAGTCCGGCCTCATAACAGAGAATGGTGTGTGTCTGGGATTTTATAGTCCTTTAAGAGTGATGTCATCGGATTATTAACCCACATCTCATAACATGAAAGTCTGACAATGCAGAAGGTGTTAAATAAATGATGTAGGAAGAAGATAATCGTGATACATCAAAATATGAAATATAGTTTAGGATTATATAAATTCTTCCATTCAGCCTTTGTTCAGTATTATTACTGTATTGTTAGAAAATAATCCAGCAATCTTACTTTCTTCAGTAAGAAAATGATTTTTGCTCCCCTCAATGTTAAGGAGACATTTGTTCAGAAGTCCTCTTATTTGGTTATTCTTGTCAGAAGGTTCCGGGTCGACCTGCTCCAGCCCGGCGCACTGTTTTGACGAGGCTTCATGGGAACCTCGCGGTTACGTTCTTACGGGTCGTGTCGGGCTGCCTGCTTAAATGGATCCTCTCAGGCTGCGTGCAGTGGGTTTTCTTTTATTCGTGTTTGCCCGGTCTGTCTGAGGTTGTGAAATAAACGTGTCTGTCTGCGTTCCCCGTCCGACACCTTGTGAATCCCTAACGTCCGCCAGATCTGGAGCCACAAAACCAGGTCAGCCTGAGATAGCATCGCCCATGAGCTCAGGATGTTATCCGTGTGCTTAACAAACATTCTCCTCCAGTGTCAAAAATGGGTGAGAGACAGAGAGTTTTGCAGGGTGAAATTCAACCTCTGGCAGATTTGAGAGGAGAGTGTCAGAGTAGAGAGCAGTCTGTCTTCATACCTACCTTGTCCACAGTGCAGCAAACGATGGCACATTAGAGACTGAAACCAGTGCAGCATTCAGAGCAAACGCAGAGCATGATGTCAGACTAGATGCGTGTTGCCACAGCTGCAGGTCCTTCACACGTGTCTGACGGGATCTGGGAATGTTCTCCTACAGCACGGCTCGGCTGCTTTTAAGGCCACTGCGGTCTGACAGAGATGACCTCCACCGCCATGATGCCACACTCATCAAACGCGCGGCTCTGCCGGAGATCAGTGCTCGTGGGTGCTATAGGAAAGCTGACAACCATGTTTTGCCAGTGCCAGATCGTTCTTCATTTCGGAAGCACTTAGAGGGGAAGCAGGATAAGAATAATACAGGATAAGAATAATAATCGCGATTATTTTGGTCAGTATTGAGATGATTTTTTTAACATGATTAGTCATTGACTTTGGGAATATGCATTTACTGAGCTTTTTTTTTCCCAAAAAACTTCTCTTTTACCGTGGATTTTCTTTAAGGCTAAATATCATTTAAATGAGAAACAAAAGGTCCTGGAAAGGGGCGCACTGGATTTATAACGCATAACAACTGGGGCATCACTGCGAAATGAAATGCAGTTCACAGTAATTGTTTTATCTGGATCATTTTGTTTTGATAGTCATTGGAAGCCAGAATTGTAATTGAAATTAAAATGTGATTAATAAAGCCCTACAATGGGGGGGGCACGGCAGAGACTCGCGTGCCTCAGTTACAACAGCTTACTGTTGTTAAAGCCCTTGGATTTGTGTAAACACAAAGACGTCTGCCCTCCCCACAGTGCTGGCCGACCTTTTGGAGAAGACCGTACTGCACCTCTCTGCATCCACGGCTGACTGCGTCTTCCCGGTGGTGGAGTTCAAAGGTCAGGCCGGGGCCTGGCGTCCCTCGCATGTCCTAATAACTCACTGGCGCTGGGAGGCTGAATTCCACTTTTCACACTGACGTTATTTGTTATGAAAGAGGAAAAAAAATGTCTTATTATTGCTGTGCGAAACTGTGGTTTATCTGAGCTAACTTGCACGCCTGCTGATTTCTCACGTGTCCCTTCAGGTTAAATACACTGCCCAAAGGTCAAACATCAGGCCCTAGCAGCTTTGCAGAGTCCCCTGCATTACCTCGTGTGCCATATCTATAACAAGAGGCCTCTGCCCCTT
The DNA here is from genome assembly GCA_026776725.1 of Gnathonemus echidnorhynchus. Taxonomy (NCBI): domain Eukaryota; kingdom Metazoa; phylum Chordata; class Actinopteri; order Osteoglossiformes; family Mormyridae; genus Gnathonemus; species Gnathonemus echidnorhynchus. Next base: position 4,616,289 of record JAODJU010000039.1, read on the forward strand.
ATCAAAAACCTGATAAATTATATTAAGTTTTGAAAACGCTGATAAAAGTCCTAGTTTGGCAGCCCAATTTCCGCTGGGGATTAATAAAGCGCTGCTCGCCGCTTATCGCGTTTACCTTGCGGAGTCGGCCGTGCGATCTCAGCGGGCTGTGTGCTTCCCGCACTTCATACATACAGGAACAGGATACAGGAACTCGCCGCAGTGCCAAGCTCACGTCGCGTCAGTCTCACTCCGCGGTCGTTCCTCCCTGTAAGAAAGTGTGTGCAGAGGTGTGAGGAAACGGTGCTGATCACTGAGGCACCCCGATGTTGCTTTATAATCTGCTGCTCATCTGTGTCCCGAAGCAGACCAGACAGTCCACATTTTCGCTCCCTGCACACCTGTATCAGGTACTCGGTGTTCTTGATTGGCTGGGAGCTTCATGGGAGCAAAAATGTGAACTTATTTCCCAGTATTACAGTGACCATATACTTCAAACACTATTTACTTCAAACACTATTTAAAGTGTGATGCAGTGCATAGCATGCTGACCAACCCTGCAGGGTCACAGTTATGTCAGCCAATCATGGACAGTGGGCAGGATCAGAGCAAATAAAGAGTTTATCTCGAGGACCCTGCAAAGGTGGTGCACTGCAACAGTGATCACCATGGTAATTACATGTCATAGGGGACCCTGCACTGGTGGTGCACTGCAACAGTGATCACCATGGTAATTACATGTCATAGGGGACCCTGCACTGGTGGTGCACCGCAATGGTGATCACGATGGTGATTACACATCATATGACGTCATTTTGCTAAAACGCCATTTATTCCGTTGATTCTGAAGTATACAGCCAAAGAAAATTAATTCCCTTCCAAGTCTCCATTCATGGTGTATTGATTCAGTTCCATTAAAACAGATTCGATCCACATGACTGAATTGTTTGCGCATGTGCTGCATTTGTGCGGCATGTGTGCTGCGTGTGTGCTGCGTGTGTGCTGCGTGTGTGCTGCGTGTGTGCTGCGTGTGTGCCCTATGTCCGTTACATGAGGAGTTGTGCCGCTTAAGCACATCTCGTTCATCTCGCAGCGCCTGTGTGCTCAGTCTCAGTGTCACTCACCAAGTTTCCAGGCATGGCTGATAAAATGAGATATGCAGTTGCGATAATCAGTCGTGTAGTGTCGCCTCCCTGCCCCCAGGGGGTGCTATACTCCCCAATCTGAGTGGCTGTCCCAGGCCTTCACCTCCCCCGCCTGCCCTGTGCTAGTGCTGGGATGGATAAAAATGGCGGAAACGCGGTAAGAATATCAAATGAAAAAGGTCTTGAGACCCCTCGCGGGAGAGCTGTGTTTACAGATGCATGGACAGCGTGAGTTGCGCCTCAGCGGCCAAAGGGGGGCAGCAGACAGCCTGCCAGCGTATCGCCATGGGGGAGGGCCACTACCAGCCAATCAGCTTCTCTTATGTTTTTTTTTTTTTTTTGTTAATTTGTTTTTACATGTACAGCCGACAGGCGAGTCAAGCATCTGCCCGCCCCCCCTCACACAGCCCCACACTTCTCTATCCCCCCCTCCCCCCCGCCTCTCATACTTCCCGAAACGCTCCGTCAGGGAGTAGCCGTCTCAGGCCACGCTTCCCGCCTCGCTCAGCCACACCCGTCACCGGCAGCTTGCAGGCGGTGACGCCCTCTGTTTGTGTGACGGTGCCTCTGCGTGACCCCATCTGTCAGACGGCAGGAAGTGACGCCCCGCTCCCCCCGTCACGCCGCGATGCCGGTTTCAGAGGCTCCAGCACCCCGTCCGCTCTCCCCAAATGCTCCCCCGCTTTTTAATTACTCACCGTGACTTAAATTAGGTGCGGCGCTGACTTGAATCCCAATGCCATGTCCCTGTTACGCTGGTGGGGGGGGGGGTTCATACACTGTCTACTTTGTCACAGACAGCGATGTTTTGTGTTTAGCTGTGTTCCCGTCTAAGGTGACTTCCGACCTCGTCTCTGCTCCTGCATCTGCATGAGCCACTTCCGTTAAAATCGCCGTCGTGGTCGACCTTCATCCTCTCCCATTGTGCGTTTGTGTATCTCAGTGGTCGCCAGCGAGCTGTTGCTAGTAATATCCGCTTGTCTTATGCAGGGTCGTTGGGGTCCAGAGTCTGTTCCAGAAGCTGCAGGCGCTAGGCAGGGAATAACCCAGGACGGGGCGCCAGCCCCATTCACGTACATAGTCACACCTAGGGATAATTTGGCAACTCCAATTCGCATGTTTTTGGAGGGAAATCTGGAGAAGCCAAAGGAAGCCCCACATAACACTAATTAGAAATGAGTTTAATTTCACCATCATTGCCCCTTTTACTGTAGCCCCCGCACATAGCCCCCTCCAGCCCCCACTGTGTAGAAGTGGCTTCAACAATGGTTGAAGATCCCTGGCATATCTGGATCATCCCGCCCCCTAGTGGTCTTACCTTGAATTAATTTTCTTTTAAATCATTTTCATGTCTGGGTTTGCTGTGACGCAGTGGCGCCCCCTTCTGGAGGGTGCTGTAGCTGTTAATCCTCTCACAGTGAGCGCCAAGCAGCACTACAGTGCATTTTACATAACGCTGCTTCGTTCCAGTGCACGGGAATCCCCAGCCCCCTGTACTGTAACTCCTACTCCACCAGTGAATAGTTATGCATTTATCCACATTTAAACACGCCGCTGCCTTACCACATGGTGTAGACTGCCTTTTCAGAGGGGTTTATTAAGCACCCTGTCAGTTTGCGGTAAGTAACGTCTCACACGGTGAAGCTGCTGCTTTTGTATTGATTGCACTCTTAAAATGACGATTTGCTACCCGTTAGCTGAGCAGGTCAGTACCCATATGGATTCACTACATTGAATTACAGCTGCTGTTAACTTTATGATCAGCTTTTTATGTGAAACTATATAAATTGTCAAAGCATCGCTAAATCATGTTGCCGGATCGCATCCAGTCTGCTGTCCAAGTTCATGATGATCTTGCGTTTTCTAGACGCTGCAATGAAAACTTTTTTTCCTTAGATTTTCTGAACAGATGAATCTGCTGCTGTTTATAATGACATGTGGAGCTCGATGAATGTGGCCTTTAATTGAGACAGTCTGTATTTTCAGCTGGACGTTACGCCTTTTCAGTGTCACTCAAGGAGGCGGTGTGTGTCTTGTTTTTAAATGCCTGGCCAGCACAACCAGACCCAACCGGTGATCCTGTTCCAACACGTCCTGCAGCAGCCAGCAGCGCCGCCCGCCAGTCCCTGTCCCCGCTGGAACAGCTGGCCGTTCAGATAACCCTCAGGTCCGTCTGCTCCGGCCTCTCCCTCTTCCACCCCTCCCTGCCCACGAGTCACGAGTTGTCATCACACGTTAACCAGCGTCTATTCCTGAATCTTATTGGAAACAAAATGTAAGCAGCTTATGGTGGTCTGCATTTGAAACGGGTGAATATTTCACTCCATGCCACACTGTTGGCTTCCCTGTTCATCTCTGATCCTCTTAGTTGCCATCTCTGCTCTAAATCAGCAGGTCTAATGTGTATATACCGCTGTGGGGCGTGGCCGAGTGTGGGGCGTGGCCGAGTGTGGGGCGTGGCCGAGTGTGGGGCGTGGCCGAGTGTGGGGCG
>JAODJU010000039.1:4636973-4650472 GCA_026776725.1 Gnathonemus echidnorhynchus
ACGTCGAGGTCCCGCCTTCGCTTCTCCTCTCGCTGGCGTGCCTGTTCTCCACGCCGAGGTCCCGCCTTCGGTTCTCCTCTCGCTGGCGTGCCTGTTCTCCACGTCGAGGTCCCGCCTTCGGTTCTCCTCTCGCTGGCGTGCCTGTTCTCCACCTCGAGGTCCCGCCTTCGGTTCTCCTCTCGCTGGCGTGCCTGTTCTCCACGTCGAGGTTAAGTTGGATCCCCGCAGTGATTTGTTTTCAGGGTTGCCAGCCATGAAAAAGGAACAGCTGTGTTAGAGGTATGGACAGCCAGGGAGGTATCTCTGAGGGGGGGGATAGCGTACTCAATGGCCTGTCACTGGGACACTCCAATCGTAACACTGCTCATTCTTTTCTTTTTTCTCAAAAGAGAGATCTGGGAATAACTTCACACCCTTTGTTCCTCTTCTGAACTGGAGACGAACAAAAATGTGAGATGAACATCCAGTAAGGCGTTCACTGGATCGCAGTTAGATATACACTGCATCCCTGTGTGCAAAAGCGAAACGGGCGAAGATGGACGGGCACCCAAGTCCGGATGATTTTACAGTCTCTACCCTACGGCCACGTTTCTAAAAGAGACTGGAAGCAGCTGAATCGATGGAAAGTTTTCTAATAAGAACTGCTGAAATCAAATATCAATTAAGATGGAAATTATAGTTTGTAAACGCGAATAAGAACGCGATCCGCAGCGCCGTCTAAAGCGTGGCACTTCACAACATAATCACTTATTGATTACAACTCTTAGTATTTTTCTTTTCCTTTAAATGCCTAATAGCAACTGGAGGGGAAATAATTCAGTGCATTACGATGGACCTCTCACAACAACTTTGCGATTCATCTGATTTTAATTATATATCTTAGTGCGGAAATTTGCATCAGCACAATGTCAGTAATTACTGAGACCGAGGGAAGCAGTGTGTAATTTCAGTATTTCTCACATTAGATGACATATGGGTGCTTAGTGATGGGAGTGAATGCTTCTTGCTGAGCAACGTCTTCTTATGAACAAATAATTCAGTTTGCGTAATTCTGAAATATTGAAAAGGAGCAATAAAAACTGTAAGCAGACATCTGAGCCCCGGCTCTCCTGCTACGCAGACGGAGGAAGCCAGCAGCCGGTGAAGCTCATCCGTCTGCCAGTTCTTTACGTTCTGCGGCTGTAGCTACAATCCCTACCAGGAGAGGCCATCGTATCCTGTTAGCTTTAGTACGAGACTAAAGTACGAGCTTTCATTGATTTGTTACATGGATTACATGCTATATGTAATATCATCACCCATGTCAGGTTTTAAGGCCTCTAGTGATGGAGTGTCTGTGTGCTTTAACGTTAAACTAAAAGGAGATGCTCTTGTCAGCGATGGTCCAGTACGTGAACGGGCCGCGCGGAAGGGCTGCAGTTACCCACGGTTCCGCAGGGAATGGGAGTGAGGTAGCGCTCCAGTGGGGAGAATGCATGGCTGTTGTTTTCATAGCTACTTCTGCCAATAACCTCAAAAGAATTTACGCGTTTTGTGGAAACCTGCGCACCTCCTTTATGTTTAACGTTTATTGTGCCACACAAAAGTTTCTGAACAACAAGGACCTCTGGGGGTCCACAGCTTTTGTGGCCAAAACTGTGGAAACAGCCAACATTTTTGGCATCACACTGCCTACCACATAGGCAAACTACTACATGAATATTGGCGGTAATGTTCACAATCAATCAAAGAGTTACAAATAAAATATATTGGATGGGTAAATAAGTAACTGGAGCAACAGTTGAATAAAGTTCTGCAATCTCTAAAAACTGGAAGTGATTCCACAATTTTGGCCACTAGTGTAGATTCCTTTTATTTGTATCTTCACATTAATGGAGTATAAATAATGGAGAATAGTTTCCGGGTAAAATATTTAGTGCTGAAACATGAAGCCAGGGGCGGATCTAAGGATCTTTAAGGGGGCGGGGTCATGAAGGTGCCATAATTCGTGCAGAGGGACCAACCACACCATTAGCCAATGATATTTTTGAACTGGTGAGTTACAGGAGAGGAGCGCTCTGTGGACCAATCAGCTTTTACCAGGGCCAGTGCCCTTATGGCCCAACCCCTGTTTATACCCCAACAAGAAGAAGCTTAACAGAAATCAGAGCAGTCAGGCACATTTGTGACCTAATCCTCCGGCAGCACAGTGCATCTCGCTAACGTTTAAGAGAAGATCTTGCCGTCATGTGCAGGCCATAGAGGAAACTTTTTGATTACTAGGACTTAGTGAATGTAATATAATTCTAGTGACATTTATGGTGACGGGGTGGCCCCTGCACCCTGGTTATTGTTGCCGAGCAGGACACCTCCATTGCTCCCATTTATCTGGGTGACAGTAATGTGCCCATAAAGCCACCTGAGAGCCTAAATGGGAGATAGGCAGGCTTCAGGAAGGCATCTCCACCGCAGACGTCCAGAAGCCCACGGCCTCCACGCAGCTCCATTTTCTCTTCCTACTGTGATTTGTTTGGGCTCCTGGCCATTTTAGGAATTACCGTCGCCTTGATATTTAGAAATCCACCAGAAGAGCTGTGCTGCCTCTCCGGAGACCTGCTCCACAAAGACATAAAGTTATTTGCAAATAAGATCTGCAGTCCAGAAGGAAGAGACCCGATTCTCAAGAATGACATAGCTAACAGCAGGTTGTGTTTTACATTGCAAACATACATTACAGGTTAGAAGTTTGGGTCCACCCATTAAAAAAAATAGATGATACACTGCTTTGTCAAACTTTTATTACAAGAAAATATGAGGAATGCTTAAAAGAAATGTAACTGACTGGTTTTGAAATGTAATGTAACAATTGACTGCATTGTAAGTGCTATTTAATGAATAAGTATGATTTTCATCAAAATAACCAGCCCTTGCCTTTATCACAGCAACACAGATTCACAGCACAATTTCCAGAAATTTTTGGAAATAACTTGTGTCCAAACTCTCCCAGCACCTTTTCAGGCATGCAAACAGTTCTGTCTCATTTGCTCCAACTCGTTGGTCCAACTTGTCCCACGGCTGGACTTTGGTCTGTCCACAAGACCTGATCCCAGACCTGAATACTCCAGTGTTCATGTTGTTTAGCCTATATTAGTCTCTTTTTCTTGTTAACACCATGAAGTAAAGATTATCTGGCAGCAACTCGACCACGCAGTCCAGCTGCTCTCAGTCTTTGCTCGACTGTATGAAGAGATACCAGTTTCCCTCTGTTCACATTAATCAAGCCATAAGACCGGTAGAGTCACCTTCCAATTTCTTTTTCACGTCACAACTAAGTGTCGATCTTCAATCTTTGATGTCGCTTTCCTCACTGTAGCTTCCTGTCAACCTTTTCCTCTGTAAACAGTAGGTCACTCCATGCTGTCTGGCTGTCTGGTGATGAGAAAACCCTTCTTCACTCAATATTTCGATTTGAGGGTTCCGTTCGCTTGTTAACTGTGCCCTCCTAGCCATTACAAGCATAAAAATAAATATATATCAAAGATTCTGCTTTATCAGTTGTGATACAGTACAGTAGAAGATTGAAATGAGGAGCAGACAGTGCATTAAACCTCTCACAAACTGATCTGGGACAAGGCAGACAAGTGACTATCATTTAGTTTATTAAGACATAATCAAGAGAAGGCAAGAGCAAATCAAGCTCTGACATTAGTAAACAGAATTCCAACACAAAGTGAATGTCAATACACTAAAGACAGACCTGATATGTCTTCTTCAAAACCAACAGTTTCAGCCTTTGTGGCTAAATAATGTGTTACTACAAGCTATAAAATACTGAAAACCAGTCAGTTACATTTCTTTTAAGTATTTCTAATATTTTCTTGTAATAAAAGTGCTATATCCGAAGGTGAGCCAAACGTCTGGCCTGCATTGTCCAGGCTACTTTCAGGCGTCGTTTTAAAACGGACAAATTGTATCAGTTGTCGTGCGACGCAGAGGCACGGACCAGGGAAGCATGAACAGGAGTCGAGGGATTAGGAGAATACCGGGTTTGATAGGGAAAAAACACCACGTTACATAAAATAACGTCAATGACCAGACTGGAGAAAACATACCTAACGCAGACTTAAATACACTGGACTAATGACAGTAACAAGAAACAGCTGGTAAACATGGGGAATCCACACGGGGTTAACGAGGGGGGTGTGGCATACGGGAGGAGTGCAAGATCGGATCATGACACAGTTATGATTAGCTCTCTAAGAATTTGAATAACAGAATAATATTAGAATAATCTGCCAAAGAACTAAGCAACATTTTATTAATCTAGACCAGAGTTTCTCAGTTGGTGGGTCGCAACACAAAAGTGGACGGCGGGAGAATTTTCACTGGGTCTCAGAGTGTGGTTTAAAAAACATTTGCAGCTGAACTCCACAACTTTTTTAGGTCATGACTTAATGACCACAGAAAAATGTGGATCCTGAGGCTTAGCCAGCTGAGAAGAACTGATCTAGACATTTCTAAATCACGATCAATATTTGTAGACAACAAATCAGACACCTGCCTTGAAGCACCAATTCGCATCAGAAAGCACTTTGGAAGGACATTGTGATTTTGTTTACCTTTCTGTCTCCCAAAAGGGTTTAAAAGTTTCGCAGAAATGAACACATAATGAATTTTGTTACTCATACCAGTTTTCATTACTGTTTAGCCTTGGATACAATTCTTTTTTTTTTCATTTCACTTTCCTATATTCCATTATACTGCAATGTAAATTCATCCAAAAATGGCAGTTATTTGAAAAGCAGGTTTTTAACCACAAAATGACTGTCAACAATAGTAGATTATTCCTCATTATTGTATCATCAGAACTCCAGTGTCATTTGCTGAAGGAATCATTTGCTCTTTATCCCCTCCATGGGTGCACTGTACTTCAAAAAACATTTGTGGTCATGGCATGGGGCAATGATTTTTGCATCTGTAAAAATGACTGATACCTGGGGTACAACCTTTACAGAACCCTTCATTATGCACAGGACAGTTCAGGTAATGGTAGATAAAAAAAATCTAAAAAGCGAATCACACTAATACCCATAAGTATTCTGCTGTAATATTAACTATTCATCACATCATTGAGAAAACAACAAGCTTGTATGAATTATTCAAAACAATTTTCAAAAAATTATACTTGACTGAGCATTAATACACCGAAAAGTTCAAACAGAAATTAAGAAAACAGTAAAATTGTTTTACCGAGCCCATATACATGATACCATTTGCCAAAAGTGCTATAGAAAAAAATAACATCAATGTGGTTGGACATGATTTTATAAGTCTGTTTGTTCCATCTTTATTTGTTTTGCTGTCGATGCTTATTACTTGTTTACCCTCTTCTCCTGATATCTCTGCTGTGTGCGTAAGCTGCCAGGTTTGCTGACAGTATTAATTTACTGGATGCGCCACTGTCACAAATCAGTCCTCCAAGAATTCAGAATGCAGATGCACGCCGTGGGAATTATTCAAACAGTACATTAGCAAGACAATTAGTGAATCAACGGCGGAATCGGCGCGTGATGATGCGCCATTAGCGGGGCACAGCCGGGAAGCCGGTGTCGTATCTTTTGGGGAGCGCGGTGAAGGCGATTGGTCGTTTAAAGCCGTAAGGAAGAGGCACATTGACGCGGCAGAGCGAATGTGAACCGTGGAGCAATCACGTTTGGCTGGGTTCTCCAGTTTCCTCCTGGAGTATAAACACATGCCGTCAGGATAAGAGGCATCTACTGTATAACTTGGCCATAGTGTTTGAGTGGGAGCATGTACGTGGTATGCTATGCAAAACATGTAAGATACTTGGAACAATTCTATGATTCCAACATTGTGTGAACAGTTTGGGGAAGGCCCTTTTCTGTTCCAGCATGACTGTGCCCCAGTGCACAAAGCAAGATCCTTAAAGACGTGGTTGGGTGAGTTTGGTGTGGAAGAGCTTGACTGGCCCACATAGAGCCCTGACACAATAACCATCGAAGGATGCACTTAAATGGAGATTGTGAGCCAGGCTTTCACATCCAACATCAGTGTCTGACCTCACAAATGCTCTTCTGGATGAATGGGCAAAAAAATCCCACAGACACACTCCAGAATCTTGTGGAAAGCCTCCCCTGAACAGTGGCAGCTGTTATATCTGCAAAGGGGCGACCGACTCTGTATCGATACCTATGGATTTAGAATGGGATGTCATAAAATTTCCTGTGTATGTAATGGCCAGGTGTCTCAATACTTTTGTCCATATAGTGCCCTGTGATGGGCTGACATTTCATGTCTTCTGCCCTGTGCATTCTGGGATAGATTCTAGGCCCACATGTGCCCCTGTCCAGGATCAGCAAGTAAGTTGGATGGATGAATAAATCGCAATAGATGATCTAAGCCATTTCTGCCCACTCTGATTTCATCCTTGTTACAATGTAACAATCCTGATTTAGCTTCTGATTATTCATAACGAATAGTTACACCACTGGCTTCAAAATCAGCTGGCGAGCATGGAGAACAGTCCAGATCTTCTCAACATGGCCAGCTATTGGTGGCACCCAGCCCTTGGAACCTATGAAGTGATGTGCATCGCATACATATCAAATCCCCTTGAAGGATTCTGCATTAATCACATAGTCCAGCAGCAAGAAGCCAGACAGACTGCCTCTTTTTTACAGATTTAATTTGTCTCTCCTCCTCATCTGAGGAGGGATGATGGAAGGTTCTAGAAACAGCACGTTCCCCGGAGAACCGCGAGCTGGAGCTGAAGGATGCTTCCTAAACTGAACCGCTCCCTCCCTGGGCCTGTGAGCTGAACATATTTCTGTTGCTCAGTCAACAGAGGAGACCTTGTGATGCTTAACCGAAGAAAATATGTTCAAAAATTCAATATCTACCAGCCCAGACAGCTACGGCTGCTCTCGACATTTTAATCCACCCACAAAAGTCAAAGTATATAATTTATTAGGTTCCCTGATGGTACGTATCATAACGCGGGAAATTAAATTAAAGTCACTACTCTCAATTTTCTGGCAGAAGTGTCATATCCCACAAAATAATAATTATTGATTAAAATGACAAAAATGTGTTACTCTGGACTGCATGAAGAAAAACTTTGTGTTTGATCTAATTTAAAGAGATCTGGGATCGAGTGTAAAAATGTTACTGATTTCCTCAAACCACTCAACGCCATAGTCATAACAGTGCTTTGTTTTTATGTCATCAATGGCTCAATGGAGATCAAATACATCTTTCCATCCTCTGCTAGACATTCCGTCTGGAAGAGAGTAAGGAATATTTTTAAGTGGATCTCAGACACCAGAAAGGGAGGTTCTGGTAGATAAATAATTGGCATTATGTTCATGTTTAACATTAAAACCTATTTGTTGATGCTTACTCTCTTTGATGTTAAATGGAAGAACGTTACCACTTTGATGTGTGCATTCAAAGGAAAATGTTAAGGTACTGAAACTCATACATTTAAAGGATGTCTGTTTTGTTTCTAATTACCAGTACAGAATATGTGCTCTCACCCAAACAACAAAACCCATAAGACTGGTATTATGGCAAATATGCAGAGACTGGAATGGTTTGTACGTTAATCTATTAATTAAGAAACTTGACATTGAGTTGCCACCTGCTTCAGAGCCTTTCTCGTCGGCCCAGGGGAAAGATGAGGTTTTGCGAGAATACACTTTGATTGAGTCTAATTACAAGATGTCTTTCATAAATATTCTGTGTCCTGACATTGGTTAGGAGTAGCTGTCTGCCTTTCACTTTTAAAGGGTACGCTAAGCTACGCTAAATAAAAACTAAATATAATATTAAATACCACTTTTGGCCCCCCAGTTATATAATTTTAATTTTATATATTCAAGGACCCCTCTAGAGTCCTGCCCTCCCCCACCAAATATCCATGGTCAGGGTATCCATGCCCCTAATGTGCCCCTGTATTAATAGCAATAATGATACTTTATTGATCCCCATGGGGAAATTCTCTTTTCGCCCCCCCATCTTACTCTCCGTGACACACATGTAGGTGAGAGCGAGCTTGGCAGCGAAGGGCAGCCACCTGCAGCGGCGCCCATGGAGCTGGGGGGGTTAAGGGCCTTGCACGAGGGCCCACAGACACGTGACTGTTCTGCCAAAGCTGGGCTTGAACCAGCAACCTTCTGATCACAGCCCAATCACAGAGCCACACGCTGCCCCCAAATTGTATTGTATGACAATATTCTGAGATGTTTTTCGCATCCGCCATCGCTAGCAGATGGGTTCGCACATGTATAGCCAGGCGTCCCGTGAGATGTCCGCGGTTCTAAAGCCGCCGCACTCCCCAGGAACTCACATCTTCAATATTCAGTGTCACTTGCCCTTATTAGAGGCTTCCAGCATGGGCCAGAGAGACCCTTGAACAATTACACCAAAGCACGCTTTGAATACAGGCCTCAATTATTCATTGAAATTCTGACATTTTCTTGCATAATTTAGATTCTTTTCCTTCTTTCGGTAGCAGCTGAAAGAAGTGTCTATTTCACAGTGCTGACCAATTAAAGGGAGCGTTTAACGTGTGCCACTCGCAAGCTAATTAAGCCTCCTTGTTGTTAAGATTTAAAATGCTAAATATGAAATTTGAATGGGGTCTGACATTATGAGGCTTCCTTTCATCAATCTGTTAGATGTAGAAATGAACTGGGAAATGTGAGCTTTTTTTTTTGTCAGAGTAAGAGCAGACGATCATTTCCCCTGTGATGTCTGACAGCAAATGCTGAAGCAGATGCCTCACATTCTGGATTCCATCATGGACTGAAAAGCAGCAACTTGTTTAATGAAAATGAGCAGCTTGATTAGCTTTGATTAATGGAGAGAAATCCCTGTCAATCAGTGGGCATTCTAGAGGAAGCATTCAAGGAACTGTCAGGTCACATTTGGTACATTGTGATCATATATATGGTGAATGTCAGGTCACATTTGGTATATTCTGATATTTATGGTGAATGTTGGGTCACATTTGGTACATTCTGATAATATTTATGGTGAACGTCAGGTCACGTTTGGTACATTGTGATCATACTGTATATATGGTGAATTTTAGGTCATGTTTGCTACATTGTGATCACATTTTGTGAATGTTGGGTATATTCTGATTATTATTATTATTATCATCATCATCATCATCATCATCATCATTATGATGAATGTCAGTTCACGTTTTGTATATTCTGATGACTCATTAATGTTTTTAGAAATAGTTTTTAATTTCAGTATAAACATTGCTTGTGTAGTCATGCTTCCAGGCAGAGGTTCCTGTTGCTGCTGTGTGGAAATCGTAGCTTTTCCGTATTTTTTATGCGACATTGTTGATTGCCCATTAAGATTTCAGTGGGGGGAATCAGAGGTGCCAATGCTGAGATGGAGAGTTCTTGTAAACCAAACAGAAATGGGGTCTAATGAGACCCAATTCATACCTAGAAATAGCTGCATGGTCCATAGCAGCAACAGCACCTAACCTCGTCCTCCCCCACCCCAGAACCACTGAGGGCCACACTGTATCCTCACAATGTACACATGGAAATTCTTGTAAGGTTCATTCCCATCCAAATAATTATATTCTTTCCATGAGTCTTCAGCTCTTCAGTCCTAATACCATGGTATTCTATTACATGCAGAGTGAACAGAGAACTTGCACTGTCTGGAAAGGACTTTCAGCTTCAGATGCATTGAGTGTGGGGGTCCTTCTTGCTCCAGCAGCCTCTTCTCATGATTCTCAAACGTCTAGCTTTTTTGTCTTTGTTTTTCCTATTAAAATGTAGTAGGATGCAGATCTGCATCCTTTTTCCCAGATTAGCTTAGACATTACATCAGCTGAGTGAAATATCCAAGAGAGGGATATTCCCACAAACTGCTCTCTCCAAGACTTGTAAGAATGTTGAGAGAGATCAAAAGGACAAAGACTGTGAAATATTGCTACTAATAATAATAGTATATAACAGCCTCTCTTGCAAGGTTCCAGGTTCCAAAGGTATAAATTTGCAGAGGGGACAAGTGTATGTGAACCAAACGTTTGTTCCAACAAAAATTCAAAATGTCTGAAACCTGTTTCTATGATAGAATGTGGTCCAAGAATCTGATGGCTCAACATTACAAGTATGCATCTCTTTATTCCCAATTCAGTTCTGGTAAGAATGGGGAACTCTGTTGCAGAGATTAAACTGGTTTGATCAGGATTGTAAGAAAAGTAACAGAATGAGTCGTTCCATTTTACTAGGTAAACAATAATAAACAAATATGGACGATCATTCATGCTTTTCCCTTCTCTGCAAATCACAAGCAAAAGCTGTACAGCGTTTAAAAATCAGATGGTTCCCCTAATTCTGACATTAATTGCTCCCAAAATGTGACGCGATCTTCACTTAAATCATATTCATTGACAACAAGTGTAGGTTTTCACACATTTAATGAAGGCATTGTTTAGCCATTCACATGTAGTCTGGAAAAATTCACATGAACTTTTAGGACAATGGCTTCTCTGAAACATGGTAATAGGAGTTAGATGTTCCCGTTAATGAGATGACATCCAAGTGTGGGTTTGAGTCGCCCTGCCCTATAAAAAGCCCACAAGGTTGGTCATCTACACAATTGCTGTTTCGCACCAGTGGGCTGCTTGAATGAAAGGTATCCTGATTTCTTTTTTTCGACAAAAAATCCAAAAGAGCAGCTGCCAAATTACTGTAAATCTGGGTGTTTTGCAATGTGATTTATACCCAGATAGACACAAAACATATACGATAAATAAGAAGTACAGTCCAGTTAGTTTCACATTTTTATTTTGTGCTCTTTCTTGTGACAGCCTGGGTTATCACGTAATCCATTTTAGGTAGGACGGCTTGAGCTGGATCAGCTTTTACAAACTGCCTTAAAACTGAAGGGCTGCTGGGCTAAATGGGTCAGTTCCTCTTGTGCTTTGACCGGTTTATTTCCTTGATTGAAAGACTCATCCAGCTGTTTCATGTTAACATTAGTGACACATGCAGGATTATTAAACGATTGACCAGTCAGCACACAGCAAGAACTCGGTGCTTAAGTGATCTCCAAGGGGCTGTTTCACGAAGCTGAGTTAACTTAAGCTAGAAGTCGTGATTGTCCAATAGGGATGCTCCTTACCTGAACTCTTATTGGACAATCATGTGGAACACCCCCCCCCCCCTTCGTGAAACACCCCCCAGGTCCTTTTGATCAAAATGGCAGTTTGCAAACCTGTCCTAGCTGAAAGTGCCCTTCCTGACATAGATTAGGTGGTAACTCCAGTCACAGCACTTGAGAGAAAAGTACAGCTTTTTTGAATGGATTTAATAAAGTCCTATCAAGCTAAAGATGTAAAAAAAAAAAAAAAAATTAAAACAGGAACGTAATCTAACCTTGAATTTTTAATGCTACACCGCCACAAACTCTTTGGTTCATTTTGTGTGGCGTAAGGTCGGGGTCGGTGAGACACATCTGGTAGAGTTATGGCCTTCATCTTGTCTGGAATGTTTTCAATTTAGACGGGCTTCTCGCTGGGTGACTCAGGGCGAGAGACACTGTCGTCAGTGTGGGTTAGCGCCGGCGCTAAGGAGAAGGAGGCCCCTGCTCGCACAGTCTCAGGATTGCCTTCACTTGTTCATTCAGCCGGGGAAAGTGATACTGTCTGTGAGAGCGAGGAGCCTCATGGAGGCTGACGGCCTGGCGTCTCTCCGGCTCGGGAGCGTCGCGGAAGGACCCCGCACTCTGTCTCCCTCCGGGTTCAGCCGCATGTCAACGTGCCATGTGAACTGATTTAGAAATAGAGATTCCCCCATTATTCTGTCACATTTCTGTTTTCACGTCATGCAGTCCCTGCGCAGTCGAAAGACACATGTCACTATGTAGCCTACAGTCATCCGTAACGTGTGCATATATAGCGTAAATGTATATGTCATATATATATATACATATACATCTGTGTATGTGTGTGTGTGTGTATATTTTACTTGCACATCGCATTTCAATTCTATTTATACATAATGGATGTTTGCATTACACCTTTTTCAATAATGGAGTGGTGTAGATGTGTAATGTTGAGCAGATCAAGAAGTAAAGACTTCAGGCCAGATATGGTTTCTGAAATAACTCTGTCGATGTAGCTTCATACACACAGTTAAAGGCCCAGATACTCCAAGATAAGACTCCAGAATGTGCAAAAAGTTCAAATGTCAGATGAAGAGGTGTCGTATCAGACCCCTCTGTCATCTCTTACTATTTCTTTTTTAACTTTTAATGTCCAGTGCCTGGCTCTGCACCCTCAAGAAGAACTTTGGTCTTGGCTTTGAAGAGCAAAACACCTTGAAACGAGAAACGTTAGTAAGACACCACAGCACACCTGCGCATCCATCAGTAGGTAAAAGGGATCTTTGATAGACCTCATTAGGAAATTTAATCTAATCTGCCCCCCTCCCTTTGAAGTGTGTGCTTACAAATGAAAGATTAATATCACGTGACTCCAAATACTGCAATATATTGCCTGGGACCCATTTGGCCTGACCTGTTGCCAAGGGCAACCATTTAAGGCGGCGGGCTTTGTTTTGCGTGAGTGGGAATAGATTGTCGGGCCGTGTCGTATTTGTAAAGATAAAAGTCAAGATGGCATTCTTACTCAGCCTAATGACACGTTGGCTTTTCTCCAGCGTATTCTTTTCTACAGATATTAAAAAAGGAGAGAGAAGAATCTGTGAAGTGTGAGGATGAACGATGTGGAAGCAGAGCCGCGGCGACTGTGACAGTCACACAGCTGAGTGCCTTTTCAATCACACTTTAATTTGGGAATTGCTGGGGTCAGCGCTGGTCCCCTGCTAAATACTCTCTAATGCTCTCACCACAGTGCGGGCCGTAAATATTCTTGCATTCATATGCATCGTTCTGTCTAACGTGAGCCAGTTTTCACTCACATTTTATTTATTAAGCAGACACAGCAGCAAGTTTTTGGTCAGGCCCTTGGTCAGGGGCCCACTGGTGACATCAAACTGCTGATTCTGGGATTTGAACCAGTGACCTTCTGATCCCCGCCACAGTGTCCTTATCCACTGAGCCTGATACTGCTGTCAGGCCAGGCTCACATTTATTCAGCAGTCAGTTTATCTGAAGCAACATACATTTTTGAGAGAAAGCAGGGTGAGACATGGGGGTAAAGGGTCTTGTTCAGGGGCTTGACGGTGGCATCACTCTGCTGACTCGGGGATTTGAACCGGTGACCATCCGATCCACTGCAGGCACTGCATGCTGTCCTACTGACCCGCACACTCACTCCCCATCACTACATGTGCTTGTTTATTTCTCTGTGCAGGATCTTCTGCTCTTTCACCCCCCTCCCCCCCACCCCACGAAATACTCCTCCTGTAGGGGCAAGGCCTCGCTTATATAAATCAAGTTGCAGGGAGTCATGCACGGTCCAGGGATAACCCCCCCCCCCCCCCCCCCCCCCCCCC
>JAODJU010000039.1:4653938-4669356 GCA_026776725.1 Gnathonemus echidnorhynchus
CCACTGCCCCCACCCCCTGGCTATGCCAGCTTTCCACATTTGAGTCTGTTCCTTTTTTGCCCAGTTCCAGAATCTTCCATTCACTTAAAGGGCCTTGTGCCCCAATACAAGGGTCGTAGGAAGGCCATACATGCTCTGGCAGGTTCTAACATCTAGGGGCGCTGGTGGGAAAAATCAGCAGAATCCATGAAGAGGAACCCCCCCACACACACATGCAGTCAGCTGGAGGACCTAGGTGACAAGGTACCAGGGTATCCAGCGTATCTAGCCACGCCTCTGTCCGGCAGTTACGCATCCTGGCTGATTCAGACAGGGGTCGTGGGTATTAAAGCAGGCGTTTCAGAAGCATGGTTGGGTTTGAGGTGTTTTGATGATTAAATCTAGTTCAGTGAGCTCTGTGTCCCATTATGAAACATGATCTAGATGGTGTGGGAAGATGGGCTGGGTGTGAAAAATGCATATTTATTCATGAAATGCATAATAATATGCTTTTGTTGGGTGGGCTGTGCATCACTCAGTAGGTTAGGCCTATGTAACTGTGATCGGAAGGTCGTTGGTTTGAATCCCGTAGTCGGCAGAATGGTCACATCTTTGATGGCTTGAATAGATGGCTGGCCCTGTGCTCAGACCCCCAAGCCTCACTCTCAGTTGTATTCATGTGTGTGATTGTCTCAGAGAGTATTATGGGATATGCAGAAAGAAGCACGCCCATGTACTTTGGCAAAGGAAATCTCATTTCAAACATTTCAGTAAGTTTTCCACCGCAGTGCAATCGCAGCCGTCAGGACCAAGGTAACGTGGTAAAGGGCCGCTTTCAGTCTGCGTCGGGGGAGATGTTTACCATGACCGTCAGCGTGGGGTGCCGCTGTCTTCAGGCGATCACACACTGCTAGACGATCCAGGGGTGGCCTTCCCGCCCGAGCTGGGCGCCAGCCGCCTTCCGCTTTTATCCGTCTGTTTGCCGTACGGCGGAGGTGTCGACAGGACAGGTGTTCCTGTCAGCCGAGAATGCCTCCGCCGTAGTTCACGCGGAATCCCGTGAATGACAGGGAAATGGGAATCTAAGAACGGCGTGTCGAAAACCGTCAATTCGCATTTCACAGCAGATGCCCCCGAAAGACGTGTACGTCTGCAGGCCTAATTACAAATCGGCGGCGCTGGCTGTAGGTATGAAGCGCACACGCTGCCCAGAGCCAGGATGCACCCAGTGCCCATCGAAACATCACCATACTTTCATTATTTAAAGCTACGGCGGCTAATTCTGTGTTAATCCTTCGTAACGTGCAGCGATGCGCTATATTAATTAACCCTGAGGAACTGGATCTCAACAGTTGAAATGTGAGGTGAAAGCTAATCAAAGCCTTTTTATATCCTGTGTAAAATACATACGTTCATTATTTATTTATTATTTCACATGCTACATATATTCTTGTATGTGTGTGCATATATACAGTATATATATATATCATATAGGATGTGTGTGTGTGTGTGTGTGTATTAGGTTCATATTACATTATTGGGACCAAATGTCCCCCACAATGTGATAAAAACCTGTTATCTTTACATTACGGTGACCATTTTTCAGGTCCCCACAAAGATCTGTGACTGCAATCAAAAAAGTAAAAATGCCAGAAGTCTCGTATTTCGTTTGGTAACTTATGGTTACGGTTAGGGCTGGGTTAGGGTTTAAGTTTGTCTTGTTGGGATTAGCGTTTTCCACCATAGAAATGAATGAGCGGTCCCCACAAAGATATAATTACAAACCTGTGTATGTATAAATAATTTAGAAGGAGCCAGAATGTTTATATTTCACATTTTGTGTCTCTTTCTGGTTTCACACTAGGCTCCGCTTTACATGAATAATGCAGTGAGAGCCGCACTGCCGTCGCAGTGTTGTCCTCCGGAAGCTGAGCGGCATTCATAATCGCTCATTACCTCGGGAACGGGCATCCCGGCAGGGGCAGCAGAAAATCAATTGCGACTAAGTTAAATGCGAAACAGCGGCTCCTCGAACTCACCCTGCAGCGGATGCCGTGTTTAAAAATAACGCGTCGCGTGCGATTAACAGCCAGGCGAGGCCGTCCGGGAATGGGGGCGTCCGTCCAGAGACGCCCTGTCCGTCACGACCCGGGAGCCTGACCCGTGAAAAGCAATCTTTCCCGCTCTCAGCGCGGACGGATGTGTTGCCTAAGTGATGCATCCCTTTTGCCACCTCCATTAACTCTATTAACCTCCCCTCTGCTCCCTCTGTGAACTTATCCGCGCCCATCTCCATCCCAATCCTCCACAATTAGCATCTCCAGTGTCAACACTGATCTCGTCCGGTCGGCTGGGCCGCCACTGCGGGGGGGTAGCTTTACCATATAAGGCGTCCTTTACAGATGGGCCCAATCCGAGGTCTTCATCTTTGACATGTGAAGTGTCCGTCGATGTAAATCAGCGCGTGTGCTTGCTGAAGCAAATTATGTGCCAACAGCACTGAGGTACAGCAGAGATCCCCTCGCTTGGGATGGAACAGTCCGGATTCTGTACTCAGTCACCTGCTGCCATGGGTCTGGAGAAATAAATCGAAGTCAGATTCCCCTCCAAAGGTCACGTCTGTCTGCCCAGGAGAGAAGCTGGAAATTCTAGGCCAAAATATCACCTTGGATCCCCCCTCCCCTCCTCAGCCACCTCCTCGTAGGAGGGCCCCTGCAAAATGCTGCACCCCCCTGAATCTGCCACGGTATCCATGCCCCCGCCTTGCCCCCGCCTTGCCCCCGCCTTGCCCCTCACCAAAGCAGCCATTATTCGCACTCGCCAAAATGCAGAAAGTTTAAAATCAATTTTAAAGAGGCATCTTCTTATCAAGTGGTTCTCTGAGCGGAAGCTGATTTTTCGTTCCGTGTCTGTGTGGTCCCGTCTTCTCATTACATGTCCGCAGCTGCCGGTCCGTTTGCTCAGCATTCCAAGTCAGTAATTAACCCAGGTAAACATGAGAAGCAGCGTGATGAAACTGCGCTGATTTCTGCATCACAAATCCACTGTTCTAAAGCCTCGGATCGTTAATGAGGACCTCATGCGGGCAGATTGGTTTTTAAATCAGAACCTTTCAAATATGCTTAGTGATGCAGTGCATTTACCTTTGTTGTGTGGTTACATTAAACGTAATCTTATTTATTTTTGCATTCTCTGCCATTCATGATTGTGGACAGGACCGTGAAATACATCTTGTAATTCGATCTCCATCAATCACAAAACAGAGTGCATTTTCTGTAATATAGTCAGCATCATAAATCATAATTCACAGCATAAGCTGTTTTCTCACCCAGTGGTTCTGCATAGTTAAGACACCGCAGGACTTGCAGAAACACGCAGCTTTGGTGGCTTCCGCATTAATGTAAATATCTGCCGATTTTCTAATTTGTTCTGGCAGTGTGGAGATTACTATTTCCAGTTTGAAAACAAACCATTCTCATAGAACAAATGACTTGTTCAAGCTGACTGCATTTCGATGCGACGTATGACCATGTCAGAAACGACCTGCATGATAACATCAGAGTCATGTGACCTGTGCTTCAAATTCTGACATCATCACTTCAAAGATTTGAGTGCCGGCGATCTGGGAAGGGATCGTGAGTTAGAGGAAGACCATCCCAGCTGATGAAGGAAGGGTCAGCTCACAGCGTCCCGGGAGATGCAGAGTCAGCATTTTCCCGCCACAGTTAAAGTCATTTAATTTAATTTTCCCGCTTTCATCTATTTCGGTTTCACTCTTCTGACAATTAATTTTAATCTTCAGAGAGAAGAAAAAAAGCTCCCTGTGGGATCAAACGGGGAATACGCAGGTCACAAGGTCACCGTAAAAAAGAACACAACACTCAAACAGGTGTGACTAAGTTTGCCATCATTATCCTCAGCTCACTGACATGCAGTGAAGTGAAGAACAGCAACTCAGCTCACTGACATGCAGTGAAGTGAAGAACGGCAACTCAGCTCACTGACATGCAGTGAAGAACGGCAACATATCTGAGGTTTTGGGACCCCGGTGCTTCCCAGCCTCCGCCCGAAGTCTGAGAAATCTGCATGACCACCTGTAACAACATGTAATGTAATAATGCCGCATTCTGTAGTAACTCAATGGAATGTAACAAACTGAATGGTGGTGATAACAAAGATGATAATGATGATAACAATAATAATAATAATAATAATAATAATAATAATAGGGTAATGCTGGAATATAAAATTATAATGTAGTCTATAAATTTGTTGCATTTTGTGGAGTTGTTAGATAATGCAGCATTATCACATAATGCGTTGTTACCGGTCGCATGTGGCCTTTGTGCATTTCAAATGCTCACTTTAGTTTCCTGTGTTTTGCATTGTTACTTATGAACATTAAGGAAGTCGGTCTCATTGCTGTTTAGTGGTATGAAAAGGCTTTAGAAGCACTTCTTTTACCCAATATTCCTCTTGGGGCATGGGCCGCTGACGTATTCTCCATTCTCTCCAGTCTCTCCAGTCTCTCCAGCTGTTCCTCCTGCTTTGATGCATTTAATGGTATTTGAAGGCTAGTTTACTGGGCGGGTTTAATCGTTAGCGTAATGCCAGTGTAATTCGCTACGATTGCTTCCCAGGGTTCTGCATAGATAGCGGGCGTTCGATGTACCTCAAGCCCAGTCCCTGCTCTGCCAAGGCAATTTGTAAAGCACAAACCCAGCGGCTTTCCGGAAGACACCGCCTGGCTGAATCGGCACGGATGGCACGAGGCCGCGGAAGGCTTTAACCCGCGACAACACCCCACTTACAAATTAAAGGTCAACTTCAGCAAGATTGTTGGAAAAACAAAATTTTCTGTCACTCTGACCTTTGAATGTGGCTGCTTCACATTATTCACATTTAAGCCTCTTGGAGCATTCCTGTAAATGATCAGACCGCAGTGGCAGGAAGGGAATTATGGGAAAGCCAGTGAGGGCCCCGTGAATGTTGGGTGCTAGATCCTCAAACCCGCAGGCTGATATCTATTACCCTGGGGTAAGTGGCACTTGGGATGTAGCTGGTGGAAGAATCAGATCCCCAACAAGTATTGGTCAAGTCTCACAAACCCTTTGGATACGGTCAAATTTGCCGAGAAGAGGTGGAGCTCCCCAGATAAATTTCGCTGAGTGCTATGAAAACTACCAGGCTGCTAACTAAAATAACAGTGACTATAACTGTAAAACAAAGTTAAAAACATTTTTTAACATATTCAGAAACTCATCTTGCAAGTAGAGTTCCAGTTATTTGCGTCCCACTGGTGTATGGTTCAGTCTGTTCGATTTCTCTCAGCGGGTAACGAAGAGAACATTGGACTAGCACAGAAAGTAGTATCCACTCACGGACAGGAAGTCCTGTTAATCTGAGCCCGCTTCGGGGGGGGTTAGGGAAGTTAGAGTTACCTGAGTCTTGCCATCAGCTAAGTATGATCAGCATCTCATGTCCAAGGAGCATAATTAGTACTTGGCTGTTTCTTAGCTGCCACGACTGTGACCCGTGAGGTCACGGCACGCGCTCCGTCACCGCGATGGGTGATGCGGTCACACAGGAGCACATTAGCATTGTCATTTTAAAAAATGCATCGTCACGCACATCCCATCCAGAGTGTCTGTTTCCTGGGATAGACTCACATCTGAGAATGCAGACTCACTTCAACTTATTAAAGAGTGAGTGGATTGATGGATGGATGGACGGACTTTTTTTTTTTTACCTTAAAAGTTATAGGAATGCATTCCACAATTGTGTAATGTACTTCATGTTTTTATGTATAATGTCAGTGTGCAGGGTTTGGGTAATGTACCTGCGAGCAGAAGGTTACCAGTACAACTCTATCGTCTGGCACACTGATGCTGCTGCTGGGCCCCCGATTAAGGCCCTTAACCCCCCGCTCCAGAGGCCCCGCATGCTGGCCGACCCTGCACCGTGACCCCCGAACTCCCACCTCTTTAAGCCCTCGTGTGCCTCATGGAGAGTACGATGCGAATTTCCCCACAAGAATGAATTATCACTATTGTATTCTTATATAGAACGAATTATTTTTCCATTTAGCTACTTAGTTGAGCATCAACAAAAAGATATCATGGCCAAAAACAGTGCTAAGTGAATAAAAGCAGTCAGTGGTAAACAGCACCAATGGGCTAGCGGTGTATTAGGCAAAGCTAGTGTGTAAAAAAGCAGTAATTAAAACACGCCGCTAGAGAAAGCCAAGCCTCAAAGGCAAATCCCGCCGCTTTTATAAACCGATTGTCATGCAGCCGCCAAAAAAAACATGTGACTGCTAACTACTGCTAGCCAGCATCATGAGAACATTATTAATCTGGAAATTTCGGCCAAAGGCACACACCTGTGCTGTGTCCCCGTTTAATACAGTCGTCAGTGTCGAGGAAGATGAGGAGGAAGATCTGGGGAGTTTATACTGGCTGCAGTGGCTTCTCCGGCAAAGTATGCGTGTGGTACTCCCTGTACGGCTGCATATTCAGCCATATTCATTTTTTAATCAAATGGTGATGTTGCATATAGGAGTAGCAGTAAAAATCATTATCAGTGTTTCGTCTCTCGTTAGATGACAGGTAGCAGTTACCTCCCTAGCTGCTGTTCCCAATCTGACCCTGTTGACATGAAGTTTTCATGTAGTGTCAGGTGTTACAGGCCAGTGTGAAATGTGTGCTTACAGAAAGTTATTCATTCCTTTTGCTTATGTGCGTGCACACTTGCAGGGTTTGGCTGAAGGAGTCGTGCACGGGCGGTAAATGCGTCGCAATTCTGCGTGACCCCAGGGAACCTCCGAGTTTCCGCATCAGGGCCCCATGCGGGCAGATGGTATCATCTTCCTCCTCACACTGGGAACGTAAAGGTGACGGTCTGCTCATTCCACAGCGTACACGCGGGAGTCTACCGCTGTCAGTCACACCTGACAATGTGCTGAATTATCTTCCAATTTAAGTTTTATATACCCAAGTACGTGGGATATAACAGCGAATAAATAATGCAACAAATGAGATTCACTGCGACGTATCTGGGCTCCATTCTGACAAGACGGTGGTCATTTGCATTTAAAAAGAAATGTGACGTTAATCGTATCAGTTCGGCTAAAATCGAAGGAGACATCACTCTCATCAACCTCTCTGGCTTCACCGAGCCTTATTTTAATTTTCCATTAGCTGAAGAGGGCACCGTGAGGGTTAGGATTGTGCCATCTCCATAAAACCCCGTTGGCGGTAATACCCTGAATCTGCTTGGAAATCCCCGTGAAATCACTGTCTTGGGAAGAAGGATAATTCACGCAAGTTACCGGCGACGGGAACGATTTGTGTGCCAATCGGTCGCCTGCCCGGGACTTGTGAGCGGCACTTTGCAGAAGCTGGAAGAGGCTGGGCTGATCGTGCAGTGGGCGAGGAGGCAGCAGGGAGAGGAATTACAGACAATTCCAGTTTGTGAACAAGAGGGCGCCTGGGAGCTCACTTTAGTGCTGTAGGCAAATGGGCCAAACCCAAGTAACATTCGTAGGTTTTCGAATCGCAGTATTGCAATGCAGTAAGAAGTAATTTCCTTAAATCTGATTTATATACACTTGACCAACTGCATGTCAGTTCCAAGATTTCTTATGGTTCATGGTGAATGATCCTTTTCACTCTCCATCAAGATTTGTGTTGAGGTATATTGTAACAAACTCAGTTTTTCTCATTTTTATTTAAGTCCCGTTAATTTAAATGTCAAACTAGCAATAAACATCATTTCATTTTTTTCAAACTGTTACTACTACCTGGTCTTCCTGTTATTTGATTTTTTTTATTCCATTTATTTTTATATAATTGAATACATTTCTCAATGTATCAATTATAGCATTATTTCAAATGAGGTTGTGTTTTACTGGAGACTGAGACACATCTCTGACCAGTCTGTGTCTGTGTTTATCTAAATTATGAACGATTTCATCTTTCGTCCATCATTAAGCAAGACAACATTAAAAAAGACTGCTTCCTCGGCTGAATGGCAAATGGTCTTTGGACACACCCTGTCTCATTAGCGTGGCTTCCTAATTTGGAATTTGCATTCCTGAAAAACCCAATTAATTATACATTCATCCCAGGATCTTATTTCTTATGCAGCAATGCCTGAACATGGGAGTTACTGATACGCAAGCAGGAGTGATTAGTACATTGGCTAATCTCTGAAACTCTGGTTTTACTTGACGAGGCAGGAGCTCAGTCAGCATTCAGGAATCAGAATCGAGTTCAAAATAAATCCTGCAGATACTTTAAAAATGAAAGGAAAAAGATCAACAAAAAAATGCACCGTGAAACGTACCGGACAAGCTAACAAAAGATTACCTTCTGTCAACAGAGCAGGTCAACATTTTGCCAGTTACTTCAAGTAAACTCTTAGGACGGTACAGTAGAAAAGAGGAAGAATGTGTGATTATTTGTGTGATTTTTATTGCAGCACTGCTGCAACATGTATTTCCAAGCTTCCTCATTCTGTAGAAATCAAACCCTTGGATGTTTTCCTGACTTCAGCAGCTACGTCTTCAGATGTCCCACATCTATTCCTGTGGAGTCACACAAAAAACAGTCAGGATGGATTCACTTTTATTGGGACACTTACACTGAAACCGTAAAGATCCAGAGAGCAAAGTTTACTGAATATGTTCGAGGGTTATTTTTTACATCATTAACCCTTTGGATCATTTTACGGTAGGATTTGAATACCGCACAGTGATTGCTCTACCATCAGCAAACTGTACATGCACCCCACGAAACATAAGATTGATGCCCGAAAATTATTGTAAAATGGGTACTTCCAATCGGCAATTGACTAGGAAAGACAGCGCTCTAAGATAATTGTCACCCTCAAGTCTGGGAAGAGGATGGTGTCAAGAGAGAAGCACAAAGAGTCGTCAGCAGTAATTACGGAATGCAAAACAGCACCGACTGCCGAGGGGGGCTCAGATCTGCGTCCCCCCCCCATCCTAATTAAGACAATGTCTACGAGCGAGTCTCCGCTTTTGAAACTCATTGACGCCTTGCCTAGCCACTAGTTCTGCATTAAAAAAATGATGCAGTCTGTTTGCCAACACAGTAATTGTTAGTTAATGTTGGTAAGCCAAGAGGCATGGAATTATCAAGTTCATTAGGAGGAGGAAAACACTCTATTCCGGCTACAAATGGAATTTTTAAAAAATGTTATGCTCTGATTATAAATTGAAGAAAATATTAATTTCTGAAATTTCAGTCAGTATTTAATAATATTATAATAAATATATTCATATTGCATTATAAATAAAATAAAATATAAATAAATATTGTACTCTCCTTCATACTTGAGAAATATATATGATGTTTATCTCCTGCGATGGGTTGCTGGCCCATGCTGATTAGTTTCCTTGCCTTACACCTGTCGCTTTGGGGATAGACTCTGGACCTGCATAGGAGAAGCGGGTATGGAAGATGGATGGATGGATGGATGGATCTTTTAGGGGTCTGCTAATGGGTTTTATAAAACCGGAGTAGAGGATTGGAAATGACACAAGGCAGATGCAGAGGGAAACAGCAGGGTGTTGGGTCTTGGGGAGGCAGAGACACAGAAGCATGGTCAGTATCTCCAGACATCTGGAGCTTATCCCCAGATCTCAAACTGAGAGCCTGGTCCTTAAAACACCTGAGCTAAACAAATCGTTCAGGGCTCATTGAGATTCATTCAGGGCTTCAGCCTCGAAGCCCCTGGCTTCACATCAACGATGCCAAGACCTGAGATCACGCCGGGCTGTCAAGACAAAGCAGGCTATTTCTGTTATTTCCATTTTGTCTTGTTTAATATGTTTATTTGTCTGCACTTTACGAACCTTGTTGCACCTGAGCTTCCCCTGGAGATCAATAAAGATCATCTTATCTTATTGCTGACTGGGCACTGGTAAGGGGCCTGCCCTCCCCCCCCAGGACGCCCACACCCCGTGTGCCCATTTTACAGGGACATAATCATTAGTCCTTAGGGCACCTACAATGGTAGACTCCACATCTGTTTCACATTTTGTTTTATAGCTCCGAATGCGATAATTTCAAAGGAGCATTTAGTTCGTCAAATCGATCCCTGCCCACGCTGAAAGGTCTCCATTTAATCATAAGACGTTAATTTTAGGGTCATGCTTCACAAAGGCCGGCCGCTGCTGGCTTTCTTAGCGCTGATTAACGGTGTGGCCGCTCGATGTTTGCGAGGCGAATACCTCATGGATCGGGTGATCATTCGTCCTGAGTGCCCGGCACTTTGTGTTTGCTAAAATAACTACCCGGGATGCTACCAGCCACATGGCACTACTGATGCTGAGCCGAGAGGTACGACCTGCAGGCCCGACGCACACCGATACGTTGATTAACAACCCAATTGATAAACACTCTGTTTTCATCATTCCGGAGAGCCAGAGAAAAGTCAAGCGCAATTAGTCTTTTCACAAGCGTCCTGTCAGCCAGAGAGTGGCATGAAATGAATCTGTGTGCAATTCTGCTGGAAGCCTCTTAATTACTCATACTTCCTTGAATCAGTCACGGACTTTTCCATTTTAGCTCCGCATGCGTGACACGCTCAATGTTAAATATATAGAACGTCACAGTGTCTCCTTAATTGAACAAATTGGTGCAGAGATCTCTGTAGCAAATTATGCATATGTCTATTTTAGACTCATTTTGCATATTAATCACCTTTGTAGCTGAATATGACTCAGAAGATCCTTGTGGATGTTCAATGACACATTCTACAGGTACTGCGAGAGACAGATAAGGAAGAATAACATTTTTACCTTTACAAATGACAACAAGCAATATGATAGTTATTACAGAACTGCTGAGGCATTTGTTTAGCAGAAATCAAACAGCTGGATATCTTCCCTACGACACCGAATGGCAGCTACGTCTTCAGGAATCCCGCATCTCCTTCCTGTGGAGTTGCATAAAAAACAAAGTCAGGATGAATTTACTTTAACTGGAACGCCTACACAGAAACCACAAAAACCATTAAGCTCGGACTTAGACAAAGAACTTATGGTCTTACCTACAGGTCAGGCAGCTTTTCTTAAAATCATGAGAATTACCAGGCCATAAACAATGTAATCATTTGTATGGAGATGAAAGGAAACCTTTTACCAGAAAAATTAAATTAACTTCCAATTTAATATAGGTACAAAACATCAAAACAAACTCTCCACACCAGAAAGTATTTGCAGATCTGGGGCTGGCAAAATCCCATTCTTTCTTCTTGAGATAAAAGTAGCCTCGCATTAAAACAAACCGCTAAGCCACGTCTTAATCATCCTGCAAAGCACCTTCTATCCTTCTCGCCTCCGTCTCGCTGAGCTGGCACATGCCAACAGCATCCCAAACAGACGTTCGTAGACAAGGCAACTGGCATAGAATCTTCCGGATTATAAGATGAGGCGATTCGGATGCAGGATTGCCGCGGGTGGCTGATGAAAGCATGGTCTTGTCTGTGTTTTCTAAATCCTTCAGTCTGCCACCAGACTGGTGCCACGTCTGAGGGGGGCCAAACAGCGACATTCCTGAAGCAAACGGGCATAGTATCATAAAAGCCTTTTGTCTGCTTCTCCAGCCACCACTTGCCAGCGCCCAGAAACTCTTTTGCTTATCAAAAAAGGGAAAAAATGGAGGAATACCACGTCTGGAAATACTGCACAAAGGACATTGTTCTATAATTACTGCGGAGGGTGGTGAAACAGCCAGGGCGTACACTGTATCAGTGCTGTCCAGAGGCTGCCAACAAAGGTTTTGCTCTACTCAGCAGAACGATGCATTAGCAAGCGAAAGGCCTTCTGTTCCTCACGACACGTACAGGCCTAGGAGAGCAAAACAATAAAAATGAATCAACTTGTGCGAAAAAACGAATAAAATCATTTGTCTGGTTTAGCACGTATACCGTGCTTAAATATTTGTGTGTCAAGCCAAGTTAAGAATTACACCTTAATGTACGAAAGTCCAGCACCCACAAAAGTGAAATAATGACATTTTTAATTTTATTGAACGTATATGAAGTATCACAGTGTCTGCTACTTTTTCTGGGGCTTCCGTAGCCCAAGTAAGACATTAAGGTCTCGCAAACTGGGTGAGTTCGGGGTGGGAAGCTCATTTTTGTTTAATGTGTGGGGGTGCAAAGTGGAGGCCAGAATCACATTTGCATAGCTCTAATGCACGATGTGTTTTCAGAACATCATTACCCTTTTGTGGATCCCGAAACGCGGCCACTGTCATTCACAGCTCTGACTAGCACTGAGGATCGCATTTCTCTGATTTATATAACATCAAAAAGCTACTATGTGCGGTAAATAAAAAGCCAGTATGGTTTTGGAGTGAGGTATTGATGCCCCTTTTCGGCGGCTGTAATGGAAACCTCCATGTAAACATTGCATCAATGGGTGGAACATTTCCATTCAGGCCGAAATATTCCGGGAACATTATGGGATGTCTTATCGTGTCGCCTCTTATGAGACAGTTAAAAGATTCACTGCATGCCCGCCTGTCTGTTTGCCCTTTCTCTAATGCTAATCCTTTGTTATTCATGCTTTATGTTTTCCTACAGATGCAACATAATGAATTATTCTCTTTCAAGATGTCAGACTTTAAGGAATGCTTTTTGATATATGTTATGAGCTGGACTGTTGGTCAGGTTTCTTGAAATCAAAATCTCCTTGTGGCTGGCTTATATGCAGAATTTAGCCAGAACTCAAGATTTCCAGATTGCAAGATAATCACACATCAACTATCTTTCCTCCTCTTCTGCAGCTGCCTGGTCATGAATGACACCTCTGATCTGCTGGATGGAATTATGGATGCTTTTCCACCGCACCAGGTACTGTACTTTTGGTACTTCAAAAAAGGAACTTTGGAACTTCAAGATGTTGGTTTTCCACTGGTGTAAATACTGGTACCGGTGCTGAACAATCACAATGAATTCGAACAATGGCTATTGTATATTATAGAGTTAGACAATGTGTGATGTTAATACCAACATTGAATGCCATGTAAATTCTCACATCACAAGGGCCATTATAGTCAGCTGGTCTGAGATCAGGCTTTTTCATACCTTCACACTGTCCGGATATTACAGCCGGGAGGGTTTAAGTTTTGCTAAAACATTTTCACTCTGTCATAAGAAACTAAATTTAGCAATCTTTGCAATTCTAATGACTGTTATGTTATATGTATATGTTTAAAAACTCAATTTAAACTTTACCACTGCCTTCTGCATGAGCGAGGTATGTGTTGTCCAAGTCAATCATAATCATTTTCATCCCAGCTGCTTAAATCACTCTTAGATTGGATGATGAGAAATTTATTTGTTTTATAAATTTCCACATACTTATTACAACAAAATCACACAACAGTATTTCATATTTTTCCAATATTTTTTTTTTCCTTGTCATACCATCCAGATCTTCTGATTCTTCCAACCAGGTTGCAAAGAGAGCTTGGGTCTCTTAATTTGTCCACGTGTACATTTTTTCTTTTGACTTTGTTTATCCTTGTTTTCGGAGATTGTAACTTTTTTCAGCATAGCAGTTTGTGTTTTGTTTAGAGGCAGGCTAAAATAACCAATCGACAATGAAGTCCTAACCCAAAGTACCCAAGTACCAAAAAAGTACCCCAGCACTTGGTACTTTTTCTACTGGAAATTTTGGTACTGGTACTTGACTGGAAGTTAATGAAAAAGACAGAGTACTAAAAATGCGGTACCTGGTGCTGTGGAAATGCGCTCTAAGAATCATGGCAGAAGATTCTTGAAGACCAAGATAATGGATACTGGTTCTGTGTCTGGCTCTTGGCCGTGTTTTGCAGGCCCCTTTACATATTTCTTTGGCTGCTTGGTACATTTGTGGTAGGTAGGACTCAGAACATTCTGCTCTC
The DNA here is from genome assembly GCA_026776725.1 of Gnathonemus echidnorhynchus. Classification (NCBI taxonomy): domain Eukaryota; kingdom Metazoa; phylum Chordata; class Actinopteri; order Osteoglossiformes; family Mormyridae; genus Gnathonemus; species Gnathonemus echidnorhynchus. The sequence continues at coordinate 4,667,861 of JAODJU010000039.1, forward strand.
TTTTTTCCCTTTGGTAATTTTAGTTGTTTAGGGTTTTGTTCTTTTCTGTAAGCTTTCCCCACTTTACGCCAGATTTCTGATGGCCTCATTACACTACTGTTGATTGAACTCTGAATTTCCCCAACCAGCTTTACCACGAAACTTATTTGAGTGAAAATAATTGTTTTTCTTGGTATTTTTTGTTGGCCTACCTTTGTTTTCCTGCAATCAGGTTATCGGTTGCCATCGCAGGATCTGGCGGTTTCACAGCTCAAAACGTGCATGGAGATTGTAACAATCAATCAGCAAAGAGAGCTAACGTGGGGTTAATGTATACAGTGCCGGTCAAAAGTTTGGACACACCTATCTGTATGTGACTGCACAACCAGATGGAAAACCTTTCATAAAGGCAATTTTAACAAGACCACACAAATTCGCTGCACCAGAGACGTGATTTCCCGACATAAAAATACAGAAGTTTATTCAACGATGTGTCAGGACAGGTTAAAACAATCACATGGCCACACTGACTGGCATTGCCAACATCCGCCCCTCACAGACACACCAAAAATAAAATACATTAAAAGCCACTTAGGTCATTTAAATAAAAATGAACAAAGAGCATCGAGAAGCAGCACTGGGCCTCACCGCGGCTGGCTGGAAAGAGGGCACCTTCCAGACGTTACACGCCACTCGTGAACACACCTCTAGCGAAAACCAGTGCAACACAAAAAACCCTCCACCTTCTACAACTCAGCCTGCCACCCACTTCAACCCCGCTGCTCCTGTACAATAAAACAAAACGAAAACATGAAACAAACAAAAACAAAAGAAACTGCCCCACCCGCCTACACACAACAGAAGGGGCGATGTAAATGATCGCGGTCCTCCCAACTGCACCTTCGGAAGGGCCGCCAAACAAAAGAAAGAAACTTCAATGTAGACAAAGCAGCAGAATCGCCAGGGATTGCAAGATGGAAACCAGGGGAGCAACAATCACTCCTGCTGCTATATGCAGCCAAACCTGCGAAACGAAACAAACGAGAGAACGTTACACACCAGAGTATGCAATAAATGGCAGGATACGCTGACACATACCCACCAACACGCTGAAAGCACTGCCCTGAAAGCAGAGGGAAGGGGACACTGCAAGCTTCACAGGCCTGCTCACTAGGAGGGAAACAGCAGGCCAGAGACCAGGATTAAATTAGGCCTGCAAACCAGCCAGGGCTCACAAGATGCAATAAGCGACCTACCTCGCCTCAGCAAACACCGTTACTGCCAAACGGAGACACACAGCGAGCGATATGCCCCCGTGTGGCACAAGCTGGACGCGCTTAATGACGGACAAAAGTTGCCTTTGCCCACGTTGCCTTAAGCGGCTGCACAACCCCGCCACCAGTATGGAAACTGAACTTCCCAGTACCACATACACGTCAGCAAAACGTATCGGTTGAACTAATTCTCCCACGCCCTTATCTGGTATCACCTAGCTCCGCCCCCCCCCCCCCCCCCCC
>JAODJU010000039.1:4698206-4718468 GCA_026776725.1 Gnathonemus echidnorhynchus
GGGGGGGGGGGGGGGGGGGGGGGGGCGGTCTATGTGACAGGGCTATTGTTTGAGCCTCATCTGTCACGCTCACAGCAGACCGGGCTGCAGACGTACGCAGATCGACACGGCAAACATCCCGCCGCGCGGATGCGGCCCTTCGGGGGGGTGACATTCCGCTTCAGGCCCGTTGCAAAGACGTGACCCTCCGGGTGACATGCCGTCGAGCCCAAAGTCATCCGTGCCGAGGTCCTGGAAGTCACACACGGTCCCTGTGCCATTAAGATGCCGCCTTTGGGCTTTGAACGTGCAGTTAATCTTATTATTATTATTCATCCATCCATCCATCCATATTCTATCCCCCCTTTGCAGTGTCTGTTGTTCTTCTTCTTCTTGTTAATACTTGTTGTTATTGTGTCATTATTCTTACTGCCATGTCTCCATGTCTCCTCACTGAACCACGTAACCCCACGACCTGTTCACATATTCCAGCACTAGTCACATAATATCAGTTGAATCCCAGGTCATTTATGGGGGACACACGGATCAGTCAGTGGGAAGCCTCACGCCTTCAGAGTTGGGGTCAACCCCCCCCCCCCATGTTGTATTTACATGTTTCAGATGTTTTAGTACAAAACCCTGTCAGGTACATAAATTTTCTCCGCAGTGTGTGTGACCCCTGTGACCGGCATCCCGTCCAGGGTGTCCTGTGATTGGCTCCAGTTTCAACGCGAGCCCTTATTCCCTGGCTGTGCACCTAACAGGAGGTGTGGGAGCCCTCTCCAGGCACGATCCCGCCGTCTCCTAGCACCCGCTTGCCATTCCTGCTGCCCTTTTCTCCTCACACTCCCCGCACGGACCTGGGAGGGGCGGAAAAACGAGGGAAAAGAGCTGCTCCGTGCGTTGGCAGACGCACCGCGCCGGATGCGAGTGGCACAGACACCGCGGTGCTGCTAATTGCCCGTGCCGCCTCTCGGGGCGTGCGTGCATGCATGCGTGCCTGCGTGCTCGTGCGGATCCCTTAAGGTTAAAGACACAAGCACCACCCAAACTCTGCATTTCAATAAGGCTAATGAAACCAGCGATCATTTAATGGATTGCAACTCTGGGCTGCTTCCACTTAGGAAAAAAAAACCTACGTACAGTGGGCTGGGATCGAGAAGTGAGATGGGGGGTGTGTCCCGGTGGCTGGCAAAATGCCCGAAACACGTTTGCCGTACATCAGGGGCGCCTATATTAGAGAAGCTTAGAGTCTACTCCGATAATTAGCAACAAGATTCCCTGGGGTCCAATTAAAGGCATTGGTATCTCTGGACGCCAGGTTCGGTTCTGTGTGGTTACAGCGAAACCAAGTGTCCTCAGCACGCCCACTGGCTCCGACGGAACATGTCATTCATGTGCCCCTACGGAGTAAAGACTACTTTTCATGCTTCTCATATGCAATTTTACTATGTTTACGACAAAGCAATGGTAATTTTACCATGCTTCACTTCCTTTGGAAAAAGAAATGACACAGAGGTTAATTTCGGTCTCTTGGACGTTTTAGCAAAATTTGTAATTTTTTTTTCTTTTCTTAGTTAACACTTTCACAGGTGACTTTCAATAGAGCCTTCTGAATTAAAATACCCTTCTGAAAGGGGGTGCTAGCGCCAAGAATTTTCCAGATTACAGGTGTTTACCCGCTGTGCCACATGGAGATTTATTTCAAAGCACAACAAAATAACAAAACAAGCACAAAATGGGCAACATCTCACGCGCTCGATTTTCCTTTTAAACTGGATATTTAGAAATAAAAGTCCCCAATAATTTCTGCTCCTGGTTATTAATCCATGCACGGGACTTTGTCCCACCCAGGAGCAGCGTCAGCCGATTTGGTACCCACAATCCCCTAGTACTGCCAACACATGTAAATCTGCTTGTTGGTGACATTTAGAGTTCAGTAGGGGCCAAATGTGAATCCTACAGAGTCCATCTATGTCCTAAAGCCCCGAAGATCAGTCAAATGCTGGCAGACAGAGTGGCAGCGTTAATGGAAAGATCACATTTACCCGAGAGGGTACTGGCGTAACTCCGTGGGTCCGTTCCAGGCCCATGGAGACATAAGCAGGGATGAGTCACACTCGCCAAACAGCTAATACAGCTCAGCAGGGGAGCGCGGACCAGCTCGTGGAGGAAGGGGGCCGGACGGTAGAAGCGTGCCTTTCAGTGGGCGTGTTTTACGACCTGCCGCTCTGTTAAAGTGCACATAAAATTTATAGGCGAGAATAATTGATCTCTTTCACCCTGGCAGTGTCGGATATGTGCTTCGATATTGTGTGGCAGTAGGCTAGGTTTGGATAACAGTATTTCCAGTTGTCTGTACGAATCCCATTTGAGTTGGTGAGGTGGCCTATTTTAAAATTGAGGCCAGTTGGTGTTGTGGTAAGACTGTTTCTTTTTTTTCCAAATTAGCATTTTAAATAGTACCATGTCAAGGTTGTGTTTCTTATGCCTTGTAAGGGGATGTTTATTTTAATGTAGGGTTTGCTGTGGGCGTTAACCTCAGTGGGCACCTAATCCTCATTCTGCCATGTGATGAGGATTGGGTCAGAGGAAAGTTAACTATCACCCCCCTAAAATGTCTGCTTTACAGCTCTTAAATTTTCACCTTTGTGACATGGATTCTCTTTAGCACCTACTTTAAACCATCCATCAACTTTGTATTCATTACTCTTGCGGTCGTTCGATGCAGTTAATACAGGAGTATGGAGTATGACTGCAGGTGGCTAAATCCCAAGTACAGCATTTTTTACACAGTCATTAAACTGAGATATCTTCTCTAATGCCCTGCATCTGCACCGATACGACACTTCAGACGGTTTACAGGAAGGCGCTGGGGTCACAGTTGAAGTTCGAGAAGCATAGAGTTTGCTGACCCACTTATCAGTCCTGAACGAGGTCAGCTAACCTTGTGATAGCGCCATCTGCTGAAACTCCAATGTGTGAATGATTTTTTTGGTAGCTGTGAATGGAGCGGGAGGAGAAGATGATTATGATCCTGGTATGAGCCAGCGTGGGAGAAAGAATGGGGTCTCAGTCAGTCTTGACCAGGGGCTCCAGAGGGACCTGGATTCCCTGGCAGATTTAGGGGGCCGCGCTTTATATTCTCCCATGGGGAACCCCACTCCAAATCACCCCCCCCCCCCCCATTCAGGAAATTTTATTATTGGGGGGAGGCGATGTACCATAATTTCTTCATATTGAAAGTGGCCACACTACTCAGGGGCCCAAGGTGACATTTTGCCGCGGGAGGGGCAGAATCACGCCTGGTCCTGAGCAAACAGGTCCAGCGATCAGGACGCAGTGACGCAGTGACACACTGACAGCACGTACCAGTAACGAGAAGGACGGACACAGTCCTGACATCCAGCAGGTGACATCGTGCATCTGTCAAAGGCATCACAGAGCAAGATCCTCATTAATAAAACATCAGAGCCCCGCCCCCTCGTTAATTCAGCGCGACATTCTAGGATGTTCCTATTGATCTATGTTTAGGCTGTGTGACAACTTTCCTGTGATCCGCCTCCCCGGGCCGTGCTTGTCACACGCCGGGGCCCCACCCCCTTCCGCGCCATCCGATCAGAGCGCCGTAATTAGCAGCCGCTGGAGGGGTGGGGGGAGCAGAGGAGTCGCAGCAGAAAATAGAGCCCCCGTTTGAAGCGTCTGACTTTGCCTGGGTGCCGGGAGACGGTTTTGGCAGTGTCAGTGTGACAGCTTTGAGAAGTAAGTCTGAGCGCAGTGCCAGTGCGGTGCCAGTGCGGTGCCAGTGCAGACGGAGCTGCGAACACGTCAGGGCGCAGAGACTCGAGAACAAGAAACGGGGAGCAGAAAGACAGACATCATTCACAGCAGGTGACCTATGAGGCCCCCTCAGGCCCAGTCACACCAGCTGCACTCTCTGCACCACTTCTCACCTCGGGGGTGGGGGGGGGTTGCGACCCAAAACTGGGTCACCGGAGCATTTTCACTGGGTCACAAAATGTGTAGTAAAAAAAAAATAATAATTCAGATTTTTTTTTTTTCCTAATGTTAGACTTTTTTTGTTCTTTATCTGTTACTGCACTATGTCCTATTTGCATTACGTCTTGTGAAGTGAATTTGGGTCATGACTTAATGACGAAGGATAAATGTGAGTCCTGATGCAAAACCAGTGAAGACCCACTGCTCTACACCACCCCTGTCTTTCAGCCTGACCATGCATCACTGTGTTACACCAGTCAAACAATAAATACAGTTTAATAAAAGTTCACTGCCTCTTTACAAGCCATCTGTCACTATTACTTCTTAATGACAGTATCAATGTGCAACCTCATTACTATGAGAGGTAATGCCGTGGCACTCCGCGTCATAAAGTAGTTCCACTGATGTCCATCACACTCAAAGTGCAAGAATGCATGAACTTCACATATCCTCCTAACTATTCTTTCTTTCCTTCCTTCTTTCTTTCTTTCTTTCCATGGCATAACAATTTTTAAGGAATTGAACACAAATCCAGCCATCTTTTGTGACATGAGTGGTCGTGACATCCAGTGACTGGATTACAGAGGCAAGACTTGAAATTGTGACGTTTCAGGACCATTGTCCACATCTGGGCCCCCAGATTTTTTCAGGGTTTCCGTCCCGTCTGGTGCTCCTGTCTACTCGTCTATGTCGGACCGTGTTAGGCTGAACTGTCACAGCATTAGTCAGAGGGCCTGTTTTGGGCACAATCTCTTCAAGATGCCATTTCTGTGCCTTTTGACGTTAATCTGTAGCAGATACTGGGCACCCACCCCCAAACACTGTCAACAGAGCTTACCGTCAGATTTGAGTGCTGCAGCACATCTTGACAGACCTCAGAGCTTTTAGAGGTCCATGCCTGACCTCAGATGTCTTCCCATGAAAAGAACAGCAGGAGTCTGACCCTGGCAGGATAAACAATGTTGCAATAAGAAGGCAGGACATCTGCAACTTTGTCCTGCAGTGACGTTTTGGCATTCGGCTTTGCTCTTGTGGATTCTCATGGAAGTCTGAACAAATGGCACTATTATAATGCACTGGATATCAATCTTCTTGATAATAGGCTAGAATTCCTCCCATGTGAACTGAATTCCATAGTTACTAATCAGTCCTGTGTGAGCAAACAGACTATGAAGGATACTTATTGTTTTGGTTGATATCCATCCTCCACTGTGAAGACTCTTGGCCCTAGCAGCACTCTGGAACCAAGCTTTGGTGGTGCAATGACCTGGAGCCCCACACAGTGCAGCCTCGACATGTAGAGAACTGCTCACTACAAACTGAATACTCGGGTAAATTAACATAGCATGTTAAAAACCACCTTTAGCTCCAATACTCTTGCCATGGTTGACTTGACTCTCTGATTTGACTACTGGTGACCAGCAAGATCTTCATCTGACTCAAACCCAATACAACAGCACCCTGGTATTGCTTCATGTCATTAAACTCAATGCTGTAATACTGGATACCTAAGAATATTGTGTATCTGTGTAAACTGGCTATGACCATGACAGGGATGGACTTGTTGGGATAATGACAGCCAATAAGGGTTGATAATCAGTGACCGAGAAAAAATGTTTACCATAGTAAACATGTTATTTCTTTGTCCAACAGACCAGTGTTAAGCCCTCCACAGTTTGGGCTTTTTTCACCTAAGCTTTGTGGGATTTGACAATCTTGTGGGAAAGTATTGCACCAATACCTTATGGCAAAGTATCACATGCAAGTCTAGAGTGCAGTGTTTCAGTACTTTTTGTGTCAATGTGTCAAAGCTGTTTTGTAGTTTGAACCATCTGCTCAGAGTCTTTCATCCAATTCCCTGAGCCCTTCACTTAAGCGGTTCAAAGGATGTAGCACTGCAGCTAATTTTTTAAAAAATTGCTATAATAATTAACAGTACCCAAAAGTGAATGCAGCTGGCTGACATCATTGAGCTTTGGAGCCTTTGGGGCAGCATTACTGATATTTTGAGATTCATGAAGGCATTCCTTGTCAATCCTGTGTCTGCAGTAGTCTATAGGATCTTTAAAGGGTCCACTCAGTCTGCCAGTCTAGTCAGAACTGTTCCGTGATTGGCCAGAGAGGAGCTGTCATCAGTACCCTTGACAATAATATCTTCTCGATGAGACTAAGCACTTGGGATATCCTATAAGATCTGGTCTATTGATCTGTGATGCACAGCAGTGGTAGAGACTACCCCAGAATCTAGCCCATTGTATTGAAAAAGGCCCTTGTGGGTATTGATCTTGAGATACTTTTTTGATGACTCCTCCAGCACCATCGAGATTTCGTAAGTAAGCTTGCACCATGTCTATCAAAGGTCAAAGTCCTGCCTCCCAAAGAATGAAGCTCAAATATTTTCTATCCACAGTAGCAGGTACTGGTCTGCAAGGAGCCCTGGATTTGTTGTGACCTTAAATTCACTGTCAGATATGTTGAGCAGCACTCTACTTGACCACCGCCACATTAGGGGGGCCCAGTCCAACTGCTTAACCTTAAACAGAATGCCATGGTCTCTAGGTGTTTAAGGTCTGCCTCAACCTTTGAGGTTGCTTTGAGAAAATTTGGCTGTGCTTGCTGTTCCACAGCTATCTTTGCCTTGATGTGTTTTAGACTCCCAATTCCGTCTTGGAACACCGGAGCAAAACGATCCGATAAGTGTAGCAACTTCCCCTGTGTGGAAGGCGTCCTGCAACTCTCAGCAAGCTGCACCTCTGCATCGCACCACATTTAAGTCCATTACATGCCTTTTGTTCTCATATTTAACTGTCACGTTAGGATTTTTCACTGGAGCAATCTTCACCTCTGTGTATGTTCTCAGAAAGACTAAAGTATGTCTCAGTTTGACGTTTGCAAACCTTTCTCTGCAGTCCTTGCAAGATATGATTGACAGGACCCAATATCTTGCTCTATCTTCAGCTCCCTCGGTTTCTGTCACCCAAATAATTTAACGATCACGTTCTTTCAAGGCGTGAAGTTCCACAGATGCCAAGGCTTCGGATTCTTCCGACTTTGTTTTATCTCAATCACCTTTAGTCTCTTTTGCTAGTTTCAGCTTCTTCTCATTTTGACTGGTTTTCAAAATGTGTCCTTTTCCGCTGCACAGGTTACATTCCTTGTCTTTACAGCAGGAGTCAGGAGATCCCGTTCCACATGGAAAGCACCCCTCCGCTTTCTCTGGCCATTTTGTTATGACGTTTGTCAATTCATCCTTCGTGGATTGTTTCCATAGATATGTCTATTACTAAACCATGTGGTTGCTGTAGCTCTCTTCCTGTAAGGAGCCGCTTTGCTTTCACGTAGCAGCCTCCAAACGAGTTCCATCCCTCAACGCATCAAATGAACCTTCACCAAACTGGCCATGCCCTGCTACATGCTCTAGATTTGGTTTTACCCTGCTTATGGTATTGACATTTAAACGGTTCACCGGTGCTTTCAGCTTAAAGTGATCTTGTTCATGCACACTGTCTTTATAATTTCTTTGAGATGCAGAGGCTCATTATCATGGTCCCCTGGGCTATTTCAGTTATCAGAGGCCCCTACTATTTTCATTGATGTTATAGATGTTGACCTAGGGGCCCCTTTTTGTGGCCCCGCTTTAGCAGTGGCCCCAGGCTTCAGCCTGGATAAGCCCATGCTTTAAAGCTCCCCAGCTGAGACAGTTTTATTCTTGCAGATAAATTGTGCAGTAACTTATATGTCATCTTACCCATTACACTCACCACTCTACTTTTCTCTCATTTTCTATGTTGTTAGCAGGGCACTTCAATCCATTCGATGCCCATGCCACATTCTCCAACACTGCCTTCAAATACTCCCATCTATCCCACACATCAGGACATTTTCTACACTTTCTGAATTCCTGCTATGAAGGTATTTTGAAAAGTCCTCACTCTTTATTCCCAGTTCCTCTTCTTCTTCTTCTTCTTCTCTGTCATTCCTGGTCCATCCTCTGGTGCAGTCCACTTGTTCTCTTAGCGTTGGCACACCAGGCGGAAAAAAAGGGGGAAACTGGAAAATTTGCAGTGCTGGGTGATCTCTAAATCGCTTAGACTCAGAATTTGCTCTTGTCACCAGGTCTGTTCATACACATTCACAACAGTCAAACAATAAATACAGTTCAATAAAACTTTACTGCATCTTCACACACCATGCATCACCATTACTTCTCAATGACAGTGTCAATGTGCAGCCTCGATTCCATGAGTGGTAATATTGTGGCACTCCGCAACATAAAGCAGTTCCAACGAACATTGCAGACATAATGTCAATTGATGAGGTGCTGCTGGATATCGAACGCAGAATGTGATTCGCTCGTGTGAGTTGGTGAGCTCAGCAATGTATTAACACAAAACTCTGCTGTTGTCCCAGAAGTCCTTAATAAAAATGATATCCATCTCTCATTATTAAAGAATGACATTAGTCTTTGCAAGCAGACAGCCAGCGCATTGAACCGAACACGAGTTGTGTTTATCGATTTGTGTGAGTGTCCCATGTGACAGCTCTGGCTCCCAGATTGTTTACCCAAATCAGACACTTACTGACCTCAAGCTAGTTGGGGTTTATTCATAGCAAGCAGGTACATCCCCATCATGCTGTACACACCCGTTAAGACACTTGTAGCATCCAGGGACAATCAGGGACGTCCTTGTCTCTTGCACTTAGACTGTTTGCAGATATATAACAACAGGACAGACAATTAAACAAGTAATATCCCCTGCCTTCATCAACTGGATGCATCACTGGAAAGATGAATTCATTACTTCTTAACTCTACGTTTTCCTATGATCCATAATTAATGGGATTAACGTCAAATCGGACTTAATTGAAGAGCTTCGCTGCCTCTCCTGCTGGGTCCAGGTCGACGGGGTGTCGATCTTTCCGCGAACGGGCCACCCTTTGATTCCCAGCACTCCCTCAGCTTGCCGGTGGGGCTCTTCCTTGGCCGGCCTGTCAGCGGCTGATTGCCTGAGGTTCTCCCCCATGAGGCCACGGTCCCCTACGAAGTCTTATCAGCTATTGTGAAGCAGCACTCCTTTGATGGGAGAAAGCTGCCTCAAAGGTCACCCGCGCTCTTCCTCTTTCTTATTTCTGCCTCATTTTTAACCAAAAGGTATAGCGCCATCTGTGGTGACTAATGGAAGGGCAATATACATTCTTCTCATGACTATCAGATGCCTTGGTACATCCATGTATTTTTCATGCATTTTTAATGCCTGGAATCTATCCATGGCAACACTGGACATGAGGCAGAGGGACACCCCAGTCTGGATGCAGTCCATCACAGGGCACATGCACTCACACATGTGACGACCCCATTGCTCCCCCTCTGGCCTTGTGATGGCAGTGCAAGGGCAGTGGGTGGCGCTAGTCACAATTATGGGGCACACCTGTATAGATGTATATACTTGCAGCTCCTCAGTCCCTCCCCCTCTCTCACACATTGGACTGGTTCTAATGCAGCATATTTTTCTAAAAGCTTTATTTCCAATAAACCTTAACTTTTTCACTTAAAACTGCAAACTGTCATGTGTCATATCCCTGCCTGTCTCCACTCTGTCATACCCCTAACCAGCCACACCTGTTACTCATTTACCCTTCGTGTCTTGCCTCTTGTTCCTAACCCATCCATCCATCCATCCATTGTCCAACCCACTTATCCCACTGGGTCGCGGGGGGGGGGGGGGTCCGGAGCCTATCCCAGAAGCAATGGGCACGAGGCAGAGAACAATCCTGGACAGGGGGCCAGCCCATCGCAGGGCACACTCACACACCATTCACTCACACACACACACACACACACCTACGGGCAATTTAGGAACTCCAATCAGCCTCAGCATGTCTTTGGACTGTGGGGGGAAACCAGAGTTCCCAGAGTAAACCTCACGATGACACGGGGAGAACATGCAAACTCCACACACATGTAACCCAGGCGGAGACTCGAACCCGGGTCCCAGAGGTGTATGGCAACAGTGCTAACCACTGCACCACCATGCCACCCCCTGTTCCTAACCATTGTGGGGAAATCACCTGTTTGTCTTGTCATCTCCAGTCCAGTCATTAATGTCCATCCTCCTGTTGCCTTTGTCCTTCCCCGTGCTACACCTTCCGGTTTTGACCCCCCCACAGTCCTGTTTTGTTTCCCTGCTTTTGCATTATTCAATAAAGCCCCTGTTTTCCTGATGCCTGCCCTCAAGCAATTTGGCTTCTGGACACTACACCGTGTACCTTCATTTTATGTTTTATGATTTACAGCCGCAGAAAAAAATGAAGAGGCTTTCTGGGAGGTTTTTAAAGAAAACTGCATTTTTAAATCCTGCTTTAATCATAGTTCAGCTGGCAGGCTACGCCGAGCAGCAGGTTGCGGCCAGGTTAAAAATTTCTTTAAATTGAGAAATGAGTGATAAAAAAATTGTACTGTGGTCTCTTAATTTTTTCAGTAGCTGTGTGTTTTTAGCTGGCTGTTTCATTGCATTTTAGATTAGATGTTAGGGCAATGGAATCACATTGCAGCAATACGGCCTTTTACTGATTTTTCTCTGCCATCGAATGAGAAATGCGTTTGTTTTTGATCATTGGTTTGAGATATCAGGTTCTAGTTTTATTGTGGAATGCAGTGGTGTTTCAGTTTTGTGTTACAGAACGTTCATTATCATTTAAGCATGGGATTTATTGTGCATCACTCTTCTTGAACAGCCATTTGCCATAAAAACTTTCCCCAAAAACGTCCTGGGCAAAGGTTGGGGGGCAGTAACAAAATCTTTACCGCTGAAAGACCGGCAGCTCCAGAAATCGAAGTTGATGATCACTCATCCACATTTCGGTGTGTTGAATCTGGAGGTTGTGCATTAAGCAGGCAAATTGAAATTAGCATAATTAAATGATGGCTTTGATAAAGCCCTCGTCTCTGATTAGAGAGATACAGTTTGCCGAGATAATGGGCTTGTTTTGTTACACACGCGTTTTTAAAATTCACAACAACACAGTTGGGGGGGGATGTTAGCGTTGGCTGGCAACCAGAAAGTGCCTGTGAGTCCAAACGTGTCTCCCGGATAAGGACGCTCGATTTGAATTGAGTTAAATGAAAGGCACTGGAGTCAGGCACTGTTTAGAATAGTGTGTCTCAGCTCAGCCCTCAGGAATCTCCAGACTGTTCAGGTTTTGCTCCCTACCCAGAAGCTGGGAAGGAGCAAAAATGTAGACGGTGTGGCAGGGAACTGGGAGGGAGCAAAAACATGGACTGTCTGTGGGTCTCAGAGGATCGAGTTGAGAAATGCTGGTTTGGAGTCTCCCGCAGTGGTACACAGTGGGTGGGTTATCCACCACATGGTAATTACAGCATCTGAGAATCCTAAAATCACACTGTGCCCATTAAGGCTGCCATCCTGGTCCATAGGAGTGCTGCAAGGTGGAGCAAATAAAGACAGGGTGACCCAGAGCCCAGTGGTCATGTGACTTCAGCTAGCTAATCCAAGATGGGTGATGGTGCCCCCTCTGCATCTCTGTGCTCTGACCCTTTCCCATCATTCTGATCTTGCCCAACCACCCCCCCCCCACCCTAACTCAGCTGCCTGACAACCTCTGATTTGTGTCTCACTTTAATTAATATGCTTTCAAATGGATGCTAATTCTTGGAGACCCTGGCTGTTCTCCCGAATTGACACCATTCGACTCGGTGCTTTGGCCGAATGTCAGTACCCAGTCTCTGCTCGTGATGCCGTCTGTGAAAAATACGCACAGAACTGACAAACAGAAGCAAAGACATACTCAGCAACATCTTCAACTTTGAGGCATCCTGCTTCCTTAATTACATCAATTCATTTTCCAGTGGCACTTTTCAATAAAGGCTTTCAGCCTCATTTTTACTGCTGTAATGTAACTGTAGAATCCCTTTGTACATTTCTAATCAAGAGGACATTATAATCAGTGGCAGTGACCTTGAACAGGATAAGCGGTTAGAGCAGTGTGTCCCAATCTGGTCCTCTGGGACTCACAGATAGTCCACGTTTTTGACTTCCTGAACTGGCAGGAAGCTGCTGGGGGGGAGCAAAAACATGGACCAACAGTGGGATTGGGAAACACTGGGTTAGAAGATTGATGGAGTAAGGAGGAGATCGGAAACCATGTTTTGTTTTTCCAAGATCTGACAAGATCCAGACCAAAAAGCATCCAGAACTAGACCATCCTAACCACCCTGTCAGGTTTTCTGCCTCTTCAAGTCCATTGGGCCGAACATTACAAAAACAGGCAGTCACTATGACTGGGACTTTTGATTGGATATAGGGCTCCTAAATGAGATGTGATTTGTGGAGCTAGGGAGCAGGAAATAAAAAGGGACTAGGGGCCTGTATCACAAATCTGGATTTCTTACTTAGCCGAATAACTTGTTGCATTTTAGGTACCCCAGTTTAAACTGACATTTTTGTTCACTTTGGTCACTTACATTCTGCCCAGACCACCTTAAACCTGACAAGTTAGCTGGCTAAGCAAGCAATCCTGCCTCCTGGTACAGACCCCAGGACAACAGGACTGTAAAACATCACCAAGCAAATGAATTCGAATCAAGACTACAATCATGGAAACAAGACCCCAACTGACTACAAGATAAAAGAACCACAAGTCTGAGCCTGGACAGCGATAGCTGGTCACCATATAATTACTGTCCGATGAAAACCACTTATGCCCACATTTTGACGATTGTGACTTACGATAGATAACATGCACACTCTCCTCTGTCTACTCACAGTGTTGGTGGCTAGATAACTAGCTAACTAATATCATTGTTAATTGTGGATATAAAGCAAGATTAGTTTGTATCTTGTTGACTGATTTATTTGCCTCTCTTACAACAAACAAGTCCATCTAAAACAATAAACCGTTCACTCACAAATGTGTAAAGATAGGTTCCTCTTTGTGGTGCTAAGGTGTCTCTTTGCATTGTTTTAGATTTATTTTGTGCAGTAGTTTCTGAGAAAATGCATTTTTTGTGCTCCAGAACAAGATTCCTGATCAAATGATCCACTCATCTAAGAGATGCATCATGTTCAGTCAGCCTTAGATCAGACATGATTCGTTTGCATGTGGGTGAAATTTTTATTTATATTCAAACTGAACACAGAGCATCATCATCAGTCATTGCACCATAAATATCAAGCAGTGTTTTGGTGTACTGTAAGATTTAGCTTTGTGAAATTATACTTTGAATAAATCAAATGACCATTTAACCATCTCTTAACTCATCTCTTAGTAGCTTTTTAGATGCAATCAGGGGTGAGTCTGGGATTTTTGTAAGGTAAGCGCTGCAACAGGGGCTATAATTCATACATAGGGACCAATCTTATCATTAGCCAATGATACGTGTCGATTAGACGAGTGACAGGGGAGGCAGAACTTCAGTGGCCAATCAGCTTTCAGCTAGGGTCAGCATTCCTGTGGTCCTTCCCCTGTACATACCTCTAGATACAATAAGTGAAAGAAAACAAAACTACTGGTACATATTTATAAGCAATCTCCTTTTTTTTTATCTTGAGATGGCATGCCGTTCCATCCTGGGTGCCCCCTGCCCCATGTCCAAAGCCGTCTGGAATTGTACCGGATAAGAGATTGCATAGATTTAGATGGAGAGATAGGTGCTTTTCTTCATTGCTGTACGTTACCCGTTTGATGCACCGCATGGACTTTATTACAGACCTAATTGTATGTCGTGAAACATTACAGCAAAATGAACTGAAGCTAAATTCAAGTGGCCAAGTGAAAGGAAACAGTCAAATGGTCTCGGAGGCTGGCAGAGAGCCAGAAGCGAAGGTGGCAACAGAGTGGAAAATCCATTCGTCTTAGGAGCTGCAGTGCCAAGGGAAATTTGTATGCAGGCACCTTAAAAACAGCCCGGAAGGTTCTTATGTGGAAAGTCTAGCTATTTTTCAGATATTTGTCTAGGAAATAAATTGAGACTCCTCTATAGATTGGATATAACAGATATGATTTGAAATGAGCAGCTGATACTAGTGTAATATAAGAATGTAACACGCTGGCAGAAAACTCTATGTCTGGGTCCTGTGTAAATGTTAAAATGTTTATTTCGTGGCAATATTTCAAAGGCCATTTGGGATATGTTGAGAGTACATTATCTCCTTAATTGATACCATGGGATAGCAAAGCAAATAGACATGTAATTTACGTCTGGAAATCTGACATGCATAAACTGCAATTTTCAGAATAACAAAGGAAGCAGAATGCAAATGGTTTTTTTGAAAAAGGGCAATACTGCTACTCCGTCTCTAATGTGCTGCTGAAATTGTTTTTGGGTCATAATTTTGGTTTAAATCCTCAAGTTGAATAGCAAAACCCATTAAAAAATGTTTATTTTTCCAGGCCACAAAATGTATTAGAATATATAACCATCCCAGAATTTTGTCCGGAGAAGGTTCTGAGTGGGCTTGGAACCTACCCCAGGTGGTATATGGCATAAAGCAGGGGTACGACAGGGTGCCTGTTCCATTTCAGGGCAATAACCTATAGCATGTTTGCATGTTTTTGGACTCCATGTTTTTGGAGTATCCAGGATGAAGTTACAACATAGGAAAAGTGTGCAAACTGTACAGGCACAGTGGGATTCAAACCCCGGTCCTAGAGGTGGGAGGCTACATGCTGCCCAGTGAATCACCCTGCAGCCCGACATTAGAAGACATTTTACCGAGTGGTGGCACGGTGGCGCAGTGACACACCACTGGGATCTGGGTTCAAGTCTCTGCCATGGCTACATATGTTTGGAGTTTGCATCTTCCCCCTGTGTTATGGGGTTTCCTCCAGGTACTCCAGTCCTCCCCCCACAGCCCAAGAACATACTAAAATGAATTGGAGCAGTAGGTGTGAATGGCGTGTGCGTGTGCCCTGCAGTGGGTTGGCACCCCATCCTGGGTTATTCCCTGCCCTGCAGTGGGTTGGCACCCCATCCTGGGTTATTCCCTGCCGTGTGCAGGTAGCCTCCGGGATGGGCTCAGCACCCCCTGTGACCTTGAATAGCACAAGCCGTTACAGAAAATGAATGGATGGACAATGTACTGATTTTCATCTGGTTTTTGCTGTAGTACTTCCTGAAATCAGCATTTCAGTAGATCATATTTTAATGGTGTGGTTAGTAACATTTAAGCAGAATGTTTAGTCTGAATATAACGGACGATTATTTCTGCATCCTCTTTTCATGGAGCTGATCACACTAAATTTCCTTTACGTATTTTTGTTATTGTGTGTTACTAAATATTAATGTTAATTGTAAAATATAATGAATGAGAACCCATCCATCTTCGTAACCACTTATCCAGTACAGGCTGACAGTGAGCGTGAAACCTGGAAATGCAGGGAATAAGGCAGGGTACACCCTAAGTGGATGCCAGTCCCTCATACTGCACACGTACTCATGCATCATGGGTAATTTTGAGGCAGCAGTCCATGTAACCACATGTGTTTGGAGTGCACCAGGAAAACAAAGTATCTTTAGGAAACCTGCCCAATGACATGAACTCCACACACAGAGTCGAGGACCAAAGTCACCCGCAAACTAGGACTGGACTGGCCATCTGGCATACTGGCTATGTGGACTGGCATAATTTATGGTGGAAGACCGCCAAACTACAGCTCAGCAAAAGTCATCGTGAGGAACCGCCCCCCCCAATCCCACCTCCATTAGCAAACTTTTTCATGGGGGACCTTGGGGGAGCCTAAAGCACAGAGCTGATATTTAATCCCAGTCCAGTGCTACCCCAACCCAAATTATGAGGCCATAGTGCCAAACACTGAGTCTGCATGTTGGCCCATAAAATGCTACCAAGACCATTTACCCAGGAGCCTGCGCCTTCACACAATGGACAGGACTCCAATACACAGTATATATATCTTCGTTACGTGAAACTAGCACACCTGGAGAGCAAACTTAGGGAGCCCATCCAAAAGCAGAGATGATCTCCACCCTGCTGGATACTAACTCATATTGCTACACATTCGTAATAATATAGCTGTATAAAACAGTTTAAAGGATGTAACTGGCAATTTTTAAATCAGTTTGTGCCAGAGCTATGTTTAAAATTGTCTTTTCCTCGGCACAGCTGTTTAACAGCTGATATCTAACCTAATGAATCATTTTCCGGCTCTCTATAGGTACAGTATGAATCATACTATGCATGATAAGTTTGTGCTTTTAAGGTCATAAATATGACTGTGTGGCACCACATTGATTATAACAGGCAGGGGAGGCTGGACCTCATAACACGTGACGGTTTCAGCGAGAGTTCAGTGTCCGCTGGCTTAGCGTGTTCTGCATTTAATAAGCCATGCAGCCAAGGATCAACACCCACAAAAAACATTGGAGTGACATTTTCTAAAGATGGGGTCACGGCCCAGAAGATGTTTTTTAGCTTTTAGATAAGATGTCATATTCATATTCTATTGACTATCAGATAATTTAGTCCATTATAAAAGGAAATTAAACAGCTTTGAGCTCCACACATTTAAGCGACCAAATGCTAAAGCAATTCAGGCTAAATCCTCAGCGGGCTTGTCTTTCCTGGGACTTGAACCTGTGACCCTCCAGCCCCAGCCCCGCTACCCTATTTTGTCCGGAGACCAGAAGTCCCTGCCTTTCACTGCAAATGAACATCGAAAATATCATTTGTCACGTGCGGGCAGACAGGCGAACGGGGAAGCAGGTAAGCAGAGCCGGTGATACGTGGAATCGGGGTTTATTAAGCACAGCAGGGCAGACATACACAACAACGTCAATGACTCATCTGGGAAACAGGGGGAGACGCGGACTAATATACACTAGACTAGTCAAAAAGAACAGGACACAGGTGATCACAATCAGGAATTAACACGAGGTAATGAGGGGGCGTGGCACACATTAGGATCGTACGAAGCTGGGCGTGACAATAATACTATATTATTTGTGCCCCGTCAAGTTAAGTGTTACCAAAAATTTTATTATGATTGGGTAAAACTATGAATTTATGTATGTGCTCAATCGCCCCAGTTCTTGCAGTTACTACCTAACACAATCTTATGTTTCTTCAGTTCAACCACTAGGACTCCAATCGATATCTCATGAAATTTATAAACTAATTAAATAAAGTTAATTATGTAAGCTGGTGTTGAAATTTAACAAATACATAGAATGAGTGGGGTGCCCCCAGTGTGAGGTTTGGGAGCTAAAGCTGTCTGTTTCCAGCCATCCAATGAGATTTTCATTGTATTACTGTTCACTCATGTGTATTTTAATGCCAAATCATACTTTTTCTGAATAAATATATACATACAGCTTAGTTAAATAGCTTTAAACTTAATTGTTTTTGGTGGCCTAAGACTTTTGCACAGTACTCTATGTTGATAAAAGTTATTTTGTAAAATCCCCACAATCCTACTGTTTTCTATGAAAAATATTAGAAATAATTGTTCAACTTGCTTCAAATTCAGAAATAAGCAGTGTTATGGAAATATACAGGGTTTTTTGGTTTTTCTTATTATTAAAATTTTAAATAACTGATTCAGGTGTGTATAAATTTGTAGCAGTATATCTTGTTTAAGGATGCAAGACATTTCTATGTGGGATGTGAACCCAAGTTCCCAGGACTGATCTAGGACTGTTTCTGCGTGTGCAACACCCTCTAAAACCCTGGAGCAGGGTTAGAGGCGGCTGGCTTCTTGAAGGTGTGCCTGGCCCTTCTTTAGGCTATTTAGACTTGGACCTAAATGTCCTCCTTCAAAGCCAGCGGCTAGTGCACCTCCAGCATCACCAGTTGCAGCCTGAGCACTCCCAGGAACAAACGCCCGGAGCGAGCCATCCAGTGCACGACACTCCATTTGTCAGCAATAAAATGACCCTCTTACAACCTTCAGGTAATGACACGTTTGTTTGCTATTAAATCAATGGAAATTGATTTGTGCAATGCAAGATAATACAACATACGAGCAATTACTGGTTAGCTGTCTATGCACAAGTGTATTTACACACACTGTACCTTAGTTATTTATGTATGAAGTTACATGATGTAAGGTACAGTTTCTTTGTATGGTAAATGTTGTTTTGATATTTGCAAATGCATTTCTGGAATAAGATAGTAACTGCTTTATTACACAAATATTCCTTATCGTTCCAGTGAGATGCAGTATTTTTCTAAGCTCTACCAACTTCTGTTAGGCTCAGTGACCTCACCAGACACTCATCACCCAAAAAGGTTCCCACAAACAGGATTTTTATGTATTTATTTAGTGGTATTTTTGCCCTAGAGCTTGACAACAAGATCATGTAGAAGTGAATGATCTTATGGTAACTAGCAGCATGAAGATAGCAGAAGCTCGAAACCATTTACATATTACACAAAATTCATTTTATTATTTAAACTGGGGAGACTGAAAGGATACATTGTGTATGTATCTGAATGCATTTGATGCTCATGTACTTCGGAAAAGCTACAAAAGTAAATACGGACATTCACTGGGTTATAATGGGGTTTCATTCAAACACACCTGTTGTAAGGTGAAAATATCGTAAGGCGAAAAGGCATTTTAATAAAGTACACCTAACCTAACAAACATCATAGCCTAGCCTAGCCTACTGTAAACATGCTTAGAACACTTACATTAGCCAACAGGCGGGTAAAATCATTAACAAAAAACCTATTTTATAATAAAGTATTGAATATGTCATGTAAGTTATTAAATAATCATACCCATCATAAAGTCGAAATATCATAGCATGGATCATCGGAACCCATGTCTGTATAGGAAAACCTGAGATGGGATTCTTGACTGAGGAAAAAGAGGGTTTTGATCCTCTGATGAAGACCAAAAGGATAACGGCACTTCATTTAATTTTGTTGAGGTAAGGGGCCAGTTTGTCATCTCAGAACTGAACTGTGTTTCTTCCTTTTTCTAGCCTTACACTGATACTTACTGTGATGTGATTCGCAGCAGCGGTCCAGAGAATTCGAAGAAAACCCATATAGAGCTCAAGTCAGCGGTGCATGATCTGTGGTAAAGGGGAGAAGTGCTCCGAGTTCCTGGGGTAAAGCTGTGTCGACGGACAGGAGATAAACATTCATCTGACCCAGATTCCACCAGGCAGTCTTATTAGCACCCCAGGCCCTGTCTGGTCAAAGCCAGTGGGGAGATGTCCAAAGAGAAGAGCCAGCCCAGCGCTTCACTAGGTAGGCAATCTACTGAGACGAGATGCTGGTCTCCAGGTACGCCATGGCCCCGCCCACACACACAAACAGTGCACACACAGTCCATGTATTCATATATTTATGGGGACTCCCCATTCATTTCTATGGCCATAATCTAAATCCCATCTAAAGACTTGGCATTTTTTGTTTTTTCGATTGGATTCACAGATTTTTATAAAATTGAGGTTATTCTTGTGGGGACCAAATAAATGTGCTGGTTTTTAGGACATCGTGGGGAAATCTGGGGGGACATCAGGTCCCCACAAGGAAAGGTATACCTAGACTACACACACACATACACATATGCACCTGCAGATGCACACATTAGTGGGCTAAAGTGGGCATCTGGAATCAAGCAGGAGCTGCTTCTGCAGTAATCAGTGGCACTGATCATAGGGTCGCATCTGTAGTTTACAACAAAGATAGAAGCTATGGCTACAGCGTGCTGGAGAGTCCAATTACCCTTAAATCTGGGGAGCGTGTTTACCGCTGGGAAGATGAGGTGTTCCAGGCACAGAGCCATCCTGATGTTCATGTAGTCATGCAATTTACTGTCTGCTGATGATCTGCATGGCAAACATTTTGTCTCACATTCGTGTAGGTACGGGGGGGCAGCAAGCCACTGCCATCCAGCTATATCCATCCATCTGAGCTTTGCGTAGGCGCCCAGGACTTCCTATTTACTAGAGAGCTCCATCAAAAGGCCCGGGTCGCTGCCAGCGCAGTAAGGCTGATCTTCCTACCTATGTACATCTTAATCTGAGCGTGTGTATGCTTGACGACTCCGGTAACACTGTCCATGAGTGTCATTTCAATAAGACTCTATGAACACATTTTTAATATATTACAGTGGTACCTCAGAACTCGAATTTAATCCGTTCAGAACTCCGGATCGAAGTTTGAGTTGTGATCGAATTTTCCCTATAAGAAATAATGGAAAACCAATTAATCGGTTTATCAAAACAGTAATTTGTAAAGTAAGAAAATAAATGTATCCAAACAATGTGTAAAGTTAAAAAAAACAATGTGT
>JAODJU010000039.1:4718568-4753517 GCA_026776725.1 Gnathonemus echidnorhynchus
ACACAGGTGATCACAATCAGGAATTAACACGAGGTAATGAGGGGGCGTGGCACACACGAGGATCGTACGGAGCTGGGTGTGACATCATTGGCTGTACTGTCTGAGAAGCATCCTGTAAAGAGAAATTAAAATATCAATTTCTCAAATATGAAGGTTGATGTAAACAAAGGCCATGACTTGTATGTCGAAAAGATCAGCTTTCTTTATTTCTTCGAAGAACTGGGACCATCTGGTTTGTTTGTTGTCTGCTACCCTGGATATTTCAAGTCTGATTTCAATGAAAAAAAAAATCACATAGCAGTTTTTGATTAAAACACTTTGAAAAGCAGCAAGGTAAGCAGTTACCTTTAAAAAAGTAAAAAAGCAAGCAAAACTTTGAGTAAAAATCTAGATAAAAGCACTCTGTCTTGTATCCATGCAGTCAAATTGATTTTTTTTCCTGCTGCAAAATACAATATAGGTTTTTTTTCAAATGTGTGAGACACACCATGTTGTGATTATGAAAATCTTGCCAGGAAGCATTCAATATAACTTCCCGTAAGGGGAAATATTTTATCATCTCTACTCGGCACAGACGAGGCAAACTGAATTATTAACGCCTGCCTCTGACCTCTAGGAAGCAGACCTCTTGGAGGCTGACCTCTCAGCGGCAGACCACTCAGAGGCAGACCTCTCAGCGGAAGATCTCTTGGAAGCAGACCTCTCGGAGGCTGATCTCTCAGCGGCAAACCTCTCCGAAGCAGACCTCTCGGAGGCTGACCTCTCAGCGGCAGACCTCTCCGAAGCAGACCTCTCGGAGGCTGACCTCTCAGCGGCAGACCTCTCAGAGGCTGTGTGTATTCCCCGCCTTCCTCCACATGGTCCTCCCGACTCGTTAGGGAAATAACAAGCTTGCATTCTGCACAATTAGCACCCAGCACCTCTGCGTCTTTGTTAAACTCGGCCGGCAAAATTAAAGCAATTACTTCTGATGGAGTCGGGATAATTGTATCGTGTTTCTCTTTTACCCCCCGCAATGCAAAGACACGGCAGCAAATCGGTCACCCTAAATTACCCTCGTTGAGTGAACGGGTGACGGATAACCATGATCTTAACGGGAGGCAGGATTATAGACGATGGATGAATCAGTCATTACTGTTTAAACCAGTATAGATGTTGCATTGTTTACAGGCTTCCAATTAGCCCGAGGCACATTAGCATGGTCAGAGGCCTCTGAGCTATTTACACTATCCGAGTCCCCCCCGCCAATGTTTTATATGGTGCATTGGTCAATTGGGGGTAACTGGAAAAAATTGCAGACCGGAAAAGGGGATTTAAAATTTTATTAGTCAAGGTTAGTTGAGGCACCTTTGTAGCATAGGCCCCTGTGCTTCAGCCCGTAAAACCCCGTGCACTACATCTCCCATACACTACATCTCCCATACACTACATCTCCCATACACTACATCTCCCATACATTACATCTCCCATACATTACATCTCCCACGCATTACATCTCCCACACATTAGGCCCTAATTCAGTCTAAAGCAGAGGAAATCTTATCCGTAAAGGGCCGGTGTGTATGCAGGTTTTAGGGTAACCTTTAGGTCAGCTGTTCAAACCCAGGTGTGAGGACTCTTCAGCCAATCAGTCCTCTAATTAGTAATATAATTAAGGAGTTGCAAGGAAAACCTGCGCACACAGCAGCCCTTTGCGGATAGGATTGCCCACCCCTGGTCTAAAGTCTTACAAAGAGAGTGTGGTGTTCGGTACTAAAACCAGTCCCCCCAGTATACATTTAGCCAGCGTCCACTGCCAATTCATGCGTCACTTCGGTCTTTATGCATAACCACCTGCGAGCACATTGACAGTGAGCTGTGGGGGGCGGGCCTGGCCCTTGGTCTCTGTGTTAGCATGTTTCCGTGTCTTTCTGGATGGGGGCAGCGAGAGCACAGGGAGGTGAGGAACACGATCTCTCGCTCGTCACCGTGGAGTAGATGGGCTGCTGGGCTCTCGACACCCTGACCTGTGCCATATGTCTCATTTGATCCCCAATGCTGTAGACGCAGCAAGTCCTTCTGCGACTTTTCCACACGCATTTCTCATCTTCACTAGCGATTCCACACATGCGGTGCAGCCGACAGGGCTGTGCTCCCGCTGCCTGGAGCGTGACCGCGAGGCATCGCCTGGGCGGAATGTCCTGGGCCCCGTCCTCACCTCAACTGTGCAGAGGCCCCGCCCCCCTTCCACTGCAGTGCACCAGCAGTAAAAGGTCACCGATGCATAAATATGCAACGGGAATGCAGTGGGACAGCAGCCAGAGTCGCAGTTTGTTTTTGCCCAGACTCTGATTTAATATGATCTGTGAGGTAAGGGTGTGCTGCTATCAGAACTCTGAAAATGTCCAGTTAGACACTTGGCTTATATTTTTACCATGGGGGGAGAGGTCTTCTGCTCTGCCTCACGAGGCTCAGCATGGGGTTTCACTCAGGAATGGCCAGTGGGGGTGAACCACCCCCCCAATTAAATGAGCAGGTGCTCTTCTTCAAACTCTCATCCTTGAGAGTTGAGAGATTTCATCATTTATCAATTTACACCTGGAGCAAATTAGCCCCTCTCCAGATAATGAATTCAATTAAGCGTCCCCTATTAAGCAGTTACGCCCTTGAGAAAGGTGCTTAAAATGAATTTTCATCAGTATGTAGCAGTAAATAAATATCAGTACATATCCGGTACGCAGCTGTGAACTCCACAAGCCTGCTAGCAAACAAACACGGAACTGCAAGCGGAGCTTTCGCCGAAGCGTCTCAGCCAGCGTGACGTCAAGGTCAAATGTCATGCATTTTTATTTTATTTTTGTGGCCTCTGGTGACACTTGGGCAGTGCCGGTTAAAATTCTGTCCCGCCTGTAGCTGAGTCTGTGGCGCTCCATCTTGACGCTAAGCAGGCCTGCAGCTCCTCTGTCAAAGTGAAGCCCTACACTGCTGCTCCAGATAAACAACAAAGGCCCCTGAGCTGGCCCTCATACTGCCCGCACATAGGAGCCATCCTAGCACCGGATCAGAGCACATCGCTCTCCTGAAGACGTCGGCACTGGTGGAACCATTTGCCATTGTGTAAATGCGTATCAACACTGTGATTTCAGGCGGGCGCATTCTGAATTTCCCATTGATTGCATTATGCGATTTCCCAGGAGTGAGTGATTGCATTGTGCCTTCTGGATCTCTTTTTTTTTTTTCCTTCCACCCCAACCCTGGTATAAATGAACTATAAGCTTGCAGTAATTCTTATCTAATATCAAGTCGCTCTGCTTTTCAGAAATGGAGAGCAAAGAGGGAAGAGGGAGAAGGACTGATTACGAGTATATTTGGAGGAGAAAAAAAAAAAACACTGGTCACATAGTAGCTGCCAGGTTATTCCTAGAGCTGATTCCAGACGATGCTGGCACTGAGCCGGAGGATATCCTTCCAGCATTATAACTGCCGCCCCCCTTGTTTACAGATGCTGCAGGGCCTAATCCCACACCCTTTAACCATAAGACAAAAAACACCGTTTTAAAATATTACAAGTCATTAAATGTACAGTATAAACTCATTGCCATAACATTATTTGCCACTGCAAGGCTGAACCTGCGTCATAAAGTCCTCCATGAAGTAAATGTGCGACATAACAGCTTTGAGCTTCTAAAAATGGCCCCATGTTAAAACGGTCACCATTTAAGATTCAAGAGCACGCATTTAAGCCCAGTGGACACACGTAGTCCAATCGCACGTGCAATCAGACGATCGCCGCTTGAATTATTTATAGCCGGTTATGTACCACTGGCGCATTTGGGAGAGACGGCCTCCGCAGTTACCGCGGAGACAGAGAGAGGGCTGTGTGAATGCCACGCACAGACAGGCTATGGGTGCAGCCCTCAGTCTGCTTCTCAGACGTGCCATAGGAATGGGGAGCCTGTTCGACAGGGAATTCGGCCCAAATAGGGGCCACCACCAACCTTAGCAACGAATTATGTCGTTTTCATTGTCCTGACCTGGGCAAATTCAGCAGTAATTGACGGGCATATCGACTGCCCTTTCCTGATATGAAACTCCATGGTATAGTGGCTCCTGTTAGCCAACTAGAGCCAATGTCTCACCCAGAATGCACCAATCACAATAGGGAACACAGACGTTCAGCGGCACTCATTTTAAATGACCCCGCATTTGTGTAGAACAGTGTTTATCAAACCAGTCCTCAGGAATCCCCAGACAGTACACATTTTTGATCCCTCCTGGCTCCCAATACACCTGTACCAGGTATTCAGTGTTCTTGATTGGCTGGGAGCTGAGAGGGAGCAAAAATGTGTACTGTCTGAGGCTCCTAAGGACTGAGCTGGGAAACAGTGGTGTGGCATCTCAATTCAATAATAAAGAATAGGTTCAGAAGGACTATGACCATAATGATGGCATTTCCCCTGCTGCTCATTCCTCCCGACTTGCACAGATGGAAATGACTTCATGCAGCTAGAACAGTGAATTTCAAACCAGTCCTCAGGGATCCCAAGACAGTCCACATTTTCGCTCCCTCCCAGCTCCTGGCACACCTGAACCAAACAATCAAGAACAAACCAAACAATCAAGACAGTACCAAACAATCAAGAAAGAACCAACCAATTAGGAATACCTGGTGCAGGTGAGCAGGGAGCTGAAAGGGAGCAAAAATGTGGACTGTCTGGGGGTCCCCAAGGAATGGGTTAAGATTCACTGCTCTGGAACGTCACAGCATTCAAAAAAAGCCCCTTCCATCGGCACCTGGAACCACCCCCCTCCGCCCCCCATCATGCACGCTGCCATGGCACCATTTCCCCACGCCCTCATCTGCAGTGTGGCCCCCACTGAGTCTGCAGCTTCCTGTCTCGCTCCCAACAAAAGGCAGACTCCTCTCCGCTTTGAGAGCATGTCAGAAGGTTATACGAAAGGAGAGTGTAATCAAGGTCTTCTCAAGTTCTCAAGAGATCTTGCATCACCTAGCAGTGCACTTTTGTTCTATTTTGTGTTCTTTCTTGAAATCAGGGGAAAAAAGCAACACATCTTCAAAGTTTTTGGAATTGAACTATAGGGACCAATAACTAGGACAGCGCTACAGTAGTGAAATGTCTGAACTTATGATCAAAACATTGTTGGTTCACGTCCCTGATCAAGGCATATAACCTGAATTGCACCAGTTAAATATTTGCTTGTGTAAATTATATAGCTAGCACGATCTTATCAAAGTCCACTGTTTTTAGATATACAGTCAGCGCTTGATTTATGTAGCTTTCGACAGTGTGGATTCTAACGTATGCAAATCAAAAACATTAAAAAAGTAAATAAAAAAAGCTCGCAAAATGGTAAGCTGCCATGTTACAAGCCCAGTATGAAACCTAGTAAGCGACGTGCGTCCGAATGACCTCAGCGTCTCTCTGCGTCTCGCCGCGTCGCTTGTCGCGCGGTCGCTGCTTGTGTTACGTCTTTGTGTTAACTGTTTGTGCGTGAAAATGGCTTATAAAAACCAAAGCGGGAAAGAGAAACATTTGTTACGTTGTTTCTGATGTGTAATGTTCCGTATTTCGTTAGTCTTAAATAGTCGCTTCTCTCATGAGGGTGTAAAGACTTCTGTTTATTGTCGTTATTCCCTAAACAATACAGTATAATAACTATGTGATACATATCATTTACTTTGCATTAGGATATAATGAGTAATTGAGACATGGTTTAAAGTACACTGGAGGATGGGCTTAGGTTATATGCAAATTACTAATCCAGGTTATATAAGGGAGTTAAACACCTGTATACCCAATACCTGCACCTCAGTGAGGCAAAAAAAATCCTGGCTAAACTCAGAGAACCGTCACCAATCATGAATTCAATGCTGTTTCAAAGTTGAGCCCACTGTCAAGTCTGATCAAGCAGAAAGAGATACTTAAAGTGTTCCCAAGGATGCTCTCATACAGAATAAAAATGCGTTTTCTTGGTCCTCAGCCACCATTGACTATAATTTAATTTATCTAATGTTTCAAGTATTACTTTAAACCCCAGAAATGCTGAACTACAACTTTTTAGTATGCTTGACTTAGAGGCCTGCCAGTCTAGCTAAGTAAAGCAGAATAGAAGTTGTCTCAGGGTTGACGGTATCACATTCAAATTTGTGCCGTTTCGTTATATATACACATTTAATACTAGCAATGTCTAGGGTATTGTCTGTCACTGTAACACTGATGAGCTAATTATACCACTGAGTAAAAGCTGGTGTATTGCTTCCTGAATTCAGTTTTGAGTTTCAAGATTCAGGATGTTCTTGTAAGAACCTGGAGTTTCAGTGAAACAAGTACATTCAGTTATTCCAGAGCAGAGCTATAAACATTTTCAAGGCTTCTACCCATAGCAGTAACTGCCTGTTGAGTCCTGCTGAAATCAGACAAACGCCTCCGCAGTCAGAAGACTTTAACAAAGAGGCCGAAAGGAGCATCTATCCCTAGGCCAAGCTGGACATGCCCGCTGACTGTTTCATATCTGCCTGTTAATTATTTATGTCTCTCCACTGCAGAGAGTGCCAACTTCCCACATCATGGTTCACTTTTATGTCCATATATAACCTCCTACATCACTGTTCATTGTTCAATTTCATGTCTGTCTGCCTACAATGCACACTGTATATACTGCCATTTGCACACTACCTACCATGCACACTGTATATACTGTCATTCACATACTGCATACAATGCACACTGTATATACTGGCATTTGCACACTGCCTATCATGCACACTGTATATACTGTCATTCACATACTGCATACAATGCACACTGCATATTCTGGCATTTGCACACTGCCTACAATGCACACTATATATACTGGCATTTGCACACTGCCTACCATGCACACTGTATATACTGTCATTCACATACTGCATATAATGCACACTGCATATACTGGCATTTGCACACTGCCTACAATGCACACTATATATACTGGCATTTGCACACTGCCTACCATGCACACTGTGTATACTGCAATTTTTATACATTATATAATAATAATTATTATATTTTTAATATAGCTTTTGTTTTTAGCTAACTACCTCCCTCCCCTTTTTATGTAATTAAATGTAATGTAACTAGCATTTGTCTTTAGTCTTTTTTGTAGGCCAGATTTTCATTTTACTATTTGTGACATGCACCAATCTAACTGTGCATGTCGCAAATAAAATCTTGAATATTGAATCTTCATCTCCTCCCCAGTCTGGGGTCTCTGCCTGTTGTCCTGAGAGTGTGTGTGTGCATGTTCACACCGCTGTACATGTGGATGCACTGGTACAGAGAAGGCATCTGATGAAGCGAAAAACTCCGTCTGACAGACGCCTGGCGGTGACGTCAGGAGCATGAAAACCTGAGCAGCGTACCATGATTCAGGTCATGACAGCACTAGTGATGCACAATGATAGCAGTCTGCCAGGGCAGGCCAACGTTGGGCAGACATTCCACACAAATATAAGGGTCATTCTCACAAAGTCACTACCATAACATATCAAGTTTCTCTCATTTTTAAAATTAGTTTGGAGTGTCAAATTATATATCTTCATTTTCCAAACTGTCAATTTGTGCTTTATTTAATTCTAATACTGTTAAGGTAGTGCATTTTTGGCAACATATTTGGAGAAAATGGTTTAAATAAATCATTAAATCAGAGCAACAATTATATCATTTTAATATGCCAAAAAACAAACACTGTATTTCATTGTAATATATTTCTCATAAAAATCTTGTGTTCATGAGAATAACCCAAAACCTTGTGACTTCACTGTTTAACATTGTTTGCCTTTAATTAACACACCTTTTGTTCCTTACTGTGTGATGGCCTGATATTTCAGCTGGAGGCACAAGGGACACCTTATCCTCCTCGCTGCCCTCTGCCCCTCACTTTCAGTACATACATATCGAAATAAGTAGACTAGCCAGAATGACTTCATTTCCATGAATGCTACTGCAAAACACCTCCTAGCAACACTATTCTGCCCTTCTGCTTCATTTGATCTGAATCCAGAATGAAGTTCTGCTCTCCATGACAGCCAGCTGTCCAGTTTCAAAATTTATCAACCACATTTTCTTGCAAGAGCTTTCAAATTTAGAACTTAATCTCCCCAAAGTGGGAAATTTAGTCTTGTGAATATCTATTATTTACTATTTTCCTCTCACGTAGACTTTGTTTGATATTGTCCATGATTGTGTTTACCTGATACCGTGGCAGGACAAAAGGCAAGCGGGGAGAAAGCCCAGTATAAGAGCCAACAATAGATGTTAAGGATCCTCAGCCCCACGCAGAAGATCTCTGAGGTCCTGTGTCAATTGGCAGCAATTCGTATTCTATGCATTATGGATCACATGTCTTATTGCAAATGGCAGGATTCCGCAGGGTGGGATATCACTCTGTTCTAAGCCATAACAGAAGAACCCCTACAGGGTCATAGCCTGGGCAGTGGTTAAGGAATATTATGGGCTGTCACCTGAAGGCGTCTGGCTTAAATCCCAAGGGGCTGCACTGTGGTAGCATCTGTCTATGAAGCGCTTGCTCTGAATTGCCTCAGTAAATTTCCTTGCTGTGAAAATAGCTAAAGTGTGAGTTATAAAATCCACCCTGCTCAAAGACACCTACTAACACCATAAACCTTACAGCGACTGCAAACATTGTTATGGATGTTTGCTATGAAATAAATAATCGCTTTTAACTTGGACTTTTTTTTTGGAAGAAGCTGGGAAACTAAAATGACTGGACAATTACCTGGTCAATTATCAAGCAATATACGGGACATTGCGGTGCTCATGACATTTTAACAGGAAACAGAGCGCCGCAATTCGTGGCCATCTGTCTGCTCTGTAAGTTCAACAGAGCAGTTTTATTAGGGAATGAAACTGAGGACAAGGGCCGCTTCCTGTATGTCACTTAATTACAAGTCAGTAGCAATCACATCTTAAACGTGGCGCTAAGGAGAGCTCACTCTCGCTCATTCCTCGTTGCTCTTCATTACTTTGGCTCTGAACGAATAAGAAATCGATCCCGTAACACAAAAAAGCACCGAGAACTCACTGGTGGCAACAGGCTGTCCAGATGGGCAAACTAAATTTTCTTTTCTCATCTCGGATGTTTAAAAGTTCGCAGCCATATTTAATTTGTTTTATTTTTACATTTTTTAGGAGATGACTTTAGCAATGATGTCCTGCTTGCAGCTGGAGGGAAAACATGTGTTTGGTACCCCTTCCAGAAAGAGACACTTTGACATGACTCTGTTTAAATAAATGCTCCTTTACTCTTTGGATTTTTTTTCCTATTACTGTATCTCTATGTCAGTCTTGCCTTATAGTGATTCAAAGTGCCTGTCTGAAATAAAGCAAGGAAGAGCTTTTTTTTAAAAAAAAAAAAAAAAAACTTTAAAAACTGTAGTATTTCAGTGGAAGCATAATGCATTTCTTCATATTTTTCCTGTATGAAATTGTGTGCTTCATTACAAAATCTACACAACTAAAATATAAAATAAAGTGCAGAAGGGAATTATTTGCAGGTATAATATATTCTGTGTTTTTAAAAGTCAGAGGAACACTACTTTGTTTTCAACCCTGCATCCACCTCAAATTTTGGGACAGTAAACACAGTCTTGACACAATTTTCAGGAAGAGGTCCTTCATAGTAATAAGCTAAAGGTCAAAATGCTTTTAATGCAGGAAATATTGTAAGGGCTGCTCGCTTGAATGTTCTCGGAATGAAAGTGGGCAAGCCAGTGACTGAATTAAAGTGGCTTTCGAAAAAAGCATGAATCGTAAAAGAAAAATTTGGGTTTTAGCACTTGTAAATGGATATGTTTAAATCAGGTATAATGTGTGTTTTGCAATTTTCCGGGGCAAGCCTGCCATTAAAAACACCACCTCAATCAAGGTTACTACTCATCATTGTTTTCTGAAATTCCAGTTTAATTTCATTCTTTATTTTTGCCTGCCTGCAGTTTTAATGGAAATGCATCTGCGATATCAAGAGAGAAAGGCTTTACCTTGGATTTAATGCCATGACTGACATTACAATAGTAGTCTCTGGCAATAGTTTACAAATGAACTGTTGCCTGTGCATCAAATATATTGCTAGTATAATTACTGAAAATTCATATTAGATTCTATTAAAATCTCTTCCGCATGTTTCCACGTCTCTTAAAAGACTCTAATCAAGGCCATATTCAATGCCTAATTTTGATCTGTGAGATTTATGCACAAGCCCATAACAAACCTTTCATTATTATGAAACATTTTAGAAAGATATTGTCCTCCAGCTGTCTGTTTTCCTGCACGTGGTTCCTAGCTTTGTATGTCAGGTCGTAGGTCAGATCATTACCAGTTCCTTTAAGTATATAGTGGAAATGCTAGGCATTCAGGTGCACAGTTCCTCAAGGCTCAGCGATGGGCCCAATATTATTTTCCCTATGACTGCAGTCCCATAGAGGATATTATTGTTCACGCGCATGTTGCCAGTTGATGACACTTGTGAAATATACACAAGTAAACTTGTAAATCTGTATAATCACCATAAGGTACTCTGTGACTCCTTCTAAACTCTGGAAACTGTGAAAAACGAAAAGCTGTACAAAGCATGCATTATCCGGGAGCCGCATTATTGTAACACTGTGCTATCAGGCCATGGAATAGCTACCCCGAAGCATCTTTGACTGGTACAAAAGGTTGCCGCAAGCACTCTTACAATAATAAAATGCATTGAAATATTAACCCCCACATGCTCCCTTACCAGTCAAAAAGTATAAATATAAAATACTATTTCTCACCTTTAAAGTCTTGAACAGACTTGCCACAGTACATCTCAGAGACCCATGTCCCCTGTTGATGCATTTGCTCCATAAATTAAGAGCACAAAAGGTAGTGAAGCGGCCTTACTGTATATACAAACTCCTGTCTTATGGATTAATCTACCTGCTGTTGTCAGGGACTTAATACTTCAGTCTATAGTAATCTCTATCTCATCTAATGAAGCTGAGGGTGTGTCCTGACCAGGTCAGGCTGTGAGTGAAGGCATCATGGCTGTTTTTATGCGTCTCCCACACTCTCGACTCGTCTTTTTGTCATGCTGCCAGAGTTACATTCACCGACGCTATTCTGTATTGCATCAGTTGAACTCAACTTGTGTATAACCTAAATATTTATCAGCACTGCACTTAGCCTGCTTTGCCTTCTGCTACACACTCGAGACCATCTGGCCCTAAGCTAACAGATCATCACTGGAACCAGACAACCAGCCTGCACCAGAGTCTGGTGAACAGATCCATGTGTCCACATGACCCTCGGCTCCAACGGTCGCCTTTGCTGGCCAACTGGAGGTGCCCCTGCCTTCAGCAGTGGTATCCCAAGACCATGTCGCTCATGCCCAGTTGCTGTCTTCCACCATTAAGATTATTTTATCTACTGTATCCAAGTGCATTTGTTATTTGTACTACTGTTCCATGAGCACTGCTAAAAGGCCTTCTTCGAAGTCAAGGGTACTTTCTCCTAATATTGACTCCTTGGGTGTTTTTTTGTTGTTTGTTTTTCTACTTCCCGCTGGGAGAAATGTGTGTCAGTCATCGTAAAGCAATTTGCGGTAAACCCGTCGGTAAACATAGTGCAGTACTATATAAAACACCAGTGACTGATTGACAGACTTGCCACAGTAAAAGCGACACTGTAGCTTTTCGGCAACGAGATGGTGAAACGGTAAAAAGACAATGAATCAGGTGCACTAATCCTCACAGCTTTGCTATCTGATACCCACAGAGACTTATATATTACACACGCATTCCATGGATTGTGAAATATGAATGAATAATAAAATATAAATGAAAAATCGAGCCCTTTCTTTATGCTACTCTGGTCATATTAGCAGTGATTTCCCACGGTCATAATTAAGCTCTCCTCTGTCATCCTTTGGATCACCAAGGTCAGTGATTAATTAATTGGCTTTAATTATTGCCTTTTTTCCACACAAGCAGTCCATGCACCTGTGCCCCTCCTGTCACGTTGCTCACGCAGGCGTCACTGTCAGGCTGGAAGAGAAGGGCAGCCCATAAATCCGTTACCAGGTAGCAGCAGAGTAATTTAAAAGTCATGAGATGCATGACCCAGAGGTTAGCATTCCTGCTGTCGCCTGCAAGTTTTTCCTTAAATATTACTGAGCAAAGCATTTTATTTATCATTTGTGATGTATGATAATATCCTCTAATGTTTTTAGTAATAGTCTCAGCGCTGCGTCTCTCTCTCCTTGTAGGCTATTGGCTAGGTGGGCTTTTGCTCATTGTATGGAATTGATTTTGGTTTTTCCCCTGAATTTACCTTTTTGTATGCGTTCATTTGTAATCCGTCCTGGGGAAAGGGGGAATTTTTGGGATGTTTTATCTGAGCCTATACCGTGAGAGAAACTCTGTCGCCACGACTATCATCTGTCTAGGCGAATTTGCATGTTATCATAGCTGATCTGAAAGTGCCCTTCATGCAAATCGCCATTTCATCTTCCTCAAGGACACTCTGCCGCACACGGCTGTCCAAGTCAGAGGAGTCTCACTTCGTATCCAGCTGCCCCTTCCAGAATGACCGGAAAGAAAAAGAAAAGGACAAAAAGGATGTCCACAACAGAGGGAGAGAGAGAGAGAGGTCTGCAGTTTGATTTTGGGGGCGACTCACTTCTTTTCGGCCGGTGAGTAACGATTAAGAAAAACATCAAAGCGGGTGCCTGGATCTGCTTCATTGTACGGCACAAATTCTTTCCGGCTTTCGGTAGGTAGTCTGTGGGTGGGATCCTTGAAAGCAGGAGCATATGGAAGTTTCGGATCACCGGAACACAGGGCCAAAGTCATCTGACCTGCTGTTACGGGAGTTAATCAAGCCTTGGGTAAAACGTGCTCTCTGAAGCGCATAGTACAGGATCATTGTGTAGAAAAGCCAAGCCGTACAGAAAAGTGACAGTGGCTGAGTTTGCCCCCAATGCTTAATTTCTCAGAACACGTAGAGGGAAGCTAGCTAGGTTTGGTTTCGTGTTTATCCATTCTGGCTCAAAGTCGCGCCTCTTCTATCAGAAACCCTATAAACAAGCCGGCCACTCTTCTGCCATCCGCCACCTGTAACTTGCACATATTTTCTCTCGCATTTCATACGGGCGGCAATGTCTCTCCTCCTCAGTCACCGCTGAGTGACAGCATCGGTGGGGGCCGTTTTCTCGGGAACGGAAACGCTTTCGTGGCTACTTCTTTGTCTCCGTTCTTGTTGTGAGGGTCTTGGTCTGGACCAAGCGGAGCCCAGATGTGGTGACATCACAAGGCTCCAATCTACTCGCCACTCAGATAAATGTTTTCCAGACAACTGCAGAGCTCAGCAAGGGCGAGGAGAGTCTCGGGATATGGAAAGCGAACAGATCCCCAAACGGAGGGCGAAATAAAACAAACAATAACAGGTTATATTTGTTAACACCTGCTCTTGGGAGGATGGTGAGTGACACCCCTTTTAATAGCTTTACAAACAACGCTCTTGGTGAGATGTGTTTACTTCAGCTGTGGGAATGATGTAGAGAATGAAAAGTGTGGAATGGACCATTAGCATGTTGAAGAATGGTCTGCATCTGTCATAAATCTGTAGATGTTCTGTGCATTTTAACAGCTTTTCTAAACAGATTGTTCATACTTCCCTTTCCTTGTTTATTTATTTATGTGTTCTGGAGAGCAGTGCCTTTCCTGTGCCTGGATCTGTAATCGGTCAAATGCTGTATAAGTTTAAAACGATCATTGAAAAGCAGATGAAACACACACCGCTGACCAGGATAAATAAAATGACAGGAAGACGAAGCATCTCTCACCTTCCTCCCCGAGGCTGATCAGGCTGAGGTCACATAGCCACTGTACCGTATTATGGGCCACGCACGAAAACCAATCTGCCCATTTCAGATGTGAATGGATCCACAGTCTATAAACCGCGGATCCCACAGAGGTGCCACAGCTCCGTACAGATATGGGAACAGCAGGGTACAGAAGGCAGGGGAAAAAATCATTGCCTTATGCTCAGTAAAAGGCTAAACAATCCCTAGTTTTCTTGTAGGTCACCATAACAAAATAAGAGTCCTCCATCTTAAAAATACACATGTAAAAACCAAACAAAATAAAAGTCTTCCATCTTAAAAATACACATGTAAAAGCCAGGGAGTTTTCTGCGATGTAGGACAGTAGAAGAGTTTTTCTGGTGGCTTCTATACAAAGATACAAATGGGAACTTGAACAAATTATGCTAATTTACTAGACGCTCGCTGCCCAGATATTTTAGGCATGTGCCCAGTGTGTGAAGCTTCCATTGTAACGGCTCACACGGGTGCTCCGGAGGCCGTGATGTCATCTCTGAAGCTTGTGCCTCGGAGATCACGTTTCCCAGAATGCCGCTGCTCCAAATGCCCTGTTACAAACCAGCGTCTCTGTTCCATTCCAGCCAACATGTCGGGGTGTCACTGAAAATGGAGTTGTGCAATCTTGCGGGCTGCCTCTTCCCAATGGACACGGGTCAATTTCCCGAACCGTCCGTGGCTGCTGGATGAGCCTGCTGACTTACAGGCCTCTGGGTGGTTGTTGAGGTTTTTGTTTGGGGGGGGGCGGTGTTCATTGAACTGACCCCCCCCCCCCCCTTGATTGTTCATTATTTACCGGGAACCATAATGCAAACTCGCATTCTGGAATGTACTGAATGCTGCGACTGGCTTCCCTCTGATGTCATATTAGGATATTTCTCATGAGCAGTCGCTGGCTGCGGCGTGCACACGCTGCGATGTGGTGCGGGGGGGGGGCAGCGAGAGCGCCCCACCGATAGCGGGACCAACAGGAGAGCAATCTGCCAGTTCCTAGACCCCCATTAAAGCATCTACTGCAGGTCCAGTATCACCTGACATCACCCATTATTATTCATGAATCCCAGTCACCCCACAAAGGACGCACCCTCATGTACACGTGGTCTAGGTGGTAATTATTTCGGCTGACCTAAGAACAGTGTGTAACTGTAATTCTGCACATAAAGAAGAAAAATAATGATTACAGGAAATGAAACACTGTATAATGCTGATTTATTTAATCCATCCAATCTTTTCTGGTCACACTGGATACATCATCCACCCACCTTCTAACCGCTTCTTCTGTTGAGGATCGCATACGGATGTGTAGATATAACAGCACTGTGCAGACGTGTTAGGTAGTCAAAGACACTGATGTTTAAATGATCTTCATATTGGTGTAAAACTATGATATTTTTCCTGTCAAAGTGTGTCAGGTTAGCCATTTCAAAACCTCTCCTAAAGTCACTCCCAGTATTTGCAGCAAGCATCTAATATTTCTGTGTATTTGGTGTCATAACATCTTTGGCTAATCAATACCTCATTGAGTTATTTAACTAATTAAGTGAGCTGGTGGCGAAGTTTGACAGATCCATGGAAGGCTGAGGTGCCCCTGAGGAGAGGTTTGGGAACTGAAGGCGTGTTCATCTAGCCATCCAACAAGATATCAGTACATTATTTTGCAGAACAGAAGAAATTCTTGTTAGTTTTTATTGTTACTGTTAATTTGCATATATTACAATGTTAAATTGTTTGTTTTGTTCTGAGCAAACATGCACTTACTACCCAGATGAATAGTTTTTAACATTTTCTTTGCCTGCCTAAGACTTTTGCATAATAATGCCTATGGAGTATCCATTAATGGCCAGTCCACTGCACTGCAGTGCTGAGGTGATGGCCGAGATTAAATCTGCTGGAAACCCTACTTTCAGTAGTTTAGCCATGTTAGCAGGATTAGCTATGTTTCTCGGTTCACACGGGCAAAATTTCCATCCGCAGGAGATTCATTCAAAGTCAGATACAGCGCATCTCCAAGTCCGACCTGAGGGCCACTCCAGTTGTGCCACACCGCTTGTGACCACCAGACATCAATCCCGTATCTTCTCAGTGACACCGTGGCATCAGCTACTGCCACCTCCATCGAAACCGTCGAAAGGAGAAAATTGGTTCCTGATTCCCGAGGAGCACTTTTAGACTTTGGCTGACTCCATCTTCCCCTTCAGCCAGCCAGGTTTGTGATCGACAACCAAGCAGTCGAGGCAGACATCTTAATGGCGCACGGTCCGGAACGTGCACCTGCTCTTCGCACACAGTTACCGTGTAGTAATTCAGTGTTATGTTCCAGAGCTCCAGACTAACTTACTCCACTAATAGCACTGGGACTCCTTACTGAAAATCTTAGGAAAACTCTGTATCTTACTCACACACACGCACATGCACCCCACCTCTTCAGGCGTTTCACGTGATATACGATATACATATTTGCAAGTCGCACTAGTGCACCTAGTTATAAAAGTCTCCAAAACAGCACAAAATGCCACCAAATGTTCACAATCGGGTCCTTTGGTTATTAGGCTCTCCAGAGGTTCATCAGGCTGCCCTGTAGCCCAAGGAGACAGCATCTGCTGGGGGAAAAGGCACCCGATCAGGCGAAGCCAAAGGCCTGAGCAAACTCATAAAGGAGGCCAGCTCTATCCCAGGGCTGACCCTGGACAGGCAGCCGTGGAGAGGAGAGTGGGTGTTAAACTGAACAACATGGTGAACAATTCTGCCTATCCACTCCAGGGGGCACTATCTAGCAACACCTTTAGCCACCAGCTCATTCTATCAAGGCGTGCTAAGAAGCGTCTACAATCCAAAAACTCCCATAACCCAAATACATGCAGTTATGTCAATTGTTGTCTCTAAGCTATACTTAGTGTTTGACTGTGCGCGAGAATCTAAGTCCATGTGATGAAATAGCATCTCACTCAGGGTGTCCCCTGCCTTGTGTCCCCTGCCCTACCAGGGACAGGCCCCAGTGACCTTGTAATGGATAACTGCTTAAGGAAAATGGATTACATTTATGAGCAACATAAGCCAAACATGGATGCATTACTTACCCCATATTGACAAAGTGAACATATTACAAGGGCATCATAAAATAAATCTGGGGAGCCAGAGTATGTCTCATGCATTTTGATTTTGCGAATATGCCAGTGCGTGCGGGGAAAGAAATACCCTTAGGCGTGTTTAAAGGTCAAAAAAAAAAATATTTTCCCCTACGGAATGGTTATACCTTTATAGCTAACAAATTCACGCAGCGAGAACTCGTAACGATGAACGAAAATAAATATCCGGGCCCAACCCCCCCAGCGTTGCAGGTGGAGGGGAAGCTGCAGGTGCTCGGAAGGCCTTGTTGGTTGCAAGAGGGGTGTTTAACCGAAATGCTGTAATTTGTTATTATAACTAGCTGGTAAGTAACGCAGAAAGGAAATGAAAAGGTGTGTCCCCCCCCAGTGCGACCGCGAAGGCACAACGGGAACAAGGCTGTCACTGCTCGTATCAGTACTCTGAAGACTTGGCCTATATTTTATGCACCTGTTTGTCATCCATACTTGAGGCGTCTCTATATTTCAAGATGATCGTTTGTAACCTTCTCACCACTGTTGTACACATGCTCCATTTTGAGAAAATGACACAGACCCTGATTAAAATGCCTTTTTGAGGCTGGTTAACGAGAGTCAGCCTACGATGGGAAATATTTTGAAAAATGGTAATCAGCTCATCCGTTCATCCACAAGCTGACAGGATACTTTCTGAACAATAATCAGAGTGCATTGTGGGTCATGTTCTCCTGACAATTAAGATGAAAGGAAACCTATGATAAATGTGAAGCAATTAGGTGATGATGTATGACAACTAACTTAACATCTGCCACATATAAAGAGCTTCTGTTCTTAAATATTGCTTGTTCTATCATTTCGTATTCTCCATTTTCTACTGATGCTAATTGAAATAGTTTGTAGTTTTGACTAATTTAATGTGTCTCCTTGGTGGTTTAAATAAAGCTTAACGACGTTGCTATGGTGCTCCTGTCCTAGAAATTGTCCTAGATATTTTAAATGTTATGCTTAGGGCTACTATCACCCCTCAAAGTCTAAGCTCGAGGTCCTTCTGAAAGTCAAAGTATTCTTGGTCTCAATTTCAAGCCATTGAATTTCATTGTTTAAGTTACTCCTCTTTATTTTATAATTTGGTATGGGGGCAACA
Source organism: Gnathonemus echidnorhynchus (assembly GCA_026776725.1). Classification (NCBI taxonomy): domain Eukaryota; kingdom Metazoa; phylum Chordata; class Actinopteri; order Osteoglossiformes; family Mormyridae; genus Gnathonemus; species Gnathonemus echidnorhynchus. Next base: position 4,736,701 of record JAODJU010000039.1, read on the forward strand.
ACTGTTGTCATTCGAATATCATATACTGTACATGAAAGTTGGAAATGACATGACAGCATTACAAAGAAATCGTACCTGAAGGAGCAAGAAAAATACAAAACTGAGAATATTTACAAAAAGCACAAGGCAAAAAATATCTAAACATTACTCGATAATTAAATACGTTTGCTAAAAAAATTGCATTTATTTTTTAAAAGACTTCTATTGAAAACTACAAATCAATAATATAATTACCACAGACGTAAAAATGTAATTTTTCCCCAGATTAAACTTGGGGAAAGCTATCAGGAGTTTCCTTTCAACGCGTTTGACATGTTCAAAAGTCCTCACTGAATCCATTGGGGAAATGCTGATAATTATGAGTTTTGAATTAATTTGCACAGAATCATACCCAGAGCAAAGAGCGCAAAGCAGTGCTAATCCGAGTCTTTACACTGAGAAGAAAACAGACAGAGGAATGCAACCCAAAGAACGTAACAAAAAAATGAACAATAGAATTTGATAATTCCTGTCCCTCCACACACACACACAAGCACCCACACAAACAGACTCTACTCACAATTACTGTTCGCTTACATTCTGAAGCATTGATGGCAAACGGCTTCATTAATCCACAAAAGCACATTGATTGTATTACATTGTATTGAATTACACTGATTGCTTACATTTGTTCACATACATTCAGCACTATGTATATATACAGTCTCGTGTCACACTCTGATCGTGGGGGAATATTATCTTGTGCCACTGTGTACCTCTGTGGATGGTATGACAATAAAGCCCCTTGAATTGACTCTAAATTATATGCAACTCTGACTGTATTTATATATATATATATGATTCAGATTGGAACAGAATTAAATGGACGTCAGAGATCACTTTCCAATTCGAAGCCTGCTCTGTTTAATGGCGCTCATCCCTAACTGTTCCTGTTCGCCCCGACGATGCAGAAATGAGTCCATCTAGCCTGGGGTACGAGGCTGCAGCGGCTGATTCTGAGTCAATGGCAGCTATATTTGGACTGTGGCTAAAGCCATAGCGGGAACGGAGCAGTTGGGCGATCCGGCCTACTTTGGCCTACTTTGCGTCCGAGTGGCGATCCAGCCACGGGAGGCTAAATTACCGGCGCATGCGACTCCTTATCCCCGACGACGCTCTCCAGCTAGAGACCTCGTTTTCAGTCAGCATTCAGAAACGGCAGATTCACTGCGACAATGAGGACAGGTAACACGATTTCAAACACCGTGCGATGTCAGAAACTGGTGCCGCCTTAGGGGTTCATTCTCCTGCCATCCATCTATGTTCCAATCCTGGTCAGAATCAGAATCAGGTTCTTTGGCTAAGTATGTTCGCACACACAGGGAGTTTATCTCTACCTGTCAATGGCTCTCATACATACAGAAATGATGCAGGTGATTCTTCCCACAATTCAATATTTATTAGCAATTAACAGCAGCTCACAAATCAGGCGTTCACCATGGCACCCTACTCAACTCCTGTGAACATTCTCAGTCTTATTATAGGGAACGGAATTAACAGAAATATCACCCCCAACTATCATGTTCCAGAAGTAATGCAGGATACTACAAAGACAATAGTCATACATTTCGGCTGATACACAATGTGCATGTTTGGTTAATAAATGTATAAAAAGTGCAGCAATGCATGTCAGGGTGTGGAATGTGAGATTAAATACAATATGTGCAATATGTACTAAATGATGCAATAAATACATTGAGTTATTTACATTAGTGGGGTAATGGGGGGTGAGTGTAACAGAGGGATAACAGCAATGGAAGAACAACTGTACACTGAGCCCTGGGGCAAAAATTGACCATGCTGCTCCCTGCAAATATTGTACCCATCATGCATTGCAATAGTTAGCAAATTTCACAAACATGCTTTTTTTGGTTAAATACACCCCTCAACAACATAGTTTGACTACAAAACATTACAAACTATTACATTTCAAAATTGTACCTAATATTTTTTGCGTTATGACTCCCACCATAATGAGATTACAGTATATAGATAAAAATGAGATATCAAATTAGCATATCATGAGGCCATATAGTATGCATGACATCAGTGCCTTAATTTTCACTAATGTTGTGCATACTTATGAGACAAAGGGGACTGAGCTCTACCAGTCTGACCCTTGGTAACAGGGGGTAATGTGGGATTAACGCAGGTGGGGGGCTATCCTGGACAGAATAAGTCAAGGCAGGGGAACAGTCTGGAAAGGATGCTAGTCAGGTTTTCGTTAATTCGTTAGTATTAAAGGTAACCTTACCCCATGTGTTTCTAGTCTGGCAGATATAGAGCTGTAAATGGTTAACAGTAATGCTGGATGTGAAATAAACATCTAACACTTCTTCATATATTATCAAAATAAGCAATTGCTGCTATAGTAAAGTAACAGAGCTTATTGAATCCACTTATGAAGTTTGAAGTGAGAAATCATTTAATTATCTCAATAAAAAGAATTACGTCAACATATGAAAACTATAACTGAATAATAATTCTAGTGCAGTCCTGTGCATGACATTAAGCTTTTGTAATTTTGCTGTGAACTGAACATTGAGAGTCAGTTTTATAGTCATGTGCAAATGTAATTCTTTAATGAAAGTGGCAGCGATATTAAAAAAAAAAGCTTAACATAATAACAGAGAGATCATTTTAAAGTCCTTTATGTTACTGAGAGCACTGCAGAAAAAGTCAATATATATTGATTACCAGTGACATACTGTACAATGTGTCCCTTATTGCTATAGTTAAGTCCAATGCTTCTTCTTTTTATGTGCTGCTGGAGTGTGTCTATATCAGGGGTCTCCAACTCCGGTCCAGGAGAGCTAATATCCAGTAGGTTTTCTGTCCAACTTGGGATCTGATGAGTCACACCTGCTCCTGGCATTTACCTGAGAACAGGTGTGACTCATCAGAAGCCAGGTAGGATAGAAAACCTACTGGACTGTGTCTCTCCAGGACCGGAGTTTAGGACCCCAAGTCTATAGTCTTCCAGCACTAATTAGGCCTGCTGATGACCTTTTATATTTATATAGGTTGATTGGCCTTCACTGACTCCTAGGGCACAGGTGTGGTTCACAAATCAGCCCTGAACCCCCCAACCCCCTAAACACACATGGTACCCCGACAATATTGGTAGGACCATGTCGCTACTATGTGCCAAGAGCCAGTTTTGGCAGCAGGGAATCGGTCCGCCGAGGCCCCAGCCTTCTACCGTCACCCGATCTCCATTGCACCCGCCTCCACGGCTCCCCCTGCAGGTGGTGGGCCCACAGGAGGGCAGAACCATGTTACTTCTTCAGGCTATGCCCGGCTGGGCATCGAAAGGAGCCAGTTGAGGTGGTTCGGGCATCTGTCTAGGATGCCTCCTGGACAGCTCCCTGGGGAGGTGTTTCTGGCATGTCCAACTAGGAGGAGGCCCCAGGGCAGACCCAGGACACACTGGAGAGATTATATCTCTCGGTTGGCCTGGGAACACCTTGGTATTTCCTGGTGGAGCTGGAGGAGGTGGCTGGGGAGAGGAAGGTCTGGGCGTCCCTGCTTAGACTGCTACCCCCGCGACCCGATTCCGGATAAGTGGCGGAAAATTGAAGGATGTATGGATGGATGGATGGATGGATGTCTCTGCCATCCATACCCAAATCTACATCCTTGTCTGGCTCTTAGAGTTACCTAAAGATAAGATTTTCTTCTGGAGGATATATGTGAAAAGAGAAAAGAGGGCCTCTGTTTTTCTGTTCTACTCTTTCCCACTGAGAAGGACAGTACCTATAACATCAGAATGTCCCTGAACCACAAAGACTGTTTTCACTTGCTTTGGAGGAAGAGTATAGTTCTACACCGCTCGTCTGTTTGCCGTTTGCTTGACTTCCTTATTTAGTAATCATTCAACTAAATTAGATGTGTTTTTTCAAGGCTGCGCTGGGAACCACACGCTAATTATTTATAATTCTATCTATTCCAGTCTATGCATCACGCATCCGATCACCCCCATCAACAGAGCAAATAATGAATAAACAGTCGTATTTGGATTTGTTAGGAACAGTGGTTCTAAACTGGGTTTTACACGTTTTCAGTTATTAAGTCTGGGGGTGGTCGATGGAATTGGGGTTAAGCACAAACTTCACGACCCACAGATAGCATCAGAAAATAAGCGCCATTGAACTGTTGTAGCCTCTTTCGTCACAGCTCGTATTGAAATCTCTTCTACCTGTGTGCCCCATAAATATTGCTTATTACATTTCAGAATTTCATATCTAATATAAACTTTGAATAGCGCCGTTTGTTAATAATCCTTGCTTAAATACATCTTCACAGTAAAAATATTAGCTTAAATGCGATTAAAATACCTTCGACGTGACCAAAGATATTTAATATGGCCATCAAACTAATTCGCCAATTGTGACTAAAGGATATATGATATCTTTGTGGAATGCAAAATTGTGTATTAACCGGTTTCTGCTAATAACAGTCATAACGGGACCGATCACGCAGTCCGTTCTACTAGTAAGTCATTCGCAAAGCTTTTTATGTGTTCAGCCTAGTTACATTGCAAAGCAGCTTTTTTAAAATTAACACTGCTGAAGACAGTTTTAGTGACCTAAAAATGTAATGATCGGGATGGCATAAAAAACTAAACCCAAGCAGTTTTTTTCAGTCTAATAAAATCAATTTCCGCTTACTGAACTTCCTCTTACATATAATTCTAACAATCTTAAAAATGTAAAAGAATGTTCACCACATCGTATGGTTGTAATTATAATTACTCGAAAACTCAGACGCGCGCGCACACACACACATATTAAATACATTTAAAATTTGCTAAAATTACTGTATGGCATACTGACTGATATCCAATTAGGTTAAGTGTGGCTTTGTGAATGTATATACGATAGTCAGCTGGTATCCCGTCTAGGCTGTATCCACCTCAGCGACTCTGTACTGTGTAAGTCTTTGGAAGATTGATAGATGGGTTTGGGGACCAGATAATCTATGTCAGGGAGGACACTTTGAGCTAGGACAGGAATTGTAAACTACCATTTTAATTAACAGGACCTGGATTTCACTTAAGCACTGAGTTCTTGCTGTGTGCTGATTGGTCAGTCTCCTAAAACCATGCACACATGCACTAATGTTACTGTGAAACAGCTGGATGAGTTTTTCAATCAAGGAAACAACTGAACTGAACCATTTCGCCGAGCCCAGGAGCTGTTCAGTTTTAAAGCAGTTTGTAAAAGCTGAAGTAGCTAAAAGTGTCCTCCGTGCCATGGATTACCTAGTCACCATACGGATAGTCGGATCGATTTGGCACGTGGCGTGAACATTCCAGCAAGAAGAGGTTCGAGGTGGACGTCCGACCAAAGCACGTGACCGGCTCCAATAAAGTTCGAACAAGTCATCGCACGCGACAAACTCGCCATTCAAATCCGGAAAACCCGCCCACGTTTGTCTTTGGCCCGTCGCGAGTCAGGCGCGCTGTGATTGGACGCGGCGGCCTGTCAATAACGCGTCGCTGCCATTCCTTCCGCTCAGCTCGAGCTGAAGAGAAGACTTCGTGCAGATGTGCCTCAGCATGGGCTGTCTGCGCGAGCCCTCTCAATCCTAACTTTTATCAACAGGGCGTAATTATACTTCGGCGAAAGAAGACTACTCATAAATGGACAGCGTAATACCATAATTACATTTCGAAGCGATACGTGGTATAAAGTCATCTGAGAATTCATCTTTTTTGTTTGTTTTTTCTTGTTTCTGAACAAGAGGGAAAATGCCTGTAGCAACTCTATTGCCGTTCACGGCGACTCCGAGTAGGAAGTCTGCCAGCCCGACATCCTTCAGACTCACAGAGAAATTCATTTTACTTTTAGTTTTTAGTGGGTTTATCACTCTCTGTTTCGGGGCAATCTTCTTCTTGCCGGACTCGTCCAAGCTGCTTAGCGGAGTCTTCTTCCACTCGTCCTCCGTGGAAAGCGACACCCGAACGGGCACCGATAGTGACTCCAGCATCGGGATGGTGGACGACAAGATCCTCGCTAAGATACGGAAGGACCACGAGAAGGCACTGATCGAAGCCAAAGAAACGCTGCAGAAACGGCCCGACGAGATAAAGGACGACATTAAAAACGAAAAGGAGAAACTTGGCAAGAATGTCCTGGCGAAAACGGGGAAAGGCGACAGCCTCCCTGTCATCAAATATATACAGCCCCCCGGAGCAACAGGGCACGAGCCTTCGGATCCAGACACCCGAGAGAAAAGGGCGAAGATCAAGGAGGTGAGTTTGACTTGCCGTAGAGGCGCCACCACTTTGATGTATGTCCCAGCGCTTCTCTGGTACCGGCTGACATCGGTCATCCCCGCAGCGACCACTTGTGAGGAATAACGAGGCGTGCCGTATGAAGTAGCGGGGCATTCTGGAGATCGGCTGCGAGAGCCGACTAGGGCAACGTGCGGCTCCACATCACTGCAGTTGTTACCTCGGAACCACCATCTGCCTTAGGCTTGGCTCATTTTACATACGGTGGTACGGTACCGGGCAGTCTGGCTGCTAGCTTCAGCAAACGGTGCCGTTTTCTTTCGTCTATTGGTACATTGGCAACGCAGGACAAAGTCTGTCACCTCTGTTCTGCGCACGATCGATCCACCAACCCTGGACCACAACTAAATGTTTAGTTAGTGTGTGTTTCAGCTGGTTTTGTAATAGTAGGTGGTTAATCATTTTCTGTATGAGCGTGTCGCTGCTTAGCGCTGCACCGTGATTTCTGACCAGAAACCCCGAGCTCTGCAGGCTGAGTAAATCGTCCTGTGTGTTTGTGCAGCGCTTAAACCGACCCCAGTCTTACAGCTGGGTCGGTGGGACGGTGGCTCTGCCTTCACGAAAAGTTCGTGGGCCGATCTTTCAACCCAGAAGTTCAAATACGTGAGAAACGCAGTGTGCGAAAATAAGATGTTTTTACTAAATGGCGTTTATCGTCAAATGGCGATAAAGTAAGGAGTATACAGAAACGCAGCTGAACGGTTGTTAAACCCGATTACATTTGTCCCCCAGCCCTGTTTCTGGACTCTGTGCTTTGCAATTAGTCACCGCTTCTCCTACAGTAGCAGATTTTAAAATTGAAACGTGTCTTGTCTGACAGCTGCAATCGGAATGTGAAAAAACTGTAGCTAGATATTATTAAACCGTAACTTGTGCTAAAAGTGAATTTATTTCCCTGTAGGATTAGCATTTTACTTTATTTATTTGGTAGCTGGCTTGGCCGTAATGGCCGTATATATAAAACATTTTTTTCCTCTTTTTTTAAGCCATTGCAGACATATCTTTAAAGCCCTCGGGTTTTTGTGAAGTCAGTGGAAATCAGTTTCATGAAGCCTCGTATTGCCATACAGCGGACGGGCACAGTCAGTACTTGAACCAGAAGGTTCAGTGGCCCTATACCCAGAATGCTCTGTCCTGTTGCCTCCTAGTTGCCTTGGTCAGTAATGCTAGAGCTGTTTAGTCAGTAACTTCATTTCACTGACCTGAAGTGATGCCTTCACTGGACTCCAAGAGAACTGTATACTGGTGTACACCCAGAGCATGTGATTGCTGAATTAAAATCCAGTGCTTTTAAATCAATATTTCCCAACCTGGTCCTTGGGAACCCACAGTCGGTCTATGTTTTTGCTCCTCCCCAGCTCCCTGCCAGACAGTTCATGTTTTTGCTCCCCCCCAGTTCCCTGCCAGACAGTCCACGTTTTTGCTCCCTCTCAGCTCAAACGTGGACTGTCTGTGGGTCCCCGAGAACCAGATTGGGAAAGGGTGTTTTAGATGAACCAAAGAAACATTTTAAATTGGCCAACATATCTGAATGTAGTTGGGTTTTTATGTGTTTTAAGTTTGTGTTGTGATCATGTTCAGGTGCTGTGCCCTTAGATAAGCTAGTGCTGCAGTAATGTATCTTTTTACTAGGCTAGCCCTGTGAGTCGTTAACCTCATAATAGTACATTCAAACCCTTCTGGTCAAGTTACCTCACTGTGATAGAATAAATAAATTGGCCTAGTTTGCTCTTGTTCAGCCTCATTCTGGGCTGGCAAGAAAGAGGGGTGGTGTCTTTACTGCCTGTTTGTTTTTGTTTTTTTGCATGACAAGTAAACCTGTTAATGAAATAACAGAATAAAATAGGGTTATTTGGTAAATTCTCTTCTGTATGTGTCTGTTAAGGGCCTTAGTCTAGCAACAAACCCTTCCTATCTTATCTTATTGAGTCATCAGTCGCTGTTCAGTAAGAATGGCCTCAGCAGCATGATTATAATGGGTAGAGGCTTGTGCTGTGTGGCAGCCTTGCCGGAACATGCAGCCTGGTGGCAGGCTGAGGACCTGCCCGGGGAAACGCACTCCCCTTCTGGCTGGCAGTGCAGTAGATGGTTGCGGCCATGTTTCTGGTTCGTCTGCTTGGGTATCTTCCACAGCTCAGCAGATTCCTCTCAGGGTCTGTGTAAGCTTCTAATTAGATTCCAACCAGATTAGGGATTTACAGGCATGGAGAAATGATGTATGTATTTATACGTTTATGTTTGTGTGTGTGTGCATGCATAGTAAAGGGGGTGTGCAAAATAACTGGAATACCTAACTAAAAATTGTCTTAGGGCCTTAAGGGGCAGGTCCTCACTTTCACTTTCAGTATTCTTTGAATGCTGTCATGCAGGTTCTGAGCTGTTTGTAGTGGGATATTTGCATCATTCTGCAAGGGCATAAGGCTCCACTGGTTTGATAGATGAAAATGGTGCTCCCAGACATCTCATAAAAGCTTAGTGGGATTTAAATATGGTAACTGGAGAAGTTGAAGGTGTTTGATTTCAGCATGGTGTGTATGACGCCAGTTTTTAAGGTTGTTTAGCATAGTGTTAACCAACCCAGTCCGCAGGGACTCTCAGACAGTCCACGGTTTAGCTCCCCCCCTGCTCCTGGTAGCAAAATTAGGAGCCAAAAAGTGGACTGGTTTGGGAGACCCAGGTTTAGCAGGCTGTATGGTAGCGTTATCATCGCAGGATATGGGACACATCATGAGGGACCGGTGTTTGCATCATAGAATGGACCCTTTGGAAAAACTTCCCTTATTCTTTGGACATAGAATGACACTGCATATTCATTCAGGCATAATTGCTCACTTCAGATTACTCGATTGAACGCATCTTTTCACTTTCACCTGTTCAGAAGAGGGGTAAAAGATGCCTCATCAGACCCTATTGATTTTTTTTCCTTCCCTTTGCTGCGGTGTTGTGCTCCTTACACTAGAGTATGGGTCTTTGCGAATTGGCCTTGGATACAGGTGTTTCCAAATGGCAGCCTGCTATATCTCATATCCCATATCAGTGATGCTTAATACCTTCGGTTCTTGTAGAGACTGGGTCACAGAGGTACTGATTTGTTTCTTTGGTTTTGTGTTTTTTAGTAACTATCCATTGTGGGTCTATCGCTGTTGGTGAGCTTCATCTTATAACTATTGTTCCTGTTTCCCGATGCAGCTCGTCCTGTTCTGGCGAATGCTGTCAGGATTTTTTGACTGCTTTCCTCGGCACATTAAATAATTCTGCAGTTTTTTGTGACCAGCGCACCTGCAATTCAATCACCAGCCTTATGGAACCTAGCTGTTACTAGGTGTTTTGCAAATCAAAGTTCAGCTTGTAGAGGCCTCTTTTATAGCTGACACATCCTGCCAGGTGGTGTTCAGCCTGACATAACTCACCTATGTAGCTGCATTTGTGATCATTATGTAGTCATTGAAAAGTCAAAGTCCTTCTTCATGTGTGTTTGTTACACTGTACATCCCTATATATGTGGCAACATTATGTTTTTTATCGAGGCATACAGTCTTTTTGTTTTTTGAGATCCTCTCAAATGAGCCTCACTCAGTATGGATCCTTTACAGAAGCTTTCGTCAGATGGCTTTTTGAATCAGCACTTTAGAAATGTGAGTAATCGACATTGTTTTTCCAGGTGCATGAGTAGAAACGTGATCTGGCCCGGCCTCTTCCGCAACATTTCATTTTGCCTAAACCTGTTATCGTAAAGGTGGATTGAGGACTACTGGTTTGCACATCTTAATCGAGCTGTTTTTAATAACGCATTTCTCCATTAATCCCCCACTGAGCGCCATCACACTGGCAATTAAACCTCACATCTTCAAATTCCACTGTGGCGGTAGTTGGCCAGCCTCATCGTGAAGGTGACAAGCTTTCTCCTGTAAGTGTGTAGCTGTCACAGGTACATGCGACATGTCCGTTCGTGTCCTACATCCTGCCCCATGCCTCGAAGCACAGGCCTCTTTAGCCTCCCAGAAATTCAGGGGCTGCGGGTACTTTACCGGTCATTCTCAGTATGTACTAACTGGTTTCTTGCAGTTTACAATCTAGCCGTTTCATTTTGTTTCTTTATTCGCATATTCATTTACTGTAACAGACGTGATCACTTGAGAGCACAGCACAAGTGCATATACACCCTCCCAACGTCTCCTTTTTTATGCTCTCATTATCTGGATTTAAATAAGCTTTTAATCAATTTAATCTGCGAGCTTGCATACGAGTGACTGTTGCTCTGCTCCGCTGTCTTTTGTGGCTCTAATGGATTCGTGGGAAGGTGTGGAGGCTCTTCACAGACCGGTGTAGCATGTCCTGCCTGCAGGGAGGAGAGAGGGTGCGGTCTGGCCTTTTCTCACGCCAGCTCTCGCGTCTCGACGCCCTCCTGGAATGACAGCGCGTAGGTCTTATGTGAGTCTGAGCGTTGTCAGGGCGTTAAGTCCTCCTCAAGTTTCTGCTGGTGGACCAGAAATGTGTGGGGAGGGGGGCGTGCTGGAAACCTAGCGTAAATGCAGCAATGCTGTGCCTTTTTCCTTCACACTTTTTGACATTTAGGCAGCTCCGTATTCAGAGCCTTCAGACAGGAAAAGACACTTGCTTTTCACAAAGCTTCAAAAGCGTTTATGCCAAACTTAAGAGCTAAAGGAAAATGGGGATTTAGCACATGAGGTGTGTCCTGCATTTCCTGAGCGACAGTCAGTAATTGAGAGGCACCTCTGTCTGTTTGGGCCACGCCCCAGAAAACCCCCCTCCTTCTGCTTCCTGGACATCTCGGGAAGCACAAGGCAGCTTCTTAATGAGGTTTCTGCGCTTGTTTGTTTACTTCCTGAAGCCGTAGGGCCTTGTGACCTTTCTCTTCCCTTCAGTCGCGGTGCCGTCGTCTGCAACGGGTCGTGCAGGATGTTTCCCAGTAGCAGATGCTGGTTGTGAGGCCTTCCGTCATGTAAATGAGTTGCCACACGTGCCCCAGAGAGCGGGCGGCTTTGTAACCTGAGTACATCCCGGCAGAAGGCCCCGCGAGGTTTGTTTGACTGATTAAACAGCAGCGCTGCTGGGCTCAGTACCCGCTGCGCTACATAAGAGAGATTTGTCGCGTTAATGTTTTCGTTTTAGTTACTGTTTTATTACCTGGCACAGGGCCGTTTTCCTCATTTGCCTCAAGCTGGCTTGTAATATATGAGCTGCTGCTAATTTATTTTTACACTTATTCCGTAATACTGTATATTTTAAATGTCTAGTCTGTAACTGCTCTGTGACTTGGGTACGCTTCAGTCTATGGACCTGGTTTGGAAAGGTGGGGGCCCACTGCTCTGTCCTTGGCGCGATGATGGAGCGTGTGGGGCAGGAAGCTGGAGGATGTTCTGTCACGATTGGAGGAGTGACGTGGACGTGTCGTGGGGCTGTTATAGTGTGCCAGCCCCTTCACGACTCCATTGTCGGATCTGGAGCTGTATCAGGTCTCACAGGAGGGCAGGACAGGATTGAACCGTCAGTGTTTTAGCCTTGGAACAAGTGTTGGGTTTCCCCACCTCGGTCTCTCTCCTGCTCCACCTCTTCTGTGTCAGTCTGGAATTGATAGATCGTTTATTGTCCTTTGGGTCCACCTGGAACCGGAGCCTCCCAGGGTGGCCTCCTGCGAGACACGACACACCCGGCTTCCTCGCTGCATCCGTCCCCTGTTCTTAACACTCGCCTGGGCCCTTACTCAATGCCAGCAGCTGATTAAAACTGAGAAGAGACTTGGGACCATGGCTGCTTGTATGGCAGGAGGCTGATCTTCACAGGTATAGCTGGACCCCCGCGTGCCAAGGGGGTGTTTTTGCGTAGTATCTGCTCTTGCCCTCAGCGCCCCCATCTATGGCGCTCCCCCTAATTGGCAGTAACCAGATAAGCTTCCCTGCCAGCTACATTCTACTGATAACATCGGAGAAGGCTTTTAAATGCGGGCCTGCAGTAGACGCTAACCCAGATTGCTTTGGGGATGTTTAACCAGCTGCAGTGACGTCCTCGTTGGCCCCACTGGCTGCCCCCCGCCGCCTTTCACTTCTTGCCCCCAAGCTGACACTGCTGGCTTCTGTGATCGTTTTCACATCCCTTCCTGTGATTTTATTTTTTTATTTTTTTTTCCCTCTCCGTTCCTCCGTGTCCTTGTCTCCTCAACGTTAATCTTGCCAAGCTCCAGTAATTTCTCCTTGTGGGAGTGGCCTCAAGGTGAGCCGCTATATGTCATTTGAGAAAAACATTATGGAAAAGTTTGTTTCGTCGGACCTTCGGATGGGTATTTGAATGTGAACATCCGTCTGTTTTAAGCAGGGCTGTGAAAATGTGTAAAACTGTCTGCCATCTATGCAGCTGTCAGTAATGGAGTCTGTGTAGGTGATTGGTCGTTGCACTGTACCATTAAGCAGTTTGTTTGACGCTTAACATGAGTAGCATTAATGCTGCAATTAATTCTAATAAATGATTTGTGGTTGAACGCTGTGGCCTGGCTTATTCACAGGGCTGCAGAGTCGCACTGACTGCGGTCCTATGGCCCAGTACTAATTAATCCCCAGACTGTCTGTGTACGCTAGTGTTACATCATCTGAGGGCAGCCATCCGCTGGCGGTACAAAGGATATTAAGTAATTCCTGTGTCGCTTGCCGCTGTGTTTTGCCCTTTAGGTAGTTTTCTTTTGAAACTGGCTCATCAGTCTGTGTTTTGTTTCTGCTCCCCGACCTGGGCAGTATCCTGCCCTCCTTCGTGTCGGGTTATTGTCGGCTCCGAGAGCCTCGTTTCTGTCCGTGGCGGCCAGCAGGAGCGTGGAGCCGTAATGGATGCCCTCGGAGCCGTAATGGGCCGGGTGGGGCCTCCTGCGCACTCGAGCGACTCCCGTGTGGTATAGAGCGGGTAGCAAGAGCGTGGATCGAAACATTGTTTTGTTCTGTTTTTGTGCTTGTTTTGTGGAAAGTGGAACGTGGAGTGTAGCACGCGCTGCTCAGGAGACTTTAAAGAAGCCGAGGGCTTTCAGATCAGACGCTCCGGCCTTGTCAACAGAATACCAAATGGCTGGCCCGCGCTTGTTATCTGGAAAGCTTCATCTTCCATGATAAGGAACCTCACCCGTTTACCGATTAAAGCTTTGGCTGTTTGGTGCCTAGGAGAGGGTCTGTGATGCTTACTTTAGTGAGAGCATTGGGGGTCTTGGGGCATCGGGGTTATGTCGCAGCAGACGGGTGGATGATGCACATTTAGGCCAGAGGTTGAATGGAGATTTGCTAGCCCCCCCACCCCCCATCCCATGCTTTCTGTGCTTACTCCTTTGCTCCTTTTATTTTGGAGGAAAGCATTCTGTTTCTGGAAGAGCAAAGCGAGAAAGGAATCGATCACCTCCGCGTGACCTTTGCAGACGCACGTCAGTAGTGGTCGGTAGGGCATCGTTTTCCGGTGCGCTGTTCTGGTTTCCTAGGCAACATGGGCACTGTTGTTGCGGGTGCTCCTGGTTGGGGAAGGGGGCAGAAACCGCCCTGCCGACGGCCCTCGAGTCGAGTGTTTCGTATGAATGGTTCTGGCAAGGAAGACTGGGAGAAATATCCGGTGTTCTAGCCACAGTCGTGTTTGCACTTTACTCTCATCAAAGATTGACAAATCATTCTGTGCAATTCGATGGAATGGGGCTATGATCTCCTAGTTATAAATGCCTTTTTTTCTATTCCTGCTGCAGACTTTGACATCTCTATCCCGGTAATCTGTTTGTTTGTCATGTGGCTAAAAAGATTCCCGTTTCCTATCCTTTTACATCTACTTGCGCAGAAAGCAAAACTCTCTTTGCACATTATAACACATACTGGTGTCAGCTGATGGCTCACTAATGTCACGCTTCTTAGATGGGGGGGCGGGACAGGGCATCGCTAACAGCTGGCCCCTCCGCTCAAGGGCAAAGCTCCCTCCTGCAACTTGTGATGTCCACGTCCCGCTTTGATGCGCCTGTAACTGGAGTGTTGACCCGATGGGACACTCCATGGTTAAACTGAGCACTCTGCTACTCTTCCCCCCCCCCCCCCCCCCACACCCGCACCCACAGGAAGAATTTTAATTTTATCCTCATACAGTGTAGCCTGTGATGGGACTCTTAATGAGCTGACCTGCCTATATTTATGTTGGGCCTCGGGAAGAGAATTATTGATTTACCTTTCATAATACCTTCATTAATTAGCCTTGTGTCAGCAAGCAGGGTCAGACCTAATTGTTGCATTTAGCTGAAAGGTCAAGTCTGTAATGCTCCGGTTTAAGGTTAAATCTAAATGTGCCTTCAGAATTACTCCACAAGCGTTGCGCTCAAGGACGATGAAATGCCAGCGCTGTCAAGACCTATGGGCCATTAGTGACCGCTGTATTCACACTAATCAGAGCCGGATAAAGTCAGGAGTTTCTGTTTCTTTTGTCCAGCCATTGTGCTTAATGGGTTTTATTTGCTAATCGAGTGATCTTTCTCCCCTCCTATCGGTCTTCATGTACTGGTCATTAAAAGTTGGGGGACCAACCCAAAGCAACATAGAGCATAGACCAGGAGGAGCAGTTGGAATATGGATGGATGGGTTGATTGTTCATTTTTAATCTTTGGGTGTCACTGTGGTCTTGTGTTGGATAAATGGGGGTGTGTTTACGGATGCATGGATTGATAGATATGTTTGTTTCTGTTATAAATTGTAGGTAAACAGATTAAATACCTCATTTATGTGTTAGTCTTAATTAGGTAGCCTGGATATATGTATTATAAGTGCATATGTGCAATGAATGGTCTGTCATGGTGTTATACAAAGAGCCCAAAGAAGCATTGATTGTGGCACATGTGGCAGAAAAAACAGTGGATTTACAGTGAAAGCGATTTGAGATTCCGTCAAGTGGAGCATCAGGATCTGCGGTGATGCGTCCGGGCCGCCGTGGATTGAAGCGAGTGCACGGGCCGGGAGGTTCAGGGTGTGGTTAGTTTCAGAACCGTTCAGACCTAGCTCGACCTGCTGCCACCGCCACTCTGAAATTCAATTTTGAATGAAATTTTCCTCTCTGCTGCATGTTTTGTTGCATTGTTCAGTCACTTATTAAAGTAAAACCCTGAATTCTATGTTTATGGAGAAAATACCTGGGAATAGTGGTGTGGAGAGTAAAGCATTACAGAGTGCGCCGTGTCATGTTCGTGTTGCAGATAACGGACATTTAAAAAAAAATTTTGAGCAAATTCCGTAAAAGCCAAAAATAAATCTGGCCCGTGTTAGCAGCAGATTAATGATTCATCTCTTCATCCATAATGATTATTTTTCCCCGCTGTAATTTTAACACTAGAGCAGTATGGAAAAAGACCAGCTTCAGTGCTCTAGCAGTTTGCAGGAATGTCCTGTGATGCAGTTTTCAGTGCAAAGATGGTGCGTTGTTCCATTTTTAGATGACAGAGGCTGCTCCCTCCGCCAGCCCCATGCCTACTGACTGCAACGGTCCCCCGCTCCATTTATTAGACTGGCCGGGCCCTCTGGCCCATACCACTGCGTGCTCTGCTGCATTTTTAGCTATCGCCTGGTGGAAAGTTCAGGACCAGAAAGTGCAAATCCAGACCAAGGTTTTGTTTCAGCCAACCAGTAGAGTACAGAGTCACAGAGTACTCAAGCGGTTGGTTGAAACAAAACCTTGGTTTGGATTTGCACTTTCTAGACCTGAACTTCCCACCTCTGGCTACCGCTGCCTCCCAGTGTCCTGCTGATTGCCTGTTGACATTTATCCTGAGGGATAAGTGGAAAAACTGGAGGATACGGGGGGGCACATCTCTACAGGGGGGGTGCCCCGGGTTCTGTGTGCATGGAGGGCCAGTACCGCCTGGTGCTTTGGGGTTTGGATGGAAGATTGGGCCTTAACCTCTACCATTTGCCCCTACATGATGGGGACTTACAGGGGGGGATTATGTGTGTGAATGATTTGAAGGCACCAATGTCACTGGCAGCCCCCCGCTATACCCGAGCAAACGGATCGTAACCTCTGAGCGTGTTAACAGCCTACTCACAGCACTGTGCGCTGCGGCTCCCCCTCTTGCAAAGCTGCGTACTTGTTGCTCTTGGTCAACAGTGAGGGTTTAAATGCCAGCCCATAAATCTCCACCGCCCCCACAGCCCAAGTGTGATGCCCAAGCTGCCACCTCGCCGTTTCCTGTCCGTATTTTCCGCATCGCGCGCGGCGTGATTCCGTGTTAAGCGTGGAAAAAGCCCCTGAGCATTAGCGGGCCTTCAGCTGGGCTCTCCGCATGCCACCTGCCTCTGCATTGCTGGCGTTGCTGCTTTTGTCCCTCGATAATTAGTTTCTAAAAATAGCGCCGAGGAGGGGGAAGCATTTAACGGACGTGCTTGACGAGGGTCCTGGTGTGTCGGGCTTCAACCAGCCAGGCAGGTCGGTGCTCTCCCTCCCCTCCCCCCCCCCCCCCCCCCCCCCCCCTCCC
>JAODJU010000039.1:4757310-4767806 GCA_026776725.1 Gnathonemus echidnorhynchus
GGGGGGGTTTATAAGTCTCACTTAGGTGGATTGTCCTCAAGTGTGGTAGGGGGAGGTAGAAAGAATGAGTTTGCCCTGGTTTTGGATACTTTAGCCCGCCATCGTGCTCCATACCGTACGCGGTTGCAAAAAGTCAGCAGCTCCAAACAGGCATCCTCTAACAGAGTCGTGCGTCTGTCAAGAGCTGATCTACATATTTTGCAGCTTGAAATGGACCCCGTGCTCCCGCCATCGGAGGCGATAAGGACGCAGCTGGTGCCGACGGTGCCGCTGGCATTGCGTTCTCTGATTTTCATGAATGTTAACAAGACTCCACTGTTTGTTGTTAAGTTGAGATGATGTGTTTGCACAAAGCACCACCCCCTGTAATTTCCTGTTCAGAGTGCCTCTGTCTCTTCCCTGTGGTCCTCCACTGTCCCAGGGAGCCGTTTGCTTTGGCTCTCTAGCAAGCAGGATGTCACCTTTCAGTGCAGGGAGCGTAACCAGAAGGTGCAGGCTTGGGGTCCTTAAATACCTGTCCTATCCTTTTGGAAGGACAAGTAAAAATTTATATATAGATTAAATGCCAAGGCCGCATTAGTACTTTAATGCCTTGAGAAATGTATTTATGCTTTTTTTTACAGATTTTTACAGATTATATAAATTACACAAACATGGAAACATGAAACCCGTTACAATGGAGTGGCCAAATGAAAATTGGTTCCTTAAATGCCCACTTAAATAAATTTTTTCCTCATATTCCGCGTGTATGTTATCTGATACCATGATAATCATAAAGGCAGCCTAACTTTTACAGCACAGACAATCAAAAGTAAAATGACATCTGCCAATATGTCACTACCCGTACCTGCTGACCTCTGAGCAGGCGTATATAGATGGCCCTAGACATACCGAGTCCATTGCCTTCACCCACAGAGGAGACAAAATGCAAACAGACCTTGCAACTCTAACAGATAAGTCAATAAAACATAATCCCAAGACTATCGTCTTGGAGATGAAAACTGCGTGTGTGTGTGTGTGTGTGAGATGTATATATTACATTGTTGGGACATTTGATGAAAACCTGTTATTTTTACCTTTACATTTTTTTTTGGTCCCCAAAAGGGGAAACTCAGTTTTATAAAAATCTGTGACTGCAATCAAAACTGCCAAAAGGGTTGGGGTTAAGGTTGTCATAGTTGGGTAGTTGGGATTAGCATTTTCTCCCATACAAATGAATGGATGGTCCCTACAAATGTATGTACCATGTGTCAGTCTGTGTTTCTGCACCCACAACACCACCAGTAAGATGTGTTAATGGTGTAACAGTCCTGAGCTTACCAGCCTCAGCCTGTGGTCAGTGGTTCTCCAAGCGGCGATGAACAAAAGGACCTGGTGTATCAACAAGCGGCAGCTGCTGAAACAGATGAGGTTTCAGCCCCCCCCCGTTGGCTTGCGACAGGGACAGTGTCTGCTGCCCTGGCAATTCCATGCGACGGAAAGCCAGCTTCCATCACGTGGTTGCATCATCCACTGCGATCTCAGTGTCTGTCAGGCTTGCTGTTAGCACATCGTGTCGATTCTGCCACATGTGAAACGTTGGTTCCCAGCTGGGTGCCAGGATTTTGCTGGGGGGGGGGGGTGCCTCCACGTTCCCCTGCAAAGTTAAACATCTGTTGACTTTTTCTATGCATCTGTTTTGTGGCTGAAACCTTATTTTACACCATATCACTGTTTGTTTTCGTTCGTTTTTGTCCGGCAGCCAGAGCACGGAACTCCGCGTAATGCAATTTTTTTTCTGCCGAGAGCTGGATTTTTCATTTCGGCTCTGGATATATCATTTTTAACTCTGCGAAGTATCTCTACTCTCTTGAAATGCTTCTGCTGAAATTACTATCTGAGAATCCATATGGGGGGAAAAAAGAGAGATTTTAACATGAGATGTTCAGAGTCCCGCGGAAAAAATTAGATTTTAGACTTTGATTTTATTAGAGGTCAGAAGCTGTTGGGGTTTTACAGTCATTTCAGCTCACGATTAAGAGATGATGTGAGACCTCCAGCACCCTGCAGAGATCTGTTTTTTAGATCCGCCTAAGCCTCATGAGACTTGCATGATTTCTCACACGAATGAAATGGGGAGTGAGTCAAAGCTGCAAGTCCTGTCTTCTGCGTGGTTGTTATCTTGTTTTCATCCAGGAGAGATGGAGCAAAAACCCTAGCGATCATTACCATTCTTCCGGCTAAGCTGTGTGAGTCCCTGTGGGAGTTTCTCCCGGTCCCTTAACTCAGTGGCACCCTTCTATGTTTATTTTTTCAGTATCTCCAACCTATTTTTTTTTTTTTTTATGGGCTGAGGTATTTTTGATTTCCTCTAACAAGGCCCACAGCTGGCCGGCTGGCTTCCTCGATGGCGCTGCTTCGAGCTGGTTTTCTTCGTGCTCTCAGGGCACGGGGCATTTGCAGGGGGAGCCCTGGGCCCACCTCCCGGCGCGGGCAGGCGGACGGCCCTCATGCACCTTTCAGGTGTGTAGGAGGCCTCCGCGCAAACAGAAGCGAACAGGCACCCTGCCGACTGTAATTTGTGCCTATGATTAGATTTCATGGAAAGCTGCAGCGGTGAGTCCCTCGTGATTATAGCTGTGATCCAAACCGCCGCGCAGTTCTGATAGTGCTCGTCCTCCGACGGTCCTCCCCCGTGCCGTTTGAAAGCTTCCCATAATTCTCGGTTTGTGCCACGGCAACCAAGTTTACACCCCCTCGCTGTCTCCCTGGCTCGAAACCCAGAGTTAGCTATTGCGGAGAATCAGGCAGCCTACGGGATTTTGTGTGTGTGTGTGTGTTTGGGGGGGGGGGTCCTCTGTGGTCCTCTGTGGTCCTGGCAGACCTAGAAGCAGCCGGATAGCTTGGCAGTGAGACGCACCACATTCTTGCCTCCACATTGAGGCGCTGCTGTCCACTAGGCAGGCCTGGTGCTGTTTGGACTTCAGATGCATTCATTGGACTGTAATTGGTGTTCAGCAGGGTCACCTCGCATACGCTCCCCGATTTTATTTTAGGCTTGGGCGGTATCTAATTTTTCATACTGCAATACCTTCCAGATATACTGCCGTATGCAAAGTCTACCCCCCTGCCCCCAAAAATAGTGTTGCCTTTGAAAATCTCTGCCCTCCAAGATTACTGCAAATTATGCCCAAAGTACTGTGGTATACCGTATTACGTTAATACCTCCAAAGCTAAAGTACGGGCCCTTTCTACTGGATTTGAGTGAGCAGATGATTGTTCTTCTAAAACGCAGGATGACCTTGTGATTTGTGGGCCTCTGGGGCTCTTTAAACAGCATCCCTCTGGGGGGCGCTGTGCTGTTTCAGAGTCTCTCTGACAGGAGTGGAGTGCATGTTAAACAGGCCTTAAAAGGTCTGTCTGCGTCAGCACCAGCGGCCCCGCAGGGCACCGTGCATGGAGACGGCCCCCCGCTTCCATGCCTGGCATTCCCACGCCTTGTCTGCTCCCTGTGACCCTGCCGATCGGGCCCCTGGCGCAGCCGCAGGGCCATGCGATGCCCGAGCTGACCTTAGGCAGGTGGCAGGGTGGGTGCCAGTAACACCCTATAGCAATGAAGCTCTCTCTCTCTGCCCCGGCACCTGTCTGACTCTCTCCTCCTCCATTTATTCCCTCACTCACTCTTTCTCTCTCTCTGCTGGTGCCTGTCTGAGACTCTCCTCCTCTTTTTATTCCCCCTCTCTCTCTGCTCCAGTACCTGTCTGATTCTCTCCTCCTCCTTTTATTCCGTCTCCCTATCTGTGCCCTGGTACCCGTATCTCTCCTCCTCCTTTTATTCCCTCTCTCTCCCTCTGAGCCCTGGTACCTGTATCTCTCCTTCTCTTTTTATTCCCTCTCTCTCCCTCTGAGCCTTGGTACCTGTCTCTCTCCTCCTCTTTTTATTCTCTCTCTCTGAGCCCTGGCACTTGTCTGACTCTCCTCCTCCTTTTATTCCCTCTCTCTGAGCCATGGTACCTGTCTGGCTCTCTCCACCTTCTTCTATTCCCTCCTTCTCCCGATGCATCACAGTCGATACACTAATCTCATTTCGCAAGAGATGGGCAGCTGATATTTGGAGTCCACGCTGAGCCGCAAATGACTTCATGCTGCCGGCAGTTGACTGCAGGGATGCTTTGGGGTGGGGGGGGGTTCCCAAGAGTGGTTCTCTGCTCGCTGGGGCGCGGTGGTCCACTGCACTGGCTGTTCCAGCCCTGCTGTCCCCAAGCTTATGTTTATTTCAGCCCAGTAGCCTCTCCCCCCATTTGATGCTGAGAGATATGGCCTCACCTGCAGCCAGCTGTTCCATCCTGTCGCCTCTGTAATTGGCCAGTGCTTCTGTATTAGCCCTCATTAGCTCATGTACCATTTACAGCAACGTAATGTTTCCATCTGGCCCCTTTACATCTCTGCATGACGACCTCTGTCTGGATCATCAGTGTAACAGCATCTTTACCCGCGTGCTCCCTCCTGCAGGGGGCACTATTGGGACCCCCAAGCCCCCTTTCTGCGGTAATTCTGGGTCCTGTGAAGGACACTCATCACGAAACACTGTTTATCACCCTTTTTTCAGCTCGATTTAACTTTTCTACAAAAAGCTTCCAATCCAAATAAAAGCCAAGAAGGGGAATATAATCCCTGTTGGGGGCAGGGGAGGGGGGGGGGGGGAGGTGATAACGTTGCTGAAATCTGTTCCATTTTTCACCATTTGCTTGATTTGATGCACTACGCGAGTTTCCTTTAAAGCTTACTAACACGCAGACCCTTAGGTCATCGGTCTGCTCTAATTCCATTTATATGTATCCATTTATATGCTACATTTCTATCAGGTCTCTGTCTGTCTCTGTCTCAAACCCCTTGGGCTGTAGATTCGATTCCTGCACCCAGCTCTATGTGTGGTGTTTGTGTTCTTCTGTGGGTTTTTCCTCCCACAGTTCAAAGAATTAGTGTCTCTGAATTGCTCTTGCTGACTGTGTGTATGTGGATTAGGTTTATATTACAAATGTCCCCCCATAATGTAATAAAGACCAATTTGGTTTTTTTTTTCTCTTGCGACATTGCAGGGACCAGTTTTCAGGTCCCCGCAAAGGTCTGTGAATGCAGTCAAAGTAAAAATGCCAAAAGTCTCATTTTGTTTGGTTACTTATGGTTAAGGTTAGGGCTGGGTAGGGGTTAAGGTTGTCCTATTGTGATCAGTGTGACCCTGTCCTGTACGCCCGATGGCTGTGTGTGTGTGCGTGCTGCACAGTGCTGTGTGATACACGGTGGCTCCCCCACATGTGAAATCAGGTTAATGCTGCTCCTTCATTCCCAAGGGGGGCTGCCGCTCGCAGTACTTTTACCTTCAGTCTGATCTGCACACCTGACACCTGCTGGGAATGTGCGGTGGGGGGGGTGGGGGTGTGAAATGCACAATACCAACAAAAACCAAAAGTCACTGACCGCTGCCCCATACCTGATCCAAGACAGCATGCAGTCACCTTCCACCCAATAAGTGGCTTTCGAATAAGGGTTGTGTTTCTCCCGCTCCTTCCATGTGGTCTTCCTGTTGTGACGCCTCATTGAGAATCGATGCTTCTTCAGGGTTTAAATGTCTCCTTGTGGTTCTGCAGCTTAGCACTTTTTGCCCACAATTGGAAGGTCGTGGGTTCTAATCCCATGGCAGGCAGAGTAATGTCACCGTTGGACTCAAGAACAAGGTCCTTAATCCCAAACTGCTCCAGGGACACTAGCTGACCTTTGCTCTCAGATCCTTTTCATAAGCTTTGGACAAAAGCCTCTGCTAAATAACTCAAATGAATAAGTCTGATGAGGTAAAATGGTTCTGTTTTGTTAAACGGGAAATTAATGTATTTTTTTGTGCCCCCTTCCTGCAGATGATGAAGTTTGCCTGGGAGAAATATAAGCAGTTTGCCTGGGGCTCCAATGAGCTCCGGCCTGTGTCCAAACAGAGCCACTCCAGCAATCTGTTTGGTGAGTACCTCTCGTGCCCCGCCTCTGGGGGGAGCCCCTAATCGTGTGCTGGTTGGATCAGCTTGGTGGCTGTGGTCCACCATCCCTGGCTGCATCCTGGTGCTGTTCTGGCGTGTTCAGGCCCAGCAGCTGCTCTCCTAAAAGGGGGGGCAGGCTGGCACGTTGGTTTGTCCTGCCGTCGATCCTGAGTTGCACTTGGTGATCGTCTTGTCGTATTTCACTGCACTAACACTGACCCTCCAAAGAGGCAGCCATGTCCAGGTCCAGCTGCCAAAGGCCGTGTTCCTCAGGACAGCTGTGAAGGAACCGGAAATAAATGTCCCGGAACCCCAGCGCCGCACGGCACGTCTTTAGTCAGCTTTTTTTTGTTGCGTTTGTGTTTCCTGGCAAATGATAAATCCTCTAGACATCAGCAGTGTGTAATTATGGTATTGCATGATTTGCCTTATTAGCATAAATGACTAATTTCGTACCCTAATTGCCTTTTGACGGAATGCCGCGGTGACGCTTGTCAGGCCGGACAGTCTGGCTAAAAGCTGTTCCGTCCAAAATGTCCCACTTGTCATGAAGTCCTTTTTATGCACTTGGAGCTCCTGATTGAGAGGAAAGGGGCAAGCTGGCTCTCGGGAGGCTGACTAATTGCGTCCCGTTAAGGGTAACTCCACACTCAGGTGCGTGATAAAGATGGCTTATTGATTTTTTGGGAGGGTGGGGGGGCAGGCAGTTATCTTGGGCTTCATCCAGTCCCTGTTGGATCTGTGATCTACTAATCCCAAACAGTGTGGGTCACAGGGTCGACTCTGCAGTGGTGTTACTGTTAGCTGGAAAGTTGGTTTTGTATTTCTCCAATAGTCCTGCCTTAGAGAAAGGTGCACCCTCCTCATTTTTGGTTCATGCCCTGAGCGCTCTTGTGACTCAACCTCAGTGCTCAACTTTTGAACAGAATGGGGATTCATGAAGGCGCTATTATTGCAATATAGCAGTACACCCAAAATTCTGCAGTATACCACATTTCAAAATCTCGGTCGCTTATCAGATTTTATCTACTGGATTTCGTAATACTGAGATAGCGTTGGTTTGAAAGTACTGTCAAACTGCTGTATAGCGCTGTATAATAGTCTGAACAGTAGGAACATGACCCTGATTTATCAGATGCCTTAATTTACCCGAGGGAGTCAGAGCAGCTAGTACCAACGTTTACATCTGTCTTCATACCTCTCGATGAGCAACTGCAATAAGTTGCCCCCCCCCCCGCCACAAACCATGCAACGCTCGATATCATCTTCTAGAGGACAGGTCTGAGGAGAGATCACCGACCCCAGGCTGCCAGACGGCCACCAGTTAATGGTGCAGGTTCTGCATCACGCACGCCACTGCATCTGTTCACTGAATTTGATGTTTACCTCGCAAGATGTCTTCCATTTCATTCTTTGCATCCTTTTAAGTTTGTTTACTTTGTACTAATTGAGTTACAACTGTTTGGACAGATGTGAGCCCCTTCTCCGCTCTCCCAGGAGGAGAGACAGATGGGGATGTGCTCAATGGCGCCGCCCTGCAGGGCACCATCAAAGACACTTTGGTCTCAAACGGGGGCCCTGCTGGCGTTCTCCCTCCCTCCCTGCGGTAAACACCAAGGCCCGGTTTGCACCGCAGCAGGAAGGCGCTGCTTTCCTTTACATGCCTGTTTCAGTGTCTCTGCCAAGCCTGGGCAGGCCCAGACAGGCCCGGCAGGGGTGTGATTCCCCTTTCGCTAAAGGCCGGTTTGAAAAGCATGTGGCCAGGAAGCACCCAGCCTCCTGAAGAAAGCAAGGAGCAGCTGAGGGCCTCTGCACCTGGAGCTCATCTGGCTAAATGTTGAGCTACTTGAGATCTGCCAGTCATGTGACACGAGTTGATGGCCAGTGGTTTGCCTGTCATGAGTGACTGGGTGGCGTAGAGCGACTTCTCCCTGTGTTGGCTGCATTGTGGGAATTCTGCAGAAACAAGTGTATAGATGGCATTCAGTACTAGGTGCTGAAATATTAGGAAGACACTGTGTTGTCTGGGTTTTGTTTGGGAATATTGTGTATATTGTGTGCCATGAGTTATGAACAGGTGGATTGAAATCGGATACACTCAGCCTTTGCTTTTTATGGATAACATAAATATTACATCTCTGAATCTTCTCTGAAATGGATTTTTTTTTTTTTTGCTGAGAAATGGCTTGGTACCGTGTTTTCACCTCTGCTGTGCAGTTTTTCTCCATTGAAAGCTTTTGGTATCTTGGTCAGTAGCAGGCGGTGTACTGTAGGAAGCAGCTTTGGTAGCACTTAGACTGAAAGGCTGAGGTCTGCTCTCCTAACTAGTAAGGCCCAGTGCAATTAATGAATATTTGTAGCTTGGGCTCCTTGTAAATATTTATGGTGTTTTTATCGTAAGTGGATGAATGTTGTGGAGCCTCCATGACTGTCCAGCAGAGCAGCCAGTGGTTCGATTGGACCCCTGGGGTTGGCAGAGGGGAATCTGACCCCCCCCATTGGAACCTGGCGAACAGCCCCATCTCTGTAGGTCCAGCTGCCTTGGTGTCCCTCCCCATAACAGTGACAGTAATCTCTTTATCATCTGTTACAATGGGTCTTCCTCCTAGAACTGGCCAGACCTCTAGTCCTCCACGTGTGCAAAGCCCTTTCTGAAGATCACCCATTCCCCCCGGGGCGCGCCGATGAGCCACACATTGTTTATGGCTTTCCTTCCCCCCTGCTGACGTGAAGTGACAGTGAGGTATGTCTCGGGAAGCAGATTTGACTAATGGGATTGCAGGAATGGAACCTGAGCGACATTGACAGACCAGCTCTCGTTACCGGCCTGATTTATTTGATTCGCGTTGTCATGGTGCAGACACAAATTTAAAAGGTACCTTTAGGGTTTTAGGCTACACCTCTGTCACTGAACAATATCAGCACTCATTTAGTCTCCTGCCTTTTTTGTAGTAGTTTTACATGTTTATGATTGACCCCTCCAGATTTGAGTGCTCCGGCAAGCCCGAATATTCCATCTTTCTGTCTGTGCTATTTTTGTTGAAGGGAAAAGACTGAAACATCCGTCGTAGCACTGTAATAATCTGTACGGAAAGTATATAATGAAATAACGCTTTGTCCAGATGGTGTTTGAGTCATTTGCACTGTTTCCGCTCGTTCTTGGTGCTGTCAGCATGCGGCACTAGGGCTGGAGCCGGAATCTTTAAGCCCCCCCCCGTTAACAGATAACGCAAGTGTGGATCTCTATGCCGACGGATCATTCCGCTAATAATTCCCGCGGCCAGTGGGGGGGTCCGTCAACTCGAGGCCGAATCACGTTTATCACGCAGCCGGACCAATTTCTCAGCCAATTACCACTCAATACCTTTAACGACATCAGCGGGTCGAAATCCAGAGTGGTCAGGGTGTTGGGTGGGGGGGCGCCCACCCACCGGCACGTAGACCAGTCATGAAGCTGTTTCCTAGCGACCTTTTCAACTGAATCGTCTGGTGTCTGTGCTCTGCTGAAATGCCCCGTTAGGGACCAGGCGGCCTGATGTGCTTGTTACATGCCCTGTGCCTCACGCTGCTCTTATTAATTAGTCTAAGTGTGATCTATGGTGCTGAGCACTTCTCAGTGTCTCGAGGTCGGTCCAGAATCAAAGGCAGTGGTTCATTACCATTCAGGGGGAATGGCTTTAAATTACAAACCCCCACCTCCCCCACTAATGATCGGTGAACTCTGATTGTCCAGGCACAACATCACGCTCCAATTTTAAACACTGTGCAGGTAACAGAGGTCTGATTCGGGTCATGGGACCGGCACGTCACCTGTGTATCTATGTTGTTGGTGAAATCCTAGAAGACCTTCAACCCTTGACCTTTGACCCCTGACCTGTAGCGAATGTGAGGAATGTTGCTGGTTGCTGGCAGTGTGAAGGAAACAACTTGTCAGGGCCCCTCTCTAGTGATACAAGAAATGTGTCCAGAGGGACTGTTAATTCATTTCACACTTCAGTGGAAGTGGGTTAGATTTTTCTGCGGCCGGGCCGATGATGTCAGTCATTAAGGATGCATTTCCCCGTGGAGCTCGGATGCCACCCAAAGCCGGGTGTCTCTTTGGAATAAGACCATCGGGCCCCCTGAAAACGGGGGCGATTTGCAGCAGGCAAGAACAAAACGTGTCTCAGGCCATGGGGGTCCTGGCGGCTGGGGGTGGGTAGAGTGGGTGGGAGGGACACTGCAGGTGAGGGAGGTGTTACCTCAGCAGCTGCACATGCACATCTTCACTATATCGCAAGTGTTTTGATCGATAATTAATTATTAGACCTCCCTCTCCCCATTTTCCCAGGATTTGGCGCCTTGGGGGGGGGCTTCTCCTGTTCGCTTCGAACCGCCATGATAAAAGCCAGACCACAGCAACCTGATGGCAGGGAGGGGGACCAGAGAAAGATGCAATATCCCGTCCGTTTTGTCCAGGCGGCTCAGTCGTTAGGAGTGCGAACACCCCCC
>JAODJU010000039.1:4767906-4778521 GCA_026776725.1 Gnathonemus echidnorhynchus
GCCGTTAGGGGTGCGAACCCCCCCCCCCCCCCCTCCCGAAGCTAATTTGGATGGCAGCTGCCCCCACCTATGTGTGACGCTGGAGCAGAGGCAGGGCTCAGAGGGGGTGTAGAGCCACTGCCGGGATTCGCACAGTTTAATGGGCCTGTGCTGTGAGCCGCACACTGGCAGCTTATGACAGGAGGCTGGGAGTTTGTAGAACGGCCTATAAATAATTCAGCAGGCTGTTTTTAAGGCCAGTGCTGGCTGCGATGCCGTTGGAGTGGAGGACAGGGCCATCCTGTAGCTCTTTACCCATGCATGGCTCTGGGGGGCAGGGGTGCATGTCTTTAATCCTTGTGTTTTTGCATACTTAATTTGCTTGTCAAACTCCCTCATCCCGAGATGCAAATAGAAAATGGCCGCTGTCTTTATCAGCTGGGAAAAGTTTCCGGAGCAGTGTGGTTGGCCAGCCGTGTGCTGCCCCGCTCTGCTGTGGGCCTATCCGGCCTGGCGGCGACCTCATCGCCTTCCTCCCCCATGAGCTCTCGGGCTGAGCATCCGCCCCGGTCTGTCAGAGGGCACCCTCTAGGTTTCCGCCCTCTGCTTGTGTCCTGCTTGGCAGCAACGAGCTGAGCTCCGTGGTTCATCTGGCAGCGTCGCCTCATCCGTGGTCCGTGTGTCAGGCTTTGACGGGGTGATCCCTCAGCGCTGAGAGAGAGGGCACCGCGTGTGTGTCTCTCTGTCTGTTTACACATTCATGCGTGTTCAGCATTCTTCTTGCCCCGCACTCGTCTATTCACTAGCTTTCCATCTATCCGGCTTCCAGCCTCATATCTCGGTCAGGATCCCCGGGGGGAGGCAGTGTCCCACCCTGGTCGGTACACGTGCCGTGTTTGTGTCTACAAGTGGATGAGAGCTTTCTGGAAATCAGGTTGATGTTTTAATTTGATTCCCTTGATTTATGGCACACTTGTGAAAATCTGCTGCACCATATAAAATTCAATTAGCTGAGTGGGCAATGCAGTACAGTGATGCAGGGAAGGGGGGCGCCAGCGAGGCCACTGTCCTTTTCATTAACGCCTAGCTCCTCGCCAGCTTGTGGCTGCTGATTGATGGACCCTTAGTGCCCTTCCTTCACCCTCCCCCCCCCCCACCCCAATGTCAACAGCACTGCCTCTAAATAATTCTTCCGTGTTCCACCTTTCATCTTGCTCTCTCCCCAAATCCTTCACCCGTGGCGCAGTGAAGTAGAGTTGCCAAGAACGACATGGCTCTGGACTGGCTCCATGGCAGTTCCCCGTCCCGTCACGCTCGCGGTAGCTGGGCTCTGATTTAGCACAGCACGCGTCACACTGCTCTTGCTGATGGATACAACTTTGGGCCTGTTGTCCTGCGACATGCAAGTGAGCCCCCGTGGGATCGGGAGGGGACCTGTTTTGCTTACCGGCTGCCATGAAGAGCTGTGGATTAGGGGTAAACAAGGACAACGTTCCGGTCATAAAGAAACAATCCCTCATCGCTCTTCCTGCGGTTCGGAGGTTAGGGGGCACCTTTCAGCCTGAATGGCTGCCTAATGGCTCACGCAACACGTTTCTGCTCTAGCGGTCACTCAGGAGAGCCATTGGCTGCGAGCGAAGCCCTCGTCTGGGGTCGTCCACAGTGCCTGACGCGTGGAGCCCATTTACATTTACATGCTTGGCAGATACTTCTGTTCAAAGCGACGTACGGGCGATGACAACTAGGCATAAGTTCAGCTAGGCTGAGCTTCCAATGAGTGCCCAGGTACAAGTGTGGGCAGTACTGGAGCGGGAGTGATCTGAACACCCTATAACTACACATAAATATTAGCGGAGAACCTAATAAGACTCCCCCCCGAATTTCAGCACAGTGCTTCAGTGGCATCAGGGGGCATTGTGTGGCTCAGTGGGCTAAGCCTGTGTGCCTGTAATCAGAAGGTCACCGGTTCAAACCCAGCCTCAGCACGTCTGCAGGTCCTGGCCCTGGAGACACCTGTATTCCATGTCTGACTGAAATAGGATCTATTCTCCTAAAACAGCACGAGTGTATTGATTACTGCCCCCACATACACACAAAGATAAACAGAGTAATGTGCTGTATAATATTTATAAAAGCTAGAGTTGGCAAGATGGCGCAGTCATTAGCGGTGCTGCTTCACACCTCTGGGTTCGAGTCTCCAGTGTAAAGACGTGCTCTGTGTGTTTGTGTGTGTGTCTGTCTGTCTGTCTGGGGGGGAGAGTTTGCATGTTCTCCCTATGTCATTGTGAGGTTTCATTTGGTTTTCCCCCTCAGTCCAAAAACATGCTATGGTGAATTGCAGGTACCAGATTGTCCACAGGTGTGAATGTATTACAAATGTCTCTGTGAAGTCAAAATAAGAGGGTTTGACCATTTTTTTCACTTCCCACAAGGATAACCTCAACTTTTGCAAAAATCAAAAAGTGCCTCAAAAAGACTTGTATTTTGGTTACTTATGGTACTTAAGGTTAGGGCTGGGTAGGGGTTAGGGTTGTCGTTGCTGGGATTGGGGTTATTCCCCATAGAAATGAATGGACGGTCCCCACAAAGATATAAATACAAACGTGTGGGTGTGTGTGTGGGGCACAGGAGGTCAGCAGGTACTGTTGCTCTGTTTGTGCAGATTGCCGCTGGGTTCCCTGCTTTCCTTCTGCGGTGCCTTTGCCTGCGAGTCTCTTGTGCTTTTTGCTGTCTGGATCACCATGACCACTTGACAAAGCAGAACCTGCCAGAGGTCATTGTGTTTTGACGCTGGAATGCTGTCTCCCTATAGGAGCCATCGAGCCTCTTCGCTAGTCTGTGAGAAGCAAGTAAACATCTATATATCTTCTCATTGATGCAGGTGGAGGAGCGTTTGCCCTGAGGTGCTGCCAGTGCAGTTCCTGCAGAAGGCCTGGGGGCCTGTGGCCCCGAGCCTGGGGGCTCAGTCTGTGGCCCTTGGGTGTCACCTAAGGCAGGGCAGAGAACACACTGCCACCAGCCTCACTGAGACAAACCGCGAGCGTAAGCTCCTGTGTATCTCTGTATGCCATTTCTGAAATCTTAATACATGCACATTAGTTTCTCCTGGTTTCTCTCTTCCCAGCACAATAAGGGAAATCACTGAAACGTCAATTGCAGGAAATGTTGTGAAAATATATTCTGAATAGAAATTTTGGGCTTTGGTAACTCGGAGGCAGAAAGCCAAAGAGTGGTAATCATGCCTTTGTGGGATTGAGATCGGCTGGATCTCGCTTTCGTATTCATGAGTAGCCGCACCTGTTTTATTGCTTGAATATTTAAAGTCAGAAATGGTATAAACACACATTTTGGACATCAGAACCCATAACACTCATGCACTCCTTGAGCTGAGCTTGCCTGGGTTTGCGGTCTGACTGTATAATGTTAAGTTAGTCCAGTTCCTTGCCACCATGCCTCATCCTGCTTCCTCATCCTTGCTATTGCAGAGCAGGTGCCTCATGGCCCCATCCTGTTGTCCTGGTCTATTGATCCAAGAACAATAACCGGCAAAATAAAAAATAAATGGGAACAAAACCAAGGTCAGACTGACAGTTATTCCTGCCCAATAAGCGACAGCCTGAAGATGTTTTTTGATCTGTAGGCTCGGATAGTTGCTCTCCTTAGACTTTGCCCTCTTATTGTGTTTCATACCACATATTTGCTCATTTCCTGGAAGAGGATGCAAAAAAAATGCAGTGTTGTGCCAACCTTATGATCAGAACTTCCTTGAAATGAGGACCGTCAGCTAAAAAGGAGGAAGCAGGGGGAGAGGTCATGCCTTTCATATCAGCTTTATTTTAGGTATCATTACTGTTAAAAGCTCTTCAGCATTTTGACGGGGTCCCTTGGCCTCTTTGGGGTTTTGTAAGCCTCGTTTGAACATATGATATTAAGGATAAACTGCAGGCCTATAAATGTACAGGGTGAGTTGGCAAGCTCCGGCTCTTTGCTAAGTGTCTGGCAGTCGCCTCAGAGTGTCATAATTAACGTATGAACAGCAGTAGGGTCCTCCTGTTGGCTTACAGTCGTGCCGGGTAAGAAGTCCTCATGGTCTATCAACACCATCTGCCCAGTAAGGTGCTCCTATTTCGCACACACCTCCTGTCGGTGGGGCTCATTCTCGCCTTTGAGTAACGGGTCCCAGGACAACTTAATTAACCAGCCAGAGGCGATAGGGATTTGCAGCTTGGGTTGGGGCACCGTGACAAACAAAGTGTCACCAAGACGACGGCTCATGGTTCCACCATCAATTCAGTACATCTACCAGTATTTCTTTATTTTTTATATATGTGTGTGTGTGTGTGTGTGTGTGTGTGTGTGTGTGTGTGTGAATTTATAGATTAATAGAGTCGGAGTTGGGTGTGTTCAGTAGTGCGATGGAAACTAGGCAATGGCACGGATACCCTAGACTTTAATTCTCGGAACTGGGGCACTGCTTGTGAGCACACTGTCGTAGCAAGCTGTAACGAGATTATAAGAGTCTTCATGAATATTAAGAGGAAGGTGTCCCCATCCGTTATGCCTGTGCGCTCTTTTATTTCTCCTCCTGAGGGATGAATAATCCATTCCGAAATCGGAAGCATATAACTTTACCGTATCAGGATGATGTACAAGCTCAGCCGACGCCATTCATTCCAGTAAAACTGCCACAAAAAGCCCAGCGTGTACAGATGGCGACTGCCCTTTCCACTGTTTACATTCATTCTTCTCCCCTCCCCTTCAGTTTAATTTATTTGAAAGCTTTTAGCCTAATTAAAAAGGAGTGTCTTTCGTTGCTGGACCGGAGGAGCTCACGTCTATTGTTTGCCTCAGGATGGACGTAATGTGATCTGGAACGATCGTGTCGATATGCGGCGGTCACGCACCAGGCCGTCTCTGTGCCCCCTGCTGGTGGGAAGGAGCTGGTACTTCGTTATCAGAAGCCAGTCTTGGAGCTTCCTGTTTGACAAATGTCAGGACTAACATTAGAGGACTCGGAACAGTCTGCATCTGATTGCCAAGTGCCTTTATCTGAAGTGACGGCAGCCTGCCCAGATGCCATATGCTTGGCTTGTGTATATTTTTTTTTTCCTCTCCCAGTTTCTATCCTTCACGGATGCTGTTGAGTAGAAGTGCCTTGATAGTTGTTTGTTGTAGTTTATTTGTTGTGGTTGTTGGTGTGGTTTGGTTGTGGTTGTTGGTGGTGTTGTTGTTGTTCCCTCCACAACCTCACAGATAACTCACAGTATCGTTTCCATTCCCTCTTGCCCTTCCTTTTCAGGAAACATCCAGGGAGCGACCATCGTGGATGCCCTCGACACACTGTACATCTTGGAGATGTACCGAGAGTTTGAGGAAGCTACAGAGTGGGTTGAGAAGAACCTGGACTTCAATGTGGTGAGAGCACCCTCACTTTTGGGGGGGGGGGGGGGTGTTTGGAGCCTCCATGTCAGAGACTTATTACTGTGGGCTGCTTCTACCATAACAGGTGACTTTAGCATTTGAAGTTCTTTTTCCCTCCTTTTTGCTGACTAATCAGACGGGCAGTCTTCCGTGGCAAACCTTTTGGCTTGAATAGACCAGGCAGGGCGTCACCAGCCTATGGCGTCCTTGGCTTCATCCGGGAGGTCACTGGGGAATTTGGGAGATGCTGGTACAGAGGGCCCTCTGCTCGACCAAAACGACCCAAACCCCCCTCGCCTGGTATCAGATATCAGATGGAACTTTTGTAGAGCCACCTCCCCCTGAGGCTCTCACCCTGTCAGATCAAGGCTGTGCGTCTTCCTGAGAAGATGCCTTTGCGTTATCTGATTACAGCCCCCCCTGCCAGCCAGGACTTCTATGTCACAGTCACTCGTGCCTCGGAGTGTGGTTTGCGGTCAGACTTCATGTTTAAGAGCAGTGTAGGGGCTCACCCCCCCCCCCCCCGCACCCCCCAAAATGAACTCCTTCAATATGGACTCCTTGTTGGTCCTCTCCGCTGTGTTTTCCTCAGTCACCCTCACTTTCTCAGATCTTATTTATATATTTGTTGCCTCATTCCATCTGAGAGCTTCTTTTCTCATTTTATTCCTTTGATTTCACTCCGTCGTTCATTCCCTTCACCCGTCGATGGAAGATCCGGTCGGCCGCACGCAAACCCGCGTCCATTGTATCAAAGCCGCCCTGCCCTGCAGTTAGAAGGCGGGAGCTCGCAGGTGCCCCCCCTACCCCGATGGAAGCTCGGAATGCACAAAAAGGGGAGGAAAAATCTAAGAATTGTTGCGTCACCATGCAAGGGATTATTGACAGAGCGCCGTGTCTGACACGTGCAATTTGCCATGGTGAAGGCTTTCAGAACAGCACAGAATTTCCACAAAGGACTGGAAATGGCTTCATACTTCATGATGGTAGCCAGCGAGCCAAAAGGAGACACACGACATCCTTTCATCTTCATTTTTTTTTTTTCTTTATGCTGCCTGCAATTGTGCGGGGTCCCTCATTATGAATTCTCAGTAGAGAGCACTCTCGTTAAGAAGCGTTAAGTTCTCGTCCGCCCTCACACTCCTCTATGAGGGGAGGGAAATATTAATGATCAGATGCTTTAATGAACAGAATTAACAGACTTTTAATTGAAAGGCTTTCCCTCACTGCCCTCCAGCAATTTCAACAAGAAAGGAGCACGAAAAAGCCCACATGAGCCCTGCATTAAAATTCAGTCAGTCTTCTTAATACGGAGTCTTTTAATCTGAAAGTAAATGTAACCTTCCTCTTTTCCCTCTCAGAGCTGTGTTAACATGAAAGAGACAACCTCTGTTTTCCCCTCCTTTGACCTCTGTGCCCCAGCTGAGGCTTTGCAAGGCCTGGAAATGGCAGGCTCTTATCTAAGATGCTGCACTTTCTGTCTGGATTGGAGGTGCATTCTGGGAATACGGAGAGAAGGTATTAATTACCACCGCGTCAGTAACGATATGCCAATTACCAGCCCTAAAGCTGAGTGAGATCTCTTTGCCGGGATGGCTGTCGAAGAGCTAACGCGGCCCAGATGGATGTCGGCGTAACTTTAAATGGGACGGCCCATCGATCGGGGGGAATTGCCAGTGGGAGTGCTTTACCAATTAACCTGCGTTTCACTCACCCCTGGGAACCTCACTGCGGTGGCCCCGTTTTTGTCTCGGTCGTTAGTGAGGCCAGTGGATTTATTCTGCAGGGGGAACCCGGTGGGTGGGGGGGTAGCTTTCAAAGGTGTCCAGTCAACATTAACCTGGTAATTAGCCGACTGTTGAAGCCAGGGGTTTTCTCCCTCTCTCCTGCTGAGACTGACAGGGGGTGAAAGATGAACCGGAACCTTCTTTATGTTTGCTTTGACCCTTAACTACGCTCAGCAAAGAGCGATGCTTCTGGAGAGGACCTGTCAGCCAGATGCGTACTGAAGGAGACAAGGGCTGTTCGCTGGGGTCTGGCCTGGCCTGGCGTGCTGACGTCTGTCCGTCCCGCAGAACGCAGTAAGGATGCCAGAGCACAGAGGGTCAGGTCTTTCCAGTTCGGCTGTTTGAGGCAGGGCTGCTGTGGTACAAAACGTAGACACTCACAAGGGTGTTCCTCCCCTCTAAAAGTAGGAATCCAACATCCTTCATTACTATCACTACTGGAACCACCCCATAAAGTTTTGGAATTTTTATCAAACATTAATTTAAAGAATCTTATGTAAATTCTGTTTTTGTTTATCTATTTCCTGATTTAAATTTCTTGTTGTAAATTATTTGTTTTACCTTTTTGCCAAGATATAGCCCAGCGGGCACGTAAGATTTCTGCAGGAACCCCCTGAAAATATGACCCATCCGTCACTGATCAGATGGCTCCTGGAATGGGGCCAGGTCACATCTCTGTCAGGAGGTTCTAATAGAAAGATGTTAGTGACATCTTGGTATGTTCAGTGGAGCTTTTGAATTGTTCCCTGGAATTCCCCAAGGACTATTGACTTGGGTGGTTAGATCATGCCTGAAAATGTACCACCTTAAACTCTCCAGTGCCCCCCTTACTTCAGGGGCTGACCAATGAGGAGAACTGACTTCTGAGCCTGGATATTATGGGATGAACACGAGCTAAGCTCTCTGCTCAGTCATCTGTCATGCCAATAAAGGAAAACTCCAACCTCACCAGCCGGTTACCTATCCTGTTAGGTTGGCAGACGATCCCCGACACGTTCAAGAAGGTGTCTCTCAAACGGCATCAAACTGTAGATACTCCTGCTGACAGCAGCTCCTATGGGGAAACCAAAGCCATGAAGCACTATCGTCATCGAAGTGTCTGCTGTCTGCTACGACGATGCTATCTTCACCCATGTTTGTGATGGATGTTCTCCATGTGAGCTAGGTAATAGCATACCTCCCAGATTCTGGCTTCAAATACAGGACAGCTGCGGGGTAACTGGGAAATTTCCGTACCTCGCGTCAGACCTGGGCTTATGTGCTTGAACATCTTGGTCCAGTAGTCTGGAAAGCAGCAGTGAATCTGTCCTTTTAAAACTGAGCCTACCTAGTAACCAGCTTAAAGGTCTGTAATTAATTTCTGTGCCACTGCAGTCGTGATCCCAGAGGTATGCTGTGACTCATGTTGCCCAGTCATGCAGGACCCCGTGTGTGTGTGTGTGTGTGTGTGTGTGTGTGTTTGGGGAGATCCCGGTTATAATATGCTGATACCTTTTTTGTGACCTCCTGGAAAGGGGCGATACGTGCCATCCTTTGGTTGCATCCCCACAAGACCTGTTCCAGGAGCAGAGTGTTCCAGAAAAATCAGAAAGCATATTTTGAAAGAAAATTACTATTTTAAGTAGACTGCTTGCCTATGTCGTCTCCAAGGCTCGGCTGATAAGGTTAATGGGCAATAACTTTTATTATGAACTTAAATACCAGTTGGTAACAAATGTAAAAGTAATTTTAACTGTGCCCCACTGTTTTATTATGCTAATTGTCTAATTGCGTCATTTGCATATTCTCATCTTTGGTAAGCTGTGGTGATTAATTTTGACAGTTATTATTTTTGAATGAATAGAACTGGGTGGGTGAGGAGAATTTATTCTGAGCAGAATGGTTTCCGTTTAAAGGATAACAAAGCGAGGGAGAGGTTTTGGGTTTGCCCGAATAAATCCTGTGATTTTGTGAATCCAGTTTTTTTTTCTCTTCCTTTCTTGTCATATAAATGTCACCATGTGGACATGTGCTGTGTACTCAGTCGGAGTCCATTCCTATTTAATGCCGCAGCCCCACCTCTTTCCACTCTTTCTGTAGACGTAACTCAATTCCGATGGTGTATTATGCATGCCAAGCTGTTATTAAAATGAACGAGATACAGTTTGGAAACTTGTATTTGTTGCTAGGGAAACACAGTCATGTACCTTTTCATGTTCTTTTACTGGAAGGTAGTGTTTGACAAATAAGTTTTCATTACCACCTCAAACCCCAACCCAATATTACCAGTATTGCCGTCCCCCCAGCCGACGATGGGCTGTGAAAATCATAACGTAATGTGGAAGGGGGTTAGAAGGCTTTAGCTGTTTCATGCTTAAGTTTCTCTGAGTGCAGAAAATGAAAACATGTCTTTGCGTTGTTGAATTCTCCATCCACGGTGTTTGTTCTCAGCTCCTACACATTATTAGCCAGCGGTAAGTGTGTCTCTAGCTATACCCAGGTCATCCAGCGGTGCTCACTGCTGATCTGCAGCCTAGGTTATGGCAATCTGGGGATTCTGTATGAGCGAAAGATCATAGGGAAGCTTTTTTTAAGGGTTGGGATAATAATGGCATAGAACTGGTGAATCTGCTTGGATTCCGTACATGTCCTGTTGCCTTTGAAGTGAGGGAAAACACCTGCCAGTTGCATGAGTGCGGGTACACTGGAATGCTTCTTTTCACATATCCCATCATGCTCTCCTTTGAGACACGCATATCTACAGTTGAGTGAAGCTTGGGGTCGAAGCACAGGGTCACCCATATACCCGGCACCGCTGGAGCATTTTGGGAAGGGGGGGGGGCTTGACCCAGCAACCTTCCGATCGCACGCACAGAGGTCTAACCTGCACACCGCCCTCCTTGGCTCCTGCTTCTCCATCCAAACGCTTTGGTCTCTTTAAGCTTCCCCTTTGGGTTCTTTTCTCTCTTATTCTATTCGGAGTTAGATTTCCATGTTCCAGGGTTTGGTAAACAAAGCTAACAGATGCTGAGATGAAAAGGCAAAGGATACTTTGACCTATAGCAGTAATATATAGACACACTAATATGTAGACATGCATAATGCTCTCTGTATAAATTGTGTGACAGACCCAGGTTTTGGGAGACGACGTTTCTCAGATGCCATGCATGTGCCCCTCACCTCTACGTTT
Organism: Gnathonemus echidnorhynchus; assembly: GCA_026776725.1. Classification (NCBI taxonomy): domain Eukaryota; kingdom Metazoa; phylum Chordata; class Actinopteri; order Osteoglossiformes; family Mormyridae; genus Gnathonemus; species Gnathonemus echidnorhynchus. The sequence continues at coordinate 4,778,263 of JAODJU010000039.1, forward strand.
TGGCTAACCGCAGCTTTGCCCCCCTGTCCTCCATTCTTTCCACAGAATGGCGAGGTCTCCGTCTTCGAGGTCAACATCCGCTTTGTCGGCGGGCTCCTGTCTGCATACTACCTGTCTGGGAAAGAGGTAGGAGAAAGCTGAGATGAAAGGCTCTCCTGGCTTCGGAATACACAGCTGCCGCTGACGGGCTTGGGCGCATGGGACACTGTGGGGTTTGAGAAGAAGGTTCTTACATTCTGATGTGAGTCACTGTGGTTGG
>JAODJU010000039.1:4827915-4848713 GCA_026776725.1 Gnathonemus echidnorhynchus
AGTAAAGTAAAAATTCCCAAAAATAATACTTAAGTGCAGTAATCAAGTAAAATTACTCAAGTACTTTACACGTCTGTGTGTTATCCAAGACGGGACTGCCTGAGCCTGAATGCCCAGGGCAGTACCGAGAGACAAACTGGGGTCACACAGGGAATGGATAATGAGACCATTTAGGCGTAATAAATTTAATACCACATGTCATGACCTTCATATTTGAAACAAATTGTCAGGGATGCTATTTCTCATTTAACTACATAAAAACTATCACAGGGGCGATATAAGGATGATGTGAATTTTGTTTTCGTTGACCTGTACCTGTTGGCTTGATGGGGTCCAGTACCATCTGTACCAGGGCTGGCCATGATGTCAGGCCTTCTGACACGGCAGACTTCCCTGTAACCACGCTGCCCATGGATAATTGCTCGGAACATTCCAGCATGCTGTCAGACAGTCTTCTGAGGAACCCTCGCTTTCGAAAGAGGAGAGAGGAGGTGCATCTTTCAGTCACATGACCTTAGAACAATGCAATCCTCTGTGCCACACCCCCTAAATCCCCTCGGATGATGCACGGACCCTTCGCTTGTAGTCGTGCTGTTTTTTAATGAATAAAAACTGTTCCTCGATAATTTGAACTAGAATGGAAAAAAGTTTCCCTTCTCGATGACAGTACAATGAATCATTTGGCTCTGAGTTGTACCTTACGGCCCATAGTGGCCCTGCACAATTTAGACTTGTGATTTTATTGAAGATCTATAGCGTCCTCTATAACTGATACATTATGCCCTTGGCATTCGGCGGTGCAGATTCTCTCACGCCATGAGAGGGCCTTTCATTGGGTGACTTAGAGCGTATTGTAAATGTAGACGTGATTTAAATCTCGGGGGGGTCATGGCTTATTTCACAGTCAGAAAATCTGCCTATTTTACAATGCGCATTTCTCTCTTGAGGAAAAACATCGCCTCAGCAGAAAGTCTCGGAATTAAATGCTTCAGTTATTCTGTCTTTTTTTGGCATTGTCATGATGGTGAAATCCGCACGTGTAGAATTTCCCGCCCCCCACAGTGGGCCCAGGGGCTGTTTAACAAAAAAAGCAAAAGTTGTCAATGGGGACAGACCCTCTGTGACAGGTGGCCATTTTGAAAGTGCAAACGGCCGATCCTGAGCTGGAGCTGGTCCAGGTGACTGGACGCTCCTGCAAGTCATCCTGCCACCTGTGTGGTCCCTCAGTCACTAGTAGCTATTTTAGGTACAAAGTGAATATGGGGTCAGTCTCTATATTTGGAGGACAGACTGTTCGACTCATAATAGGGATTCGAGTCAAGGTCATATTTAGCCTTCATGTAAATTTCATCTAAATGTGTTATATAATCTATGTAAGGAAAAACATTTTCCTTTTGTTGATTTCCTGTTTGCTTATGCCAAACCCAGCTTTTTAAGGCAGTTAATTTCGCTCTAATAAACAACGCCATGGGGAAATGAAATGAAATTAAATGAGCAAAAAAATTCAAGTCAAATATCATTACCACTGTGCCACACTAAGTCTGTTAGCAGCAGCGTTCTTAACAAATAGACGTCACAGAGTCCAATGGAACAAGCCCACACAAGACCTGGGGAATTCAGTGAATCTTGGAGATGGACAGAAGAATTGTGGTAGGATGCATGTTATTGCATGAAAAATATGCATATTTATAACTGAGGGACTGGAGTTGCCATGTTTGAGGTTTTAAGGTAGCTTGTAGGTGATGATGATTCTCACATTGGGCTGGCACAGAGGGGACGGCTCAGATCTCCCCCGACCACCTTCATCACCAGGGCCTCCTTCTCTTTTACTGTACCTGTCAATACTTTGGACTCGCCAAGCTGCCTACAAAGAAGAGTGATCTGGTTTGTCGTCACATGACCTGGCCACCTGACCTAAACACAGTAGACATGATTTGGGAGGAGTTTGGCCAGAGAAAAAGCAACTACATCAGTTGAAAAGCAGCCAATGAGGGCTCAGCATATGTGGGACCTCCTTGCTGGAGAAGCATCCCAGGAGGCCACCACGTGAAACTGGTGTGGAGGAGACAGTGGGCTCAGCCAGTCGCTGGAGCAATTAGGGTTAAGGGCCTCGCTCAAAGGCCCAATGATGGCATTATTCTACCAACGACGGGATTTGAACCAGCAACCTTCTGAGTCCCAACCCACAGAGCTGCCCCCTCCGACAAATTTTTTGTTTAATACTATTTTGGTCAGTGCATAATTCCATATACATACTTTTATAGTTTTTCAATGTTGCTATTTTACAGTCTATAATTATTGTAAAATGTAGATAATCGCACAAATAAATCTTCCTATGAGTAGGTGTCCAAACTTTTGACTTGTACCTTGCTTATTTCTTTAGCACCCATTCATGTCCTCCCTATTGAGCTCCCATTGCTTAGCAGCTCACATCAGAGCACAACACATTAAAATAAATAATTACCCACCAAGGGGCAGGGTCGAGTCCTTTATGATGGCCTTTCCAACATGAACGATGCAGTCTCTGCATATCACAGCAGGTCTGCGTTTGCAATTAGCGATAAGAGTCATTTGCTTCCATTAAAACAAACAAATAGCTGAAAAAATGTCTTTCTTCCCCACAGATTGAACTGAGCTATAACGGCTGTCATTAACGTGGATATGCGGAATATTTGCTTCTTTAATCTACAAATGATTGTTTTGCAAATAAAAAAGCCAGCCAGTCTACCTGTCCTGCATGATGAATAATGGCATATTTGATGCAAGGAAATCACAAAATTACAGGGAATTTCCTGGATGAAACAAATTTGTTTTAACTCCATCAGCAACTTCATTTGAATAATTAAACATAAATGGCGTATTTTCTTCATTTGATCTATTTTTGGTGCACAAGGTAGAGCAGATGGTTCAAGCCCAGGCGTGATGTCTTACTGGTTTACGGCTTTTGTGTTCGACTCATTGCCTAGCCCTGCATTGGACCCGACAATCTGAAACCAGTAGCAGACTTTGCAGAACTGGGGAGCCGTTTGAAGCATCTCATATATCTTCATCATTATGCAGTGAGCTTCAGACCGTTACGCTGCCTTGGTGTGAGCTGACATTACGGGTAATGTGAGTGTTCGATGTAGTGAGGCCGCCCCCCATAAAAGCTTCCTCCCTCATTAAATCGCCTTACAGGTAGCGTGAGCCAAAATAGGCATCTGTGTACAAATGTCAGAAAAAAATGCAAGAGTTTGTTAGCTGTAGCACAAGTAAAGCCAAATAAAATACCTTGTGTCTTGCCAAAACTCTAACATATTACAGATTATATATATGACATATTTAATGTGAAGGTCTCAGCCAGTATGGCTGCTATTCAGATACCTTACACATAAATCATGCATCCTCTTTAGTATAAATAATTGAAACATGAATGAATCTTTGTGATGTTGAACTCTAATTCTAATTCTCCACTAAACAGAAAAGGGCGAAATGGCCTCACCCTCCGATAAGCTGCTCTGGGCCGGAAGTGTCCGGACATTCTGCAGACCTGCTCGCCTTGTCCCCTGCTGCAGGAAGCAGGACCATGACCCCCGTTCCTGGGTGCTCCCCACAGACGTGCCAGCTGTCCGCATCTTAGGTGAAGAGGGCATCACACTTAACACAATCCTAACCTAACCCTCACTGCCTCACCCCTGTGTTTTTATCTACCAGGATGAATGAACTGTCAATTTATCCTGTCACTGGGGGGTGAAAATCATCCACTTATATGTAGCAAATATAAAATGGATGAATATATATTATATATCTGTATATATTTGCATATGTTCATCTCATGCAGCTCCCAGGGGTGTTGTTCGAGATTTTGGGCCCCCAACCCTAGCCAATCCAATTATGCTTTAAATTTTTGGGGGCCCGAATTTCCCTAAATTCTCCCACCTTTATAGCACCACTGTCAGCACCCTCAACTTTACAAATGAGATTTTTTTTCCCCCATATTGGAGCATCACTTCATGCTTATAGGTCACTATCTACCCACTCGCTCTTTTTGGACAACACACAGGCCGTTACCTCCTTTGGTACTGAGTACCAGGCGCAGTGTCAGAACTGCATGGTCCGGTGGTGACTATAGGACTGACAGGAGGGGTTCCCGCCTCTTTTGGCCCAGATCTGAGGCAGTCTCCCAGGGCATGCTAATGTAACAGCCCAGCCCCCATGTCCCTGGATGAAGTTCCACAAGAGGGACTTCAGTCAACACTATGTGATATATAATTCATCTACAGTGACTTAAATCAGGATGTGTCCTATATACGAATCATTCCAAAGAGCGTGCTTCATTACCCAATATCTATGCACAATATAATCTTACCCTACATGGAGCACATTACCCGCAATGCATTCTGTCAGCAAGGAACAACCTTCCATTGTTTCACAACTTCAACTCACCTCATCCTTTTCTGCATCCTTACCTTCCTTCCCTTGTTCTTCTGTCCCTGGTGCTATCTGGGATTCAAAATAGTTAGACGACGTAGCCTATTTCCAGTTATGTTTTGGCTCTGAACTCCTCTGCTAATGACACAAGGTGTTTTATACTATGCAGCTCTCAGCTTAAGGACAATGGGATGGGGTATTCAAACCTCAGAAGGAAAGTAAGATCAAATTGACTGGAAAAGAAGGAGTCTTTGCTTGTGCTTGAAATGCCCTACAGAGAGTTAATAACTTCACTGTTCTATTTGCACACAATGGACATTTTGATGGTGCCTGGGCCTCTATCTGATGATGTCCCGCCTCTATCTGTTGAATTTTCATGTTCCCCCCCATTTCTCCTCAGTTTGCAGCCGGATAATGTTCATCTAATGACACTGTGGTACCTTGCGGCCCCTCGGTGACCCAGACACATACGCTTCGCTGACCCGGTGTCTCAGAATTACCCACAGTCTGTGAGTACATGTACCCTGTGATCAGCTGCAATCCCACAGGAAGCGTCCCCCTTGGCTTTCTGTCCTGTGCTCCTTAGGATAGACACCATGACCATGTCCTGGATAATGGCAAGTCACGTGACAGTAATGCCACTCCTTAGTGTCACACGGAGTGAGAGCAACAGCAGCTGGTGTTTTTCACATCCTGTGATGTAACTCACTTTCCTGATGTGTCAAGAACAGATGCGATTTAAAGCACAGGATTACCAGGGGAAGCCCTAATTAGGGGCTTCAATAAACTTGTTTAATTAAGTTTTCAAAGTTGCTATTTGCCAATAAGTAACTCAAGTGGACCCGGCCGCCCCAGAATTGGGTGAAATTGCTCAGTGAAGTTTGCCCTGGGGGGCAATCTCAAGTAGCCCAGGGGCCTCTGACCTTGTACGGTATCTGACTTTAGTGCACATGTGGTCCATGTTGCAGAGTTCAGAAAGATAAGTGGGATTACTAATTGGCTCCATTGCTCAATTTCGCACATTTACTCTTTGTTCTGCAGTCTGGATGAAAGAGTTTCCATTCCAACAGAACTGGGGTAAAGAGGTGAATCTGCAGATAAGAGCCGTTAAAATGCTTTTAGCTCACATGAAGCTGCTACATTAATTAGCGTATGATTGATTAAGTCTGATATCAAATATAATATTTGCCCAGTGATTCGCCGCAATGAAATACATCTTTAGTAATATGTCTACACATATCACTAGACACCCATCTAGCACAGGACACACTAAAACATTTTATTTATTTCTCTTCGTCTCATTTTGTACTTGAATCATTCTCCCTCATAAACATATTGGATACTGCAGAGTCTGATATATTGATCGGATAATCCAGCTCTGCGGGATATGTCTGCGACAGGTGTCAGCATGGAAAAAAATCCTGCATGGCGTCATGTGTTATTTTTAAGCGCAGGAGATAAAAAAGACCCGAGGACGACTACGAGGGAAAAGAAGCGTGGAGCGAAGCGGAAGTGACGTCACGAGCGGTAATGTAAACTGTCAAGGATCCATGGTAACAGAGCGTGCGGCAGTGCAGCACCCAGCAGCCCATCGCGCGCTCCAGAGAGCCGAAAGAGCCGCTGGACGCCGCTCACCTCTTCTGGCCCAAACGGCGATTAAATGTAGCCCGTCGGCAAGCTTTGCGCCGCCCGTGCTTTTCTTCAGGCAGTCGCATAGACTGGATGACTTTTTTTAAGCTGGCTGGTGGATTCGTGTTTTTTTTTGTTGTTGTTAATTTCAGTTTGTATTTTAGTTACAGGAATCTGAATGCCAAAAGAATACTTTCGGTGTGTTATGCACGTAGTTAAAGGTACCATTGTGAAAACACAAAAATTACAGCCGCAAGAATAAACATTATGGCTTGCTATTGTCGTGCCGTGGGGTCGAGGACATAAAAGTCTGATCTCTCTGGTCACAGTATAATATAGGTAATATTCGGTCTAATCTAGGTATTTCATTAGGTTTAATTCAGCTTCGCGCAAAAAAAATGGCTCATTTACATACCAGCCGGTTTTCTTGATGCGTTTTGCTCTCACGGGCTATTAAGAGAAGAGCATTATTTGCCAAAATCTCTTTGCCGGTTTCTTAGCGGCTTGTACATTTGTACGATAAAATCATATAGAAAGAACGTTTGAAGGATCGTGAAGATGGCGACAGGAGCGAGTTGGCAGCAGTACTACAGCCCTGCTGGCAGCGCATCCACCGGAGCAGGGAAATACACTACTGGTACATCGACCATGTCCTACCAGTCGGGCATCACCCTGGAATACACCCAAGATTTACACTTGAAAATGAGTAAGAAAATAGCACAGCTCACGAAGGTAAGTCGCGATTGCCCACGCTTGCAGCGCGAAAGCCATGGCTACGTTATGAATGGATCTCCTTGCAGTCAGGCACATCGGTACAGCAGCCGGGATGGAGATGCTGTCGCTCCCGCACATGTCAGTGCAAATGAAGTGCATGGCATCGGACGTGGCAATGCGCTTTTCCCCAAAACCGTCCCGGTCCAATGAAAGGAGCCCTTTATACATACAACTCTTAATTCCGTCTCTGTCGTGGACGGAGACCGGCTCTAGGTCATGACTTCAAAACAGTCTATGGACCTTCGATTTTTGACCCTCCACAACATTCACCAGAAAGACCTTTTCTATGTCGTTACGTGTCTGCCCCCTCTGTATACAAAGATCAGTTTCTGTTTTAAATTGCCGGTAATTATGATTCGGCACGTCGCTTACCTGCTTTTCATCGCAAGTACAATGCCGTCTTAGAGCACTTCTCATGTATTTATGTATGAGCTGTGCGACTGTGTGTAAATATCTAGTTGGGTGTGATGGTATTGTTAGTGCAAACAAATAGAAGAAATTCAGTATGACAGCAGTATTCAAATTACCGCCCCCCAACCCCCCGTCCCCACCACGTTTTGCTCAGTACCTGCAGGAGGACAGGAACACCGATTACACATCTGGTGCTTAAGTATGCCATTGGCCTAGACCGGTACTTCAACAAATGAATAATCTGTTGAAATACAGTATATTAAATAAATATTCAGATTCAGCAGAACTGTGAAAACCGAGTTCTGCAAAGAGGGATCTCTGGTATGTCCAGATAATAAAATTTAGCAACCTTAAATTCCCTTTAATCATTAATTATCGTATATAGCCTGACGCTCGTGCATTTTATTGGCTCTTCGTTGTCCCTTTTAGGTTCTTCGTAACTGAAACTGCCAGTGCTCAAAAAAACATAAGCGTGTCTATGCTTGCATTTAATTGGCTTATTTTAAAGATAATTCGTGAAATGTGTTTATTCGGTTTGATGGAATTTGCCTAAAATGCAGCTACAATGGTCTGAAATGCTAAAATGACATGAGATATTTGCATTACGCTTTAGTTTGTATGGCTGAACATGCAGACTGATAGAACACCACTGGCACAATATGTTTTGCCTTTAGAGTTTTGTTTTATCTAAAATAGTTCAACTTATAAGCTGTTTATGCGTGAACAGCTACCCAATTATTAAAGTGATTGAAGTTCCAAACCTTATCAGTCGCACTTCTGAGATTTGACCTGTAGTAGCCTGTTTGTGTTAATGAATTAAATATGTTAATCACTACCGCCTCTATCTACTATGTATGTGTTAAGTAACCTCTAGAATTCTCTCTTTAGTGCTATGACTCACTCCCTGTTTTCCTATTTATACCAGTTTACTATCTTCTGTTCAGTAATCCTCATGCTGAAATAGCTTAACGTTACCAGGTCCGTGCATATTTTTTCGTTTCAGTATGTACGTAACGCCGTGAAATGCAAACTACATTTATCGCCACTAGTTATGTAATCAATCAGTTTAGTGTTTTGCAATATATATCCTATAAACAATTATTTTAGTTAGTCTTCTGCATGTTCCCCTTGAGATGTGCATCTTAAAATTACTTTGAGCTGGGTTATTACCTTCACACATTATAGTTGGGTGTCTTTATGCACAGTCAGGACTTGATTCTCAACCAGGGTTGCAAAGGGGTGGGAAACCTAGTAAATTTCCAGAACCTTTCCATGGGAAGTTAAGCTGTGGAATTTTGGAAGCATTGAACCCGTGGAACTCCGCGCGAGCTGTCAGATACGGCAAAGAAAACAAACTCTATGGACAAAACAACATAAAATATGACTTATAAGCGGTGCGTTTTGATGCAGATGCTCATTTTGGGGTGTTTTTACGCACTCATAATTACTCGCAAGCACTTGGTTACACAATAATATTACTATTAATGCAGTTACGATGTTTTTTTCCAACCACGTTTAAGTTCCCTGTTATAGGCTAACCTGCAATGTTGCATATTTCCAGTTTACTCCCATTAATTCCTATATGTTATCATTAATTCCCATGCAAAGTTTCCAATGGGAATTCCCAGAATTTTGCAACCCTATTTTCGGCACAGATACGCGATAGTTATTAGCCTAATCGCTTTAGTACACCTTACGGTACAATACCGCTTTGCACACCCAACACTCTGTCTTGATAGTCAGATGTAATCCCACTGTGGTGTTAAATAGATGGGACGCCATACAGATCCAATATCTAATGTGAGAATTGCCTGGACGTCTTGAAATGAATTTCCTTCTGCCCAAACCTTGGTGATCGACCTCATTACTGAGAAGTAACATCGTTACGTTTCAGAGTTCAGACGATACTTGAGACGTTAAACCTACTTATTACATACATATTACCGTTGCCTTTTCTTCGTTGTAGCCTATGTGTTTCTATGACCTTTGAATACACATTTAAGCAATGAGACCTGCTATAGGGACAGCGAGGGCACACAGCGGGGGGCTTCTCCTATGTGACAGACGTCTTATTAAACTATAACCACGGAAGCTTAGCTCATCCTAAATTCCTGGTTACCTGGAGGATCCCCGTTGGAGTAATGAACATATTGTATAGTTCTCCAGTGTCCATCCCCGCAACGATTCTTCATTAAGCCCAAGTAAAGGCTTAATTTACTGCGAATAATCATGTTCATCAGACAGCGTTCACTGATCGTTCGTAGGGAACCCCGTGAGCCATTTCCCTGCACGCGTGGTCCTAACAGCAAATAGACTTACTGCGACATCGTCATGTGTTATGTACTGTGTTCCTGGTACGGTTGCGTTCATGAATATTTCCAGGGTGTCTTACATACCTGTGTCCAGTAATTATCTGTGACCTCTGAGAGAAATTACCGAATATAAATTTCATCGTTTTAATTTTCCCCCGGTCCAGATATTGCAATATTAATATCGGCACTCTGTAGGAGAGCACGTGGCTGAAGGAGGGAAAGGTCTTCACACCCTCCCCACGTGACCAGGAGCTGTCCAGTAGCGCGGAGTATCGGGCATAATTTTGACCAATTGAAATGCAGTAAAGCCTGCAGGGGCATCTTGGCAGGGGGCATACGCTGGTCCTGTGAGCACGCAGGATGCCAGCGGTGGGCAGTGTGTCCTCTGTTAAGTCTCCGGCTCCTCGCAGGATGTGGTCTGGCAGGCTGTGGTATGGGTGTATCTGAGGACCAGGGTGCATGAGATGGACTTAATGGCTGGAAGAATCGTGTGTGGCACTGGAGAGGTGAAAAACAGTGGAAAGTTAGAAATTGAACAGTGGTCAGGAGGTCTTAATCTGATAGATTATGACAGGTGATTGCATTTAATAATCGAAGCATGTGCAATTGAACATTAAGTGCAAATAGATGGACTTGTTTATGACCATTAATCTAATCATCAGGCAGGATAGAGTTATGCTTTTGATTATATTGGGTAAATTTAATTTTGGGCATAATAATCGTTAAATTGAGCTATCTGAGTGAGAGAGAGAGAGAGAGAGAGATGTCGAATACTGTGAAAAAAGATGTAGCTATGTTATGTTGAAACATCTAAAATTTTATCACCACCCCTTTATCTTAGGCCAGGGGCCTGTATTGTGAAGCAGGATTTCTTACTTATCCAGATATCTTGTTGGATTTAAGGTAGTCTGTGCTAAATGTAAATGAATGAAGATAAAGTCCATTTAAACTGGCTTACCTTAAATATGGTAAATTATCCGGCTTAGCAAGAAATTCAGCTTTGTGATACAGGCACTGCAGGCTAGGTGAGGCAGATTGTTTTGGCGGTAAGAGGAGGCGCAAGGCGTATTATAAACAATGATGTGGGGGTGAAATTTTCTGGAATAGAAAGCCCAGACACCTAGCATAACAACAGGCCATGCGATAGTGATGGCTAGCTAATTTATTAGTGTTACGGAGAGCAAGCTGTGATGGTGTGGAGACGCGTCTCAGCTAAAACCAGCGAGATATTTCCTGGCAATTAGGAGAATGTTCTTATGGCTAAATATTAGATATGTGTCAAATGTAGCAGCCTAAAAGAAAGACCAATCAGCTTGCACTTTATAATTTATTCATTGGGTTATTTTATCTGAAACAATGTTCGAGAGCCTTTTATAGGATTGTGTGTTCGTCAGGGCAGATTCATCAAAGGCAGCGAATCTCAATCCACATGCTGATCCACGATCAGATTTCCCAGCCCCAGTCCTAGAATTAACCTATATAAATGGGCCTTGGGTCTGCAAATGCTTAGCGTAAAAGTAGTGAAATCTCACCCAATCCAAGAAGCCAAACTACAGATGCTTAATTTAAAATTCACTGGCACATCCAATCAGATTTGTGCGATAGGCATTGATTGGCGTAAATTGTAGCACTCACTACTTGCTTGATTGTAGCATTACTGTCATTTAAATCTGTGTTTGATTTAGGGTTGCAACTGAGCTGGCATGGTAAAAATTGGGTTGTGGTACAAAAAAAGGTTGAGAACTACTGATCTAAGGGATGTTTCTCAAAGCTCTGGCTCAAGATCAGGGCTCATGACCAAAAGGTTGCAGGTTCAAGAATTGGGTCATTAAAATAAAAATGTTATATGACAGTTATTTTATATTAAAAGGTTCTTAATCCAGTAAATAGCAATCTGAAGTTCTGCATGGTGGCCTCACAGGTCCAGGCCTGTGGGTTTAAACCCCCCATTCATTCAGAGTTTGCATGTTCTGTTCGTCTTGTACAGGTTTCCTTCAGATTATCCCAATTTCCTCTCATGGTCCAAAGATATAGTTTGCTGAATTGGCTTTTTAAAATGTCCCATACTGTGTGTGTGTGTGTGTGTGTGTGTGTGTGTGTGTGTGCGCGCGAGCACACACTTGCAGAGAGCTTGCCCAGTGCTGCATGAGAGGTTAGTAAATAGATGCATGGATTTACTGGCATTCATACATGGAACTATGTTGCATCTATTGTGTGAAACAGAGCCCATTACGCTGGAAATATTTAAAAGCCATTTAGTGCACCACAGGCACTGTGTGCTTAGCTCATGTCTGACGCCTGCTTTTTGACCCTTGACCGCAGAACGAGGTTGTTCATGTCATTTGTAAACTTTGGGAACGGACACTTACAAGACCGTGAATCAGACGGCACCCCGTTGCTCTCCAGTACCCTCTTGATAAGATTCAGAGACTGGAGGGATCTTCTCGACACCCTGCTTCCAATATGGGAAGCTTGATGCAAAATGCGGCCCTTTCATTCAAAATAAGCCTGTACCTTTGCCTTCCAAGGATGGACAGTGGTGCTAGGAATATATTCTGCAAGCATGTGAAAGTCTGAAAGCTTTTAAAATGCTTGAAAAAACGACATGGCACACTCAGGAGCCGATCTCACCTGCCGGATCCCTGCCCAATATGCCAAGTGCTACTTCTTTGAGATTTTCACTACTTCGCTTGTGTGACATGTTACACAATTTTCAAGAAGTTGTATTCTTGTCTTGTCGTAGAGTGCGGTCTTACTTTTTTCTTGGTAGAATTTTTTTGAAGCACAATTGAGGGAAACACAGATCAAAGCCTCTGTCCCATAGCAGCACATTCCCTACAATGGTGAGTAATGCAGAGACGGCACAGAGCTGCATGTATTTTTTATTGTGTTAAATACAGAAATGCTGCCAAGTTCCTGCTCTGGAGACTCGTGGGGCCCAAGTTTATTCCATCTCCGTGGCAACTAAAGCGGGAAGCCGGTACCGCACTGGTAGGGCTCGGATGGGTAGGTGGGTGTTTGGGCTCCCTTTTTTTGAAACCCGTAAGCAGCACATCTTGAATCCCTGGACGCCTTTGCATAGATCGTGACATGACCCTACAAAAACAATTTGCCCATTGATGCTGCATATTCACTGCATATCCAGTGGATTGCGTTTTTAATACAACACAGTGTTTGTAATATAGTTCTATAGTAAAAATGCATATGTAGATCATGCATATCTATGTCTTTTTTTAATAGACTTTGAGTACCTGTGTATGTCATAGTGCGTGTTTTTATACTGAGTGAAGGATGATGATGACATCACTGTATCTGTCCTTCTTGGTGAGGTAATCAGAGTCATCCAGTGCACAAGTTCCCTGGTGTTAAATCACTCTGCACCTCAGCAGTGGAAAGAATAGGACCTTCAAAAGGGCGTGGGGGGGGCATTTTGCACACCCCTACCTGTGGTAGGTGGGGGTATCCCTGGTATGTCATCCTGAAATCTGTCGTCAGCCAAGTTTACAAGGCCGGCCAAGTGTGTTATTAGTGTGTGCCCTAATCCCACTGTTAATATTGTTCTTAGTGCTTCTACCGTAAAGGCTGCCGTTCGCAAGTTCTTAGCTTATCTGGGGCCCTGTGGTGCCATGGAGCAGATGGTCACGCCTGGAGCGTCAAGGCTTGGCCCCCGGTGCATTGTGGGAGGACGGTAACGACGCATCGCCGGGGAAATGTTGCGTTTACCCAGCGGACCTCTGATAAGGCAGAGAAAGGGCACTGCACACCCCATAAAATCACATTTTAGCATATGGCAAGTCTGCCTCTGATGGGTGGAAGCAGAAACGGGAAAGAATAAAAGGGTTTCTCCTGAATGCAAATAAAGGGGATTATAACGGCCATGTCACATGGTCTGTCGCCAGGGAAACGCGTCGCTAAAAGCTATACACATACTGTACAGTATAATTCCGTATATATACAGTATAATTCTAATGCAGTAAAATCTCTGGATTGGGACAGTCAAGACCCCACACACACATTCCTTCCAGGTGCAAAAACTTAAAAATAGATATTATGTAAAGTTTTTTGCATAATGTGTTGAAGGTGAGGAATTTGCTTTTTGCTATAATACTATCTAGAATGTTCCAGTAGCATCTCAGGTTTCATTTAGATGCACGTCGCCCGCGGCTGCATCGGGTAACGTCAGTCGTCCTACTTTTGTCCAAGTTTCTTGCGTTTGTAGGTTCACTTCATTGGAAATATTTATTTTTTTGTCAAAAGTAGTTCTCTTACAAAAGCCCTTAGTATTAGTAGTTGCAGTAAATTAAAAGCTCAGTAATAGTCAAAGTGCCATTGCAGACGTTTACATTTAGTTTAAAATTAAACTCTCTGGTCAACTGGCCCTTCTGTGATTGTTGACTGCATGTCATTTTCCAGTGAGGATTAAGGTGTTTTACTTTTGATTGCTAATATTTCCATAAGAAAATGGGGTAATAAGGACGTGGGAATCACACCTGCCTTTTACTTCTGATTATTACTTTTTCCAGAGCATGATTTTTTAATCAAAAACATATGCAGTTTGCCCAGAAAAAAATAATCAGTTTTTATGCCTACTGGTTGGCGCAGTTATTTTAAGACACTGTCTGCTAACATTTAACACCAACAAATTGATGAATCCTGAAGCGAATCCTGAAGAGTCGAGGATTTTTATGTCCAGAATGTTGTGGGTTCAAATCCCATGGGTGAGAGAGTAGTCATATCACCACTGGGCCTTAGATTATGGTCCTTAATCCCAGTTTTTTCAGGGAAACTGGCTGACCCAGTTTTGTGATTGTTACGTTTCTTTAATTTTTATTTAGGACACTCTTTAGTTCAAAACAACAAACAAGTGACAAAGTACAGGAGTACAAATAATTAAACAAAATATAATAATATTAATAAAAATGAGTAGGACTAGGCATAAACGTACTCGCCAAGGACAAAGTTTTGGAAAAAATGAGTAGGACTAGTCAACAAAGTACTCACTGAGGACAAATTACTGGAAAAAATGAATTGGAGTAGCAGGCAAAGTACTCACTGAAGACACAATACTGTTTGTCTAGTACAAAGTACTAGACAAACAAGTACAGAACAACTGGCTGATGGAAAGGAAAATGTTATCAGCAAGGAATATTGCACTTAGCAGACTGCTCAGAGTAGACTGCAGATACTATTGGAGAGTACAGTGGGGGTGTTGTGGTACTGAGGTGGGGGGGTGTAACTACCCATGGCTGGATCAGTATTTAATCGGCCGTGTAAGAGAAAAGAGTGATTTTGCCAAATGAAAGGCTGCCTATAGGTTAGATAGGTTTGAGGCTCAAATTTGTGTGTGGGGTCTAGGCTGGATTCGATAATGGAAATGATTTTCCTCATCATGAAATAGAAGACGGCAGCGACAGAAGCTACCCTCGCTGTTAAAGTTGATCGGATTCTGATGGCTGGTTGTTTTCCACCGGTTTACGAAGACGTCAGTCACATGGACGGGTCGGGTTATCAGCACTCGCTTATCATCCCTTATTTCAGTCCAGATTTTCACAGCCGTGTTTCCCAAGCTGGAAGCCAGATGGGAATCGTTAGAGGCGGCAGCCAGTCGGCTTCGCTCGCCTTTCCCCTGGTGTCCTGCGTACGGCGCCCTGCATTTCAGCTCATTCTCACCTGTATTGAGTATTTCATCCCGATAAGCATTTGCAGAGAAACAAATTTTTTGATGACCATTTAAAAAAAAATAAAAGTCAAACATTTTAGCTCAGTCAGCCCAACGACTGGCACTTGGGGAACCTCCGTGGTCTTTAAAAAGAATTGGTCACAGCTGGGTTCACCTGATTTGTGATTCTGGAGCCCTTCAGAGCGTTGACATTCTGGAAGCGAGTGAGAGAGAGAGAGAGAGAGAGAGAGAGAGAGAGATAGAGAGGAAAGGAGGGAGGTGGAGAAAGAGAGAAAGAGGGCAAGAGAGAAAGGTGGAGAGAATGCAAGAAGAGAAAGAGGGGAAGAGGAAGGGAGGGAGGTGGAGAAAAAGAAAGTGGGCAAAAGAGGAAGGTGGAGAGAGCGCATAGAGAGGGAGGGGAAGAAGAAGGGAGGGAGGTGGAGAGAGAGTGGAAGAGGGAGGGAGGTAGAGAGAGAGGAAGAGGAAGGGAGGGAGGAGGAGAGGGAAGAAGAGCAAGGGAGGGAGGAGGAGAGAGAGAGGAAGGGAGTTGGGGAAATAGCGTGAGAGAGAGATGGGGGGAGAACGAGAGAGCGAGAGCTCAGTGTGGAGTGTGACGGCGTTGGTTGTAACTTTGCTGCCGTGTCGCTCCGCTCCCAACCTCCTCTGCACCTCCCCCCCCCCCCCGAAAATCTGCCAGCCCATGGAGGGGGGGGGGGGGGGTTGGAGCTTGGAGCTTCTCTGTCTCCTCCTTCAGACCATTAACTGTAACCTCATGTGGGTGAATATATGGGTGCTTTGAGGTGACGCGACACGCATTTTACAGCTTCACTCATTTACAGATGAATGTTTTACTGGCACCGTTAAGGTTAGTCACAGCTCCCAAGGGGACAGTGGTGAACCGTTATTTTTGGAATCACAACATGACCTGCTGCCTTGTGGGTTTACCAATGAATCTGAAGATCATACACTTATTTTCCTGTAAGTTATTATTTTGATGCATAGCTGAATCTTTTGCACAAATCCAATTAGGTTTATACAGAGTAGACAGCTGGATATAAACACTGAAGCCAGGCAGCGTAAATCTTCAAGGGCCCCGAACCAGATCTTCGGTCTTCATGGTACACAGTCTGTGTTGTCAGAGCTGGAACAGGCAAATAACAGGATGGTGGTCTTGTTCTCCACATCGTCGTTAAATGGGGCACATTTCTGTTCAGTCGAGCCGAACGAGTCCGACGCAATCCCCGCTCTCCTCCGTCACGCCGCGTGGTGTTTTCATACATTATGTTCCCACTTGGGGCGGGATGGAAAAAGCATTACCATGTGAAACAAGATAGCATAAATAAATAAATATCTATCCTGCCTCCACTAAGTGTACGTGGGAGTAGAAGCTTCCCTGAAGCAGATTTGGGGTGAGGCTGACGCTCTCCTGAACAGCTACTGAGCCAACCCTGATAATCTCACTGGCGTCGTATTTGAAGGCCTCTTTCTCCATATGCAGTGTATCATCGTGTATGATTATAATAAAGGATTCATTCCCTTGTACATAAAAGCTCGGTCAACCCTTCCAAAGCACAGGGGCTAGGGGTGCAGCCCCCTCCCTGCGATCCGGAATGCCTGCATACAATTATTTGGTCCCCATGGTGAGCGAAGCAACCCTGCATATGGAGCGAAAAGATAACGACAAACGTGAGGTTAAAAGGTCACTCGCAGTGAGGCATCACGTGGGAGGCTGTCATAAACACGCTTGGCTTCCTCCCAACCGGCACTCTGTATACCTATATTTTATGCATTTATGAGTTAATTTTTTCACTTTTTGTGTGCCGTCGGCGGGTTTTGCAAAACTTCCAAAAAAAAAATCCCCATTTACGCTCTTACACCAACCCCGCGATGGGGAGAGTCATGATGCAGAAGGGTCAACTGTATACTCCAAGATACATGTGTGTTTTTGTGTAAAAGTATGTCCACTTCTTTACTCTGTAAATTTGTGGTTGTTTTCTTGTGTTTTCCTCCACTGACTTGAGGCAGTCTGTCACTCCTGCTTTTCGCATGTCTGGGGGGGGTGTTGACTACCTGTACAGATACCACCCTAACCCAACATACTTTGCAGCCTTCCGCTGCTGACAGACTGCTTTCCCCCTATAGACAGAAACCCAGATCAGATGAGTGGTGTGGTTTCAGCACAGTACTGATGCGCTTCATTGCTATACAGACCCGGGCCTTGAGTTTCATTCTCTAGCATTGAATCGCAAGGATCGGCTGAGCTGACTGCTGTCAACATTCATGAATATCTCGTCGCAGAGCCGGGTTCCATTTTAACAGTGCTTACAGCCACGTCGTCCCCCACATCAAAATGGACCACCCCACCTGGGTCCCCAATTCGGCGCAATTTCATCTCAACTGTTAAATACAGCGCGGCTCCATTTTCGGAGAGTTTTTCACTGGGGAAAAGCCATTTTCACACTCAGCAGTTGTGGTGCAAATTCAGAATGCAAGGAGGACAGTACAATACACCATTACAAACTGCTTTTTCCAGGTATAATCAGTGTCCCCGCTGGCAGTGACTCGCGGGACACAGATCTCCTCCCAGGCTTTCATGTGGTCAGTCATTCTGAAAGCCAACGAGGGCCCAGTATTAACACTGAGGCATATGGAGGCAAGAGGGCCGTGGTCAACGGGATGACAATTGTGGACAAAGAAGTTGGGCAACCACTTTGTACAGAAAGTTATGCTCAGTGTGGTGAAGTAGCGGACCGCTCTATGTCCTACTGAAGTAGGTGGAAACAGACTGCTCTTTTAAGTATGTCCCTCACAATTTAACTCTGCTTAGTTGCTATTTTGTGTAACGACTCATATAAGATAAAATACATGCTAAAGATGACAGTTATGTCTTAAACATTTTAATCACCAATCAGGCTTTTAGTTGATTTAGCCTGTCGGGTACAGCTAGCGAGTGCCACTGCATTCATTAGCGGAATTATAGCTAAACATACTGATGTGTTGTTTTTAAGTCCCTCCAATTTGTCGCCTGGGCTGAGCGCGTCGCTTAACGTCTGATCACGGCGGCTCGCTGTTTCGTTATGATGAAACCCCCTCAGCGGGGAGCGGTCAGATGCTGTCGTCAGGCTCCCTAGAATCTTACAGGTGCCCGCGTAGCGCTAGCGAAGTGCCGATTACGGAAAGCTCATTGTTTTCCGGAACGGAGATGAGAGAGGTTCGAGATCCTGAAAGTTCTGAATGTCATCGGGGCTAGTGGCGCTTTGCTCCGTTACTGAGCTAACGTGAAGACGTCCATTCTCCTTGATTTAGGCCGCTTTCATTTTCTACGATGTGCTCCAGACCCCCTCTGAATTCTCCTGTCCTCCCCCATGACATCCCCTGGCTGTCAATTTTTATCAGTAACGTGAACAAGACGAACACTGATTCATTCAAGGCCTATTTTGTGATTTTATGGGATCCTCGCATACCGTACGGGTTCTCCTGCTGTGTCCTCGCAGTTCCATGCCTGCCCTGCACCGGCAACTGTCTTGTCTCCATGAAGATTAAAATGCTGAGAGCAATTCGTACCCTAGATATGACTCAATGCCAACGGGAGAACGCAGCGAGACGTGTGATCAAAGAGACGTCTCATTAAAAATGGCCGGCCTGCACGGCACCAGCGGATAGGTGAGTTCACCATCGCGGCGCCGGTCGGCGTAACCCATGCAGGCACCTGTTTTACGGGGTGGATAATGAGCTGGTGAAAGGGAAGCTGTCGTTTAAGCCCAAAGCCGATCCAAGCAAGATTAAATGAGCTTGTATCGGTTTGTCAGAGATAAGGTGTCTTGCTGGCTGGGAAGAATGGACCTGAGCCAGGACCATGTGCTCTATGTTCACGTTACGGACCCGGCTGCGAACAGGGCATATCAGACATGGCTATACTATCCACAAGCTGGGTATTATTGTTTGGTTGTATTGTTATAAGATGCTTTGTCCAAAGCTGCTTAGTTACGATGCTTCACTCAGCAGGGTATTCACCTGGAACAGGATAAGAGCAACCTCAAGGACACAGCTGGATGCACAGCTGGGCCTCCGGCGTCTATCTCCCAGCCTGTTCTGCTGGGCCACCTGCTCGCTGGCGCCGCCCTACCTTTTCCCTGAGTCTCCTCACGTTACCCAGTCTTACGAGAAGCTGAGACACAGCTGTACGCCTCCGCACTCTGCGCTCCCTCCGGATTCCAGCGTGAACCACACTGTCACATTCCCACATCCCATTTGCTTGTGCAGCGTTTCAGCCCGGCCAATAAAGGGCAGCCTCGCTTCCCTACACGTCTCGCACCCGGGGAGCTTGGCTTCACCGCTGCGGGCTCTACGTGTTGGTAGAGGCAGAATCCCGAAAGAGAATACCATGTAGTCATGTAATGAGCGCTGACTCCATTGCCCTCTGCAGGGATACGCGCCAACGCAAGAGCGAATACTCAAGATGTCTACACGAGGAGAATTTCTGCTCTCTCAGCAAGTCTTTACAGATGAAGAAAAGGGATTCCACACCACAGCCTCCCACTTCCTCATTTCACAGAGTCATACCGAGATTTTTAGATCTCACACCCCACCCCAATGAACAGTGAGTTTTACGTTCTTGTTGACTGGGGTTAAGACTGGAGGACATGCAGCCATCAACTCTCCACCCTAAATAATAGAGCACATTAACTGTAGCCTCCATCCATCTCCAGATACGTGGATTCACTGTCAGATGGAGGAGACACTGGGGATTTAGGACGGAGTCGTCCTTGTGGCCCGTTCCAGCTAACTAGCTTCTCCCATGCAATTTCACAGCTGGATGATCAGGAGAGCAGTGGAGCAGTATTCCATTGATCATGCCGTGCGGGAGGTGATGCGTGGCAGGGCGTAGGGGCGTGTCTGACGATGCTCCGGTCCGTCTCCCTCTCCCAGTGCTCTGGTCCGCCATGCCCACAGCAGAATGTGCATTTGCGTCATCCCGAATGCTTATCTGAGCTGCAGACCCTGCAGACTTAAAACCGCCTGCCGCTCCTTGGCACATCTGGTGGTTTTTTTTGCATCCGGTTGCAGCTGTGTGTGTCTGTGCAGACGAGTAGACAGAGAGAGAGGGAGAGAGCTGGCAAGCCAAGCCGGGAGGGTCCATCTTCGCGCCGACAGCGCCGCGAACAACAGCTTGAGAAGAAGGCGCCGGGCCTGCAAGAGGAAGAGAAAACAAACAAACGGAGCGAGAACGACGCCATCGGCTTCGCTCAGCAAGTCCCGTGTGATGGTCGCACACACTCAGGGATTTTCCGTACAGCTCACCTTCGGCGACACACTGCCGTTTCTGGTCTGTCCTGCTGCAAACTCATTTACGCATCTCCTTCACGCAAGTGACACAGTCAGAGCTGCCCTGCAACTTGTTTTTGTAGCAAATGAGTAGAGTATAAATAAATAAAATAGATAAAATATTTTTGTAAAATAAGAGTGATGTTTTCTTTAGAACAGGGGTGTCAAACTCCAGTCCTGGGGGGCCGCAGCCCTGTGTAGCTTAGTTCTTTCCCTGTTCCACCGCAAATGATTCAGCTCAAGAGCTGTGTGGTAATTAGCACAAGGAGTTGAATCAG
>JAODJU010000039.1:4848815-4866575 GCA_026776725.1 Gnathonemus echidnorhynchus
CCCCCCCCCCCCCCCCCCCAATCTAACTTCCACACAGTGCTGGCTTCCTGCAGCCGGGGATTAATTCCGCTGCACTCTGAGCTGGAAATATAGGCCATGCTCTTTTGATCATGACGGTGCTTAATAAGCCATGTGATCATGTGATCGGTCGCTGCCGTTTATCCCGCCACTGGGCTGGGGGGGGGGGCAGATGGCTGCACAGCTGAAAGACCTGTTTTGGGGTGGATGGATCGCAGTGCCTGTAGGACGCTTTTTATTTAAGCCGTCTCAGACATTTCACTGCTTGTTAGCTGTTACGTTGGTGGGAAAGCCTGGATTAGTGGAGCTCGGGCCTTGTGTTAATCGAAAGCCGGGTTTAGGCTTTCGGTCATGTACTGGGCAGCTCTCCTGACCGATCGATGAGTGGAAAACAGGGAAGCTAATTATCTCTAAAAAAAGAAAATGATTGGACTTCAAAACAAGGTTGAAACAATCGCTGTTAATCAAAGGCTAATGCAACCAGGGAGAGTGTCATAAACAAAGCTGTGTTGTTTTGCATGCCGTTGGCTCATCATGGCACATAATTCCCCGTGTCTAATCAGTTTTAAACGTATGAGCCACGAAAAATGAATAAACAAGGTGACAAAATTTAGTGACAGCCTTGGAAGGCGGAACACTGGTTCAAGGTAACGTGGTGCAGAAGTAGCCATGTCCGGTTACCATGGCAACTGTCCCTTTTCATTGTTAAGTTAGATGTGCCAGTCACAACAGCAAGCAAGTGCCTAAGTTCTCTAATTTCCATGCCGTGCTGTGCAATTACCATCCACCCACGCGATACTAAATATACTGAACATATGAAAGCCTTACATTTCATTTAGTTTGTGTCAAAGATCCGCGGCTCTGATGGATGGAATTCAAATGCGGTACGTTTTCTGGGAATGAGCAGCTGAGTGCGTCATCCTCGTGAATTTACAGGCAGTCACACCGTGTTTGATTTGCCAGCCGTTGGTTGTTAGATGTTTTCGGCTCTCTGGCTTCCATTAGGCGTCAGCTGACAGGTCTCTCCCATTTTTAGAGAGGCGCTTGGGGTCAAACCCTAGTCCGCAGCACTCCGCTTTGCCTCCAACCCTTTTTCCTACAAGCTCACTCCTCTGCACAGTCTGTCTAGAACTCCTTCTGTGTTTCGGTGTATTTTTTCTTGTGATACTTTTCAGGATCTGGGGAAGAAAAGGCCTGGTCCATTCCTGGAGCAGGTCAGTTTATGTACCTTCTGCATTTGATGCTCCTTTCAAAGATCTTAGAACCTCTAACCTTCCATTAATTAAGTAAATGGTTCTGTTAGAATGAAATCCTGTATATGCGCTGATGACTTGGCCTGTGGTTAAACTGGTAGTTTTGTGGTTTAGACTATATTTAGTAGCCTCCGTCATAATTGTCTGTCGTCTGTCGCCTCCCTGTCATCCAGTCTCGATGAGGAATGAGGTATTTACAACATGAATTGCATAAAAGTACGGTTTGAACCTAGAGAACCGTATCTTTTCTTCCAGAGACTTTTGGCTCTGTGTCAGGGCGCCGAGCCGAGCTTCCAGTCCGAGTGCGGCTAGTCCCACCGTCCCACTGCGTGTTTCATCCGGAGCTCTCAGTGAAAACGGAAGATCAGAGTGGGGGGGAGGGGGGGCTCCTCCGACCACCTGCCCAGCTGAGTTCAGCAACGCCAGAGACTTGTCGCCGACAGCCTACCTCTCGCCTGATTGTGGGATGATTTTTTTTGTTTTGTTCTGGCATGATTGTGAGTCCTTGCGAGGCACCTGATAGGCAAAGCCTTGGCAGAAATACTCTCCTCATGAAAGTCTGCCGGCAGCTGCAGAGACACTGTGCGAATCTTAAGCAAGACGAAAGATAAAGTCACTGAAAGCGAACTAATCGATATGCAGGTGTAGAGACCTAATGTATTAATAATACCTGTTATTGTACTAGCTTTGAAAACTTAAAACGGTCTGTTTTTCTGGGCTTTTGGTGCAAATGGAAGATCTCATTTCTTTCTAAGGAGAATCTAGTCCCTCGTCAGTATATAAGATATAGAAATATCACTGAGGCTGTAGGTTTTTGTTACGTGGTTCCTAGTTGTCGTAAATAGGTGCAGTTGGAATGACCCTGAAGGTTTGGCGCGACTCTTTGGTGTTCCGAGGGCACACAGGTGTTCCTCCCGCACCAAACATGAAAACAGCAGCAATTAAAACTTCCTCAATTACAGGGTATTTACAAAATAAAACCATATTTAATGCTCAACAGAAAGCTATAACCTTAACTTCCCTTATAATCCCGTTTGCAGATCAGTCAGAAAACGACGCACTGTCCTCGTAGATGATTTTGTCGATCTAAATGTGACTCTTTGAATAGTGAAACTTGACAAAAAAAAAGGTTCCTGTCCTTCCCTGAAGGCAGATGCCCACTTCAAAGGCAGGCAGACAAGCTGTCTCACTTCCCAAAGAACCATCATTAGCTTCTAGAGCCATAAACACCAGCCTGTTCCGTCTCGCCAGGAGGTTTCGTCTCTTTCTGTTCATTTCTTTGACCCCCGTGCATCAAAACATTCCCTCCAATCTCGTTTCCAATCAGTGCTGTCAAAATAAGAAGGGCTGATAAGGAAGACCAGTCTCTAGTCTGGTTTCAGGGTCAAAGAGATATTTCAGAAGTAGTTTTTAGGTACCAAGCCAGCGTAAAGCAGGTGGTTTGTGCTTATTTGTGGTTCGTAATGGTTCTAAGGCAGAGGTGGGCAGTCTTATCCGCAAAGGGCCGGTGTGTTTGCAGGTTTTAGGATAACCTTTAGGTCAGCTGTTCAAACCCAGGTATGTAGACTCAGCCAATCAGTCCTCTAATTAGTAATATAATTAGGGAGGTGCAGCGAAAACCCACATACACAGCAGCCCTTTCTGGATTAGATTGCCCGCCCATGATCTAGGGTGTTATCCGAGTAACACTTCCACTGTGCATGCTTGCTAATTGTGTTTAACGGTCGGGGGTGTTCAGGAGGGAGGTCGTCAGGTTTTGAAACGGCTGTTGTAGCGCTGACACCAAGCAGCATGATGAGAGATTTCTGCTCTCTGTCGGCCCATTTGCCACCAGAGAGGGATGAAGGCAAATGAGAAGAATAGTGTCTCTTTGATGCATCTCTTAGAGACTGTCAGGGTATTTCCCCACGGCACCAGCTGGGTGGGCTATGTTACAGAAGGGCTGTTATGTTTCTCGGAGACCTGGAAAGGTGATCTGGACTTCAAAGCGATCGCATTACTCCGATGCTCCAAACAACCTACATTATAGAGGGGATACAGGGCTTTTGCAAAGCTTCACGCGGGTGGGAAATGTTATGGAAAGGTTATCACATCTTTCCATGGTGGGCTTTGTATGCTGTTATCAAGCAGGGCTATCACCTTTCCACAAGGGTCGAGCCAGGTGACATCCTGTAAAGGTGGTACGTATTACATCAGCAGAACAGTGCTTTACAAAAACTAACACATATTCGTTGCTGTGATGATAACTGATAACAGTGAAAAGGATATGGCATGCCCTAGAGATTATGTTTACAACTATTTGTTTAGCAAAAGAAATAAATTTGCAGTTAAGCATAATTCACAACCATGCAGCTGTCGTGCGGTTTGGAGCAAGCGTGAATTTCCAAGCAGGGCAACACGGTGATGTGAGTCATTGAATTCGTCCTAGTAAATGTTCCAAAATATCAATTAATCAGACACTGTTTGGTTCTTCCAGAAAGGCAGAGTTATATAATCCTTAGCAGAGGCCCAACATTAGCTTTGCGGAATTCAGGAATCAGTGGTGCTGACAGTTTTGAGAAATGGTTGAGTGTTGAACCTTCCTTGGTGAACCTCAAATTTGGGATGTTTTCTACCAGGCCTCTCACTGCTTATCTCTTTGCCCTGATGATGTCAGAGCAAATGTTTTTTTTTTTAAGGCGGTCTATATCTCATGCTTTGTCATGCCTGCTAACCTCCTGTATATTAATATGGCAACCTTGTCGAAAAAAATTGCATGGTTTCTGCATTTGCCAAAAGGTTTATTTTTAAAGGTCAAAGAGAATGCTTTTTGCATTAAATATGTCCTATGGTTCAAAATTCAGACTTGCAGAGAATAATTCTCTCACATATCCTAATGCCAATTCAGTCTTTGAATTGCAACCAACTGAATAGGAATTCGACTTGGAGCTGAGTTGAATGGCATGGTCTGGATGAAACAGTGATGAGTCTGAAAGCATGCATGACGCAAAGCAGCTTGTTCCCTTAAGATCCGTTGATAAAGAACACAGTGTAACAGATTCATCTCTTGCCACCTCAGCCTTGACTGCCACAGTTAATGTTTATTCGCATGTTTATGTAAATGTTTAGTCATTGCACATCTTCAGCCAAGGTCAGAGCTCAGCTGTCTTGGAGCCTGGAACAGTGAATACCTCATAATTAATGATCACACAGATGACACTTGCTAGAAGTTTCTCTGAAGTCTGCTCAATTAGTATTGCAAGCAGAAGCTGCATGAATATCTGTAACTAGTTGGCATAATGCAACTGGACTACCTGAGAACCACTAATCCTAGTTCTAATCATGGACTCGACCATATCACCTTCCTCCTCTTATGCAAAGCTGTAGAAAGCGCTCTTTGGGAGTGCTGGATTTTGAATATGTAAGAAGATCGTTTTTTTTTTTTTTGCCTGTGAATTTCCTTTCAAGTTGGGTTGTCCTTCACCACCAAGGGAAAGAAGTGGTATTTAATTAACTTGGTCTACATTTGAAGCCCTACTGCCTGCAGTTAGTCTCACAGAAGCTGTTTTTGTGAAGCCAAAAGACCACAGGGAATAATACATCCCTGCCCCTGGATCCTTTATGCCACCGTTCCAAATTTGCAGGTATAGGTGCGAGGCGATGGAACAGGCGCATTTTAACAGTGATCGGAGGGCTCGGCCAATGAATGAGTGACCTAATTAACATTCATTTCTTTCAGAAAGGAAGCAGAGGATTCCTTTCTTGTCCCGTTTCTTGACGAAGGCTGCAGGTAGATGATTAAGAAAATCTTTTGTCCAGGGCCCAATTTTGTATAGAGACTCTAATTTCAGGAGAGCGGTTTCATTGTGATATTTTGCTGCGTTCCTCATCCACCGTGATGGGTTTGGAGCTAATCCTTACTATAAAAACATACCTCATTTCTCTTTGGGAATTCAGCTTTGAATGCAGCTTGAGGCCAGAGGTTTTAGCATCAAAGCGGAGTTCACATTTCATTAGGATGGTGTTGTTTGTTTAGAACCAGTGTCTGAAATGTTTGCTTATATTATGTCATATATTAAAAAGAAGAGAGAGCTGCAGGCAATGCGGGGTTTATTTTGGGCTCAGAAAGCAGGGTCTTCACTCCACTTCAGTGTCAGCGCTCAGGAACATCACAGGAGTGATGCAGATATCAATACACGCTGATCGATGTCTACCCTGTGGCCCAGCCTGCGCGTGTGACTCATCATGAAACATTGAGTAGAGGAGATCAGAGGGCACCTATCGCAGCAGGCTGCCACGTAGCGTTATTAAAAACCCTCCTTGAGCTTTCTCAGTCTCTGTTCCCGCTTCTGGCTGTGTTGTAAGAGCACCGTGGTGACAGACACCTGTTCTGCTGCCGACAGCCCCAATATCTGGGGGCCGGGATGAAGGAAGCCGTTGGTGAATGCAGGCGGTGCAATGGATGGTGAAGACCTGATCCTCCATTCGGCCCATCGGGAACCTTCAGCAGCTCACGGGTTCGGTGTGAGGCCAGGCTCCAAACCCAACCGTGCAGCTTTGGTTCAACATGAACAGTTCTGCTCCACCAGGGATGCACGTTCCTGCTCCTGGAGATCTAGCACGTTGTTGAGATAGCTGGCGCTAATATTGAGGTGCTACTGAAGGGCCTGATTATCTGTATCAGGCGTGTTAAATTAGTGCTGCACCAAAGCTCTGCAGGGTGGTAGGGAGGAGAGAAGCAGGAACGAACAGCCCTGATCTAGACTCAAGGAAGCTGCCAAGCTATGCTGAGGCAGCATTGGCCCAGACTGCTCGACCTCCCTGTCCTTATTTTATAACCATGGGGGCTGTTTTGCGGGACATACTGTGGCTTACGCTTGCATATCCTGAGCAGAAGCTGCCAGACCTTCTTGCCGTTCCGCCCAGCTACCTTACCAATGTTTTAAATGACCCAGTTGAGGCACTAATGAACTCTCTACTTCTGGGTCAGTTTTGAAAGCTGTCCTTATTAAGCAGACTCTCCATCTGCTCACCAAGACCCAGGCCCAAGATGCGGTATGCTTCGCTTGCCCACATGGCTGGTAGATCAGGTAGATCCCATCTGCGATGTACACGTGCCACGTGGATTTGTGTGGAACTTGGGTCATGTAGCAATGGGGAGTCAGTTCTTAACCTGGTCTTTTCAGCGGGTGGGGGGCGGGGGTTGGCTTAACTGCAAAAGGTTTTGCTTAACTGCAAACTCGATCAAACACACTTTGTGAACATCCTTCCAGTTGACCTTCCGGGGTCTCTTCGTATTGGTTGATGATGAGTTAAAGCCGTTTACATTTTGCTTTCCAATGCCTGTCAGTTCTATGGTGACTCAATGTTTTTGGCTCATATTTTCAGAACTGGGGGGTTCAAATTCTACTTGCTGTGTGTGTGGAGTACTCCAGGGTTTTCTGCAACTTTTAGGTGAATTGATATATTTCAGTTGGCTATAGTGTATGCTTGTGTGTGTATGTAAGAAATTAATTTTTTTTACTGGGTATGGGTTAAAGTTGTTATTGTTGGGATTAGGGTTATGCCCATTGAAATGACATGAATGGACAGTCCCCACAAAGATATAGATTCAAACGTGTGTGTGTGTGTGTGTGTGTGTGTGAGAGAGAGAGAGAGAGAGCCCTCTGATGCACCGGTTTCCCATCTGTGATCTCTAGGATAAGAGATTGGCAGAATTACGGCTTCTCTCCAATTCACAGAAAGGCTCACCGGAGGTCCAGTGGCTGATTCCTAAAGACCCATCTGTCCACAGAAAATCTCACCATAATTGTTTGTCTTAACACTTCACCCAAATCCTCACCTCTTCCCATCTTCTCATGGAGGGAGACCCAGCTGTAATCTGCACAGTGTACGTACTGTAGAAGTATTGCTTTCAAAATCACGTAATGCTAGCTAAGTAACAGGAAAGGCTTTGCAATGAGGTTGCTGCATTATACACAGTAAGGCTTATTTCTGTGTTTAATATATATCCAATATCATATTTTATCCTTAATGAGGATTTTTTTGGTGCTCTGTGAGGAAGCTATTCTTGATTTATTAAAAATTTGCGAATATGCTGCTTACTGTGTGGCATAACTGAAATTAAAGTCTTCGGTGTATTTTTTAAAAAGTCATTGCATTTCCACACAACAGTAGTGTATTAATATAGTTTTGGTTGGATGAGAGGAGAGATTTGGAAAATGTTTGGCGGAGCCAGATATGTTTCTTTTTAACCAGCTATTTAATAATCCATTCATATTTCCTGTCTGAAGTCGACTTCACTTCCTGTGACCTCAGGAGCCAATCACAGCTCTGGGAGTTGTTGGCTTATTCTCACATTCGCATGGTTGATTAAGACCAAGCGAAATGTGTGTAAATATGACTCAGTTTGTGTTCCTGAGGATTAGTCACAAGATTGTAGTAACAACTTTGAAAATTTTGGTCATTCCTTCCTTTAATGAAATGCCATAAAATTCTACACACGCGCGCTGTTTCATAGCACCTTAACAAGTGTGAACAGCCCACAAGACATCTAAGACAAACCCTGCATGCCTGATGGAATTTAGTCCAGCAAATGGGTGTTCTGGTGGCTCCGTTGGTTGGTCTGCTACCTCACACACCTCAAGGGTTGTGGGCTCTAGTCCTGCTGTCTCTCTGGGGATTTACCATCATTTCCATCATGTGGGTTTTTCCCCCACAGTTAAAAGTACCCTTTGAGGGATTTGCATCCCATTTGGCTTGTACCCCTGCCTTGAGCCCTTTGCTAGCTGGGATAGGCTCCGTGACCCTAACCAGAATAAGCGGATAGAAGATGAATGGGTCCAAAGGCATGTATACACCTCTGCTGGAAATAGAGTGTTCTAATGGAAGAGTTCTTAGAAGTATAGACTATAGACTGTAGACTATAGAAGTATAGACTGCTTGCTAAGACGGTGAAAGTGTGTTAGACTCTGTCTTACTCTTTATCTGTATTTATCGCTCCTGCAATCAAGGTGCATTTCATAATTTAGCAAATGCCGTGCTTATAATAACTCTAATTAGTGCCAGCTCTCAACTTCATTAAAATCCATTACCACATTTTAATGCATATTCAGCAGTTGAAAATGGTTTCATTTTTATGTATGTGTGTGACGGTTTAATACATATCTCAGTTAAGAAGGGAGGTAACATCCACTTCATCGCAGACCTGGAGGAGAACTATCATTAAAGTGCACAGTGCAACATTTAAGAGGTGTTCGTGAGATCTCAGTGCTTTAGTTGGAATCGAGTTGAGCCATGGGGGATGATGGTTAACTTTACCTGTCTAACAACAGCTATTATATAGATGAAGTGAGCTAATGGCTACAATGAAAGTCAAATCGTTCAATTAAATTAATTCCTCTAGTGCTCGTCAGCTAAACTGAATAGCATTTGTATGGCTGAATGCTGTAGCCCATCCTGACTAGTCATCTGAAGAAACGTGAAACGCCCCTCCTTCACTCTGGTCATGATGCTTTATTTTCCATTTGCATAAGTACAGCTACATTGCTTATTTGCACATGTTGCTCTCCTGTCAGACCTACAGTGTATGGACAAAAGTATTGAGACACCTGACCATCACACCTACAGGAACTTCTATGACATCCCATTCTAAATCCATAGGCATCAGTATGGAGTCGGTCCCCCCTTTGCAGATATAACAGCTGCCACTCTTCTGGGGGGGCTTTCCACAAGATTTTGGGGTGTTTCTGTCTGCCCATTCATCCAGAAGAGCATTTGTAAGGTCAGGCAAAAGGGCCTTCCCCAAACCGTTCCCACAAAGTTGGAAGCATATAATTGTCTAAATTGGTATGCTGAAGCATTAAGAGTTCCCTTCAGTGGAACTAAGGCACCCAACCACTGAAAAGCAACCTCATACCATTATTTTTCCTTCACCAATCTTTGCAGTTTACCCAGACTCATCCATCATACTGCCTGACAGAGAAGCATGATTTGTCACTCCACAGAACACGGTTCCACTGCTCCAGAGTTCAATGGCTATGTGCCTTACACCACTCCATCCAACACTTGGCATTGCGCTTGGTGATGTGAGGCTGGCATGCATCTGCTCGGCCATGGAAGCCCATTCCATGAAGCTCCAGGTGCACAGTTTTATGCTGGGGTTAATTCCAGAGGAAGTTTGGAACTCTGCAGTTATTGACTCAACAGAGTGTTGGTGACTTTTATGCACTTTGCGCCTCAGGACTCGGGGACACAACTCTGTTACTTTACTTGGTCTGTCACTTCGTGGCTGATTTTCTGTTTTTCCTAAAGGCTTCCACTCTGCAATAAAACCATGTACAGTTGACCATGGAATAACTGGCAGGGAAGAAATTTCACAAACTGACTTATTACAAAAGTGTTATCCTATGACATCACCACATTTGAATTCACTGAGCTCTTCAGAATGACACATTCTTTCACAAATGTTTGTAAACCTGACTGCATGGCTTGGTGCTTGATTTTATATACCTGTGGCAGTAGGTCTGAATGAAACATCTGAATTCAGTGATTAAGAGGTGTGTCCCAAATCTTTTGTCCATCCAGAATTTCAGTACGGAATGGCTGGTATTTTACATAGTTTAATTTATGGAAATCTAGGTCTTATAATGTGGGAAATTCCTGCACACACACTGCGATGTATAATAATGTTCAGCCATGTATTGCATCTGTCCAGAATGCACGCTCTCTCTCTCTCTCTCTCTCTCTCTCTCTCTCAGCCTACGAGCCGCTGTCACTGCTCCCTCAGTACCACCTGGCTGATTCTGTACAGGCACAGTATTAGTCTTTGTTGCATCTGTTAGGATGGTGCCTGCTTTATTCCCCTTCATTTTGCGACATTCTCCCAACCCAACCTGATGTACGTTACCAATGTAGTTACCTCAATAATTTAAACTTTGGTTTTGGGAAACACTTGTGAGTCACTAACGCAGTTGGAAACGATGCTTTTGGGGAAAATACCCCTGATTCCACTAATATTTCTTTTCACAACGATATTCCGATATTGTTTTTTTTTTTCTGTTCTCTGCCTGTTTAATAAAAATTCTGCATGGCTCCTGCTTTTGTGTCTGCGTGTGTTTATGGATCTTGTTGGGTACCCCAGTCATGCCGGCGTGCCCCTGCACGTCCATTTTTTTCTGATCCCACTGGTTTGGAGTGATATAAATATAACTGCAACTTGTGCAAAATACAGACGCTCCTCTACTTACGAACGAGTTACGTTCCGAATGGCCGTTCGTAATTTGAAATGTTCGTAAGTCATTATTCAACATCATTTCAAGGGTATTCAAATCTACATGCATAAGTAATTATGATATAAATTCAATACATGTTTTCTTATCCTAAAATACATTACTAATGATACACAAAACAAAAATGGATAATGAATGCATAGAATATTTTGCAGTAAAGTAAACTTTGATCTCAAGAGAGCATGTCTTACTGATACAAGTACAAAGAACTAGGATGTTGGGAGTACGCACACTACACTGTTGCATGGCGGGAGTAGCGGCCAGAATTAGTTTTAGGCAGAGTTGTCGCGCAGAACAAAATTTGATGTTGTGGACAGGAAACGGAAGCCCAACGAACACAATTTGGACTTACAGTCCTCTTCGTTCATATGTCTGAAAATTCGTAAGTTGAAAGTGCGTAAGTAGAGGAGAGTCTGTACACCAAACTTCATATTTCAGTTCAAGGTGAACCGAAGCTGTAAGTATCAAAACACCACGTCACTGGATAGCAGCAATTTCAGCTGATGGATATATAAACTAATATTTCAGATATGGGATGTTTAGATAATGCAGTGTTTCTAAAAACTGGAAATAGATGACCGACGTGAACGCTTAAAATGACAAGCAAAGAAGATACTTTTTTTTCCCCCATGTTTTTTTCAACAGAATCATTAACAGCAGTTTGTGCTAAACTATAAAGTTTGCTGTAAATGCAGGCAATGTAAAAAAATGGTAAGATGAATGGATAGGGGCAGTTCCAGAACATATAATGCAGTGTAATCACCCTCGAAAATGCTGCGAATGCACAGACTTGCGAGGTACGAATCCATCAGGTGCCACAGATGGGGCAGTGACAGCCCCCTCTGCTCTTGCAGCATCTCTCGCTAAAATACATACAGATTTAAATGATATGAACTTGTAGGCATGCAAACATGGACCACTGTTGTTATTAAGTGGAAAGGGATGAAGAAGAGGAGAGTGCAGGGAAAGAATGGAAAATGGAGACGAGAGAAGCGGATGCCACCAACAGAAAGACTAAGGACAGTCACGCAGCTGAAAGAGAGAATGAGAAAGAGACAGCTAATTACAGCAATGTGTGAAGCTCAGAGAATCCCTTTAATTGGAGGAGAGAAACGAAATGCGGACTGCCTTAAGAACAGGGGGGTGTTCCACAAAAGGAGATTTCCCAGCTAACTGGATAATTCAACCCAGAAGTCACGATAGTCCAATAAGAGTTTTGTTTAGGAGCAATCCTATTGGACAGTCTTGACTTAGCTGGATAGTTTAAGCCAGAAGTCAAGTTTATAAATCTCCTCCATGTGAAGCATTTCAGGCTCTGTACATACATTTTGAGAACAAAGCTCGGAGTTTGGGCAGAGGATCTGTATCCTGCTTGGGGCAGGGGGGGTTGTGGGGGGGGGGGGGGTGTTAGAGGCCTACCTGAAGGGCCCAACGGTGATTTGACTATGGGACTAAAACCAGCAGCCTTCTGAGTACAGGCTCGTAGGCCTAACCCACACTCCTGGATAGAGTGTACAGAATGTTCTGGTGCTGGGAACTCACTAACAGCTAGCGAGTCCAATGCGTCAGGAGCCCCTGTTGAACCTGATTGAGTGCCGTTTATACAGCCTCTGCTCTGATGACCGTCATCAATCTCAGCAAATTGAAAATAAACTGGCATTAATGACCGACCCTGTGACGGGGGCCAAAGTGGTTAAACCCCCAGACTCCCAATGCCTGGGTGCATGAACAGGGTGGAGCTTGGATATATTTACAAACCCCCGCCCCCCCCATAGCTTCCCTCATGTTTGCAGCGACTCTGATTTGATTCAGCTACTCTGGTGCGATTTTCAGGCGACTGTCTCAGTTTTTCTGAGTGTTTCAGTATTCAGCTGAGTGGTGGCCTTCATGACTGGGAATATTGATCAGACCCAGAGGGAACCCAACAACGAAACAGCCCAGCTAGAAGTAAATGGGGTGGATGTGTATGGCTTTCACTGGCCAGGACCCCCCACCCCCCCCCCCAGCAGCCGAGCCCTGTGGCGCAGTTCAGATCTGTAGCAGCTGAACGACGGCGGTCTTTAGCGCTCCTGTCCCACTGTGGCACGTCTGAACGCCAACTGACACCTTCAGATATGTCAACCCGGGGCGTGAAGTGAAATGCAAACAAACCGTCGCATAATTATCCTCGGTGCATATTGCAGCGTCCTGAGCAACCAGTGTTACAAAGTGACAACCGACTGCAAATACTGTCTGTGAGGGAACCAATTATTTTTCTCTTTTGACTAGGAAAAATTTGTTATTAAGCATTACTTATTTACAGATAAACATTAAAGATGAATCAGTTGTGATTAATGATGAGCAATGATGATGAACATATATAATGGGGAAAGAGAATCACTACTACTTTTGCTGAATAAAAATTTAAATAAAGCTTATTTTATTTTCATTTGCATACAGTAACCCACTGCTGCAAGTAAAATTCAGAAATTTTATGGCAATTAATTAAAATTGCAATGGTAATTTTACAGTAAAAATATCTTATTTCGAAAAGATACCACCTTTCCTAAATGGATCTGCACATTTAATCTGGTATAACCAATCACAAGACAGGATAATTAGGCCTGTCTGTGATTAACTACTGACTCCTGATGAGTTTAGGATAAAGTCAGCTGCTTGCAGAAGCCGTAAGGTAAGAGAAGGGTGTAAAAAGACCCTACGGGCTTTAATGAGCCCTTACAGCACAGTGCAGGCCATCATCATGGAAGTGGAGGAGACATGGAACCACCCAGAACCGGCTTAGATGACTGAGCAGGAATGAGGCCAACGGCAACTTTAAAGGTTTTACGGCTCTTTATGGCAAGAACTGGTCATTTTGTGCAAGTCTCTACCAAATGACCAGTGCTCCTCAAACCTGGCCTTTATCTGAGGGTTACAAGTAAAAAACGAATCCTGGAAAAATCCAGTTTTGTTGAGGTTTTGCTAAAATGCACCATACAGATTGTGTGATTTATTTTGAAAAGTATATCACAGTACATAATGTGTGTGTGCTGGCTGCATTCCAGCTATATCCATGTCATCATGTTAAGATACCATAGACATGTTAACTAACAGTTAACTGGTAATCATCCCTCAATTTTAATAAGATTCAAGTAACTTCCAATGAATGTTGAAAGCAGTTCCCAGTTTACCATTGCACTTCATGGTATGGGCAGTGAACACGTGCCTGAGAACCGTCGTCACGACCTGCTAATGCGTTGTCTTTCTCATTAAATATTGAAGCTGTTATCTAAAAGAGTTTTTCTCTCTTTTTCTCTGGATATTCCCCCTGTTTATACAGGGCTTTGAGTGGGTTATTGCTCCCTTAAGTGCTTATTTTCTTGCATTATTGACCTTGTTTATCTGGAAAACAGAATCTGAATTGCGTCAGTAAGTTATGGAGTTTAATATTTTTCTTTTTCGCCTTGCACTCGAGATGCAAGCATAAGACTTTCCCCCTTCATATCTGCTATAGCGAAACTCTCAGCTGGACCTTCAGCCTTGAACGTCTCTCTGAAAGGCAGTGATCAGAATGAGCTTCTTTCAAGGGGCCCCTTTCATA
Source organism: Gnathonemus echidnorhynchus (assembly GCA_026776725.1). Taxonomy (NCBI): domain Eukaryota; kingdom Metazoa; phylum Chordata; class Actinopteri; order Osteoglossiformes; family Mormyridae; genus Gnathonemus; species Gnathonemus echidnorhynchus. Next base: position 4,862,936 of record JAODJU010000039.1, read on the forward strand.
CCACTGCCAAACCCGACTTTGACAGTGCTGGCAGCTATGCAGGTTTTTCCAGCTACTGCCTACATACATTGTGTTTCTCAGGAAGCTTCTCTGTTTTAAAAACCAGTATAAAAGCTGAAGCAGGAGTAAGACCTTCGCGACGGCCAGCCTGCAGGAGTTCAGATCTCCGCCGTCTCCGCAGAATGCGTCAAAGCTGCCACTCTGTCAGACATCGCATTCGTTCATTGTGTGTATGAATCCTTACAGCCTTACCCTGTCCCTCCCCAGGTCATCTACGCCCTCAACACCAAGAACGACGAGCACGAGGCAGCCATCCAGACCCTTAAGGAGGCGCACGAGGAGGAGGTACAGCAGATCCTGTCGGAGACACGGGAGAAGATAATGCAGTACAAGAGCAAGATCAGCGACGAGATGGACCTGAAGAGGCGCATCCAGTCACTGGAGGAGTCCATGGAGCTGCACGATCGCATGAAGCGACAGGCGTTGGCCGAGTTCGAGGCGTACCGGCAGCGCGTGGAGGACATGCAGCTGTGCACGGAGGCGCAGCACACGCAACGCGTGGTCTCCATGTCCCGCGAGGTGGAGGACATGCGGCACAGCTTCGAGGAGAAGCTGCGCAGCTTCGGGCAGCTGCAGGCGCAGTGCGAGCAGGACAAGCTGCAGGCGCTGGAGGAGCTGCGCACCTCCCACCGGCAGGAGGTGCAGGAGCTGCTGCGCAGCCACCAGAGCCAGAGCGCCAGCCAGTGCAAAGACCAGGAGAAGCTGCTGCAGCTGCACAAGGCCGAGGTGGAGGCGCTGAGGGAGCGCGCCGAGGAGCTCAAGCAGGAGAAGAAGAGGCTGGTGGAGGAGTACGAGGCCAAGCTGAGCGAGGCGCAGGCCTTCTACGAGTGCGAGCTGGAGGCGATGAAGCGGACGCAGCAGCTCACCGCCGAGAACCTGCTGGCCTGGAAGAAGACAGAGGCCGAGCTGCGGCGCGAGTTCCAGACGCAGGAGGCGGCGCTGCAGAAGACGCTGGGCAGGCTGCGTGCCGAGCTGCAGCGGGTGCAGGAGGAGGCCCGCGAGAGCCGCGAGAGGACGCAGAAGCTGCAGGCCTCGCTCAGTGCCGCCGAGAGCACCATCAAGGTACTGCGGCGTGGGAGGGGAAGCACGTCACCGCACAGCGAGGCCGACCTCAGCTTCTCTCCAGGACGACTCCTATTCAGGGGCGGGGCTAGAAATTCTAAGCCTTCTGACAAAATGTCGCCTGGGGCCCCCTCAGGACCATCTGCCCGGGGGGGGGCATTGGTAGATAATGCTGAGTGGGGGAAGATTCCCTTGGTTGGTGTCGTCCATGGTACATTTTGCTGTTTTTACGTAGAAATGCAATAACAAAATGTAACAGAATTAAAGACCTATTAAATATTTATGTATTAGGAGGTAAGACAACTGCATTTGAGAGAGTTGATTTGGGGGGAACAGTTTGGTCAGTTTGGTGGGGTGATACATGAAGCGAAAATAAATAATTGGGGGTACTGGTCCGTCAGCCGTCCCCCCCTGTACCTGAGCCCCTGAGTTAAGATTTAACTTCAATTCTGCCCCCCCCCCCCGGGAACGCATACCCAAGCCCCCAGCAACAGTGTGGCTCCTGTTCTGCAAATTTGACCTTGGGAATTATCTCACATTTATTCAGTCGGTGATTTATAACCCCTTTAATTAATCATACAAAATATTAAGCTTGGCAAATCTGAAATCTGATGCGACTTGAATTCTTCAAATTTGACCTATGCCTTATCCTTTAACGATAAGGATTAAAGTATCTATAATCTGTCTCTTAAACTAGGTTAGAGGTTAATTTAAGTCGCTATGATTAAATCCCTAATCACTCTAACTATACGCATCTTTGGTCTCAATTATTTTGAGTAGTCCCTTGAAAATATGAAAAATACACCCCATATGAATATCAAAACACAGTGCCTTGATACTCTCTCAACCCTGCATTTTATTCCACTGTTTGCATATTAAAGTATAACTTGCATATTTTTGGAGGGGGGGTGTAATTAATTTTAAGGTTTCCCAGACTAAACATCAAAAGCCATTTTCACTGAGGAAACAAATTCATTTTCAAAGAGGACTGGATATTGCGGTTCCCCCTCAGAGCCACACTCCGGCAGAGTAGGAGGACACTTGTAGCACTAAACCATTAAGCCTTGCTTTGAACCTTGACTTAATGGCAATTCAAGGGACGGGGTTTTAATTAGTGCAGCTTGTTTTAGAAGCTCTCCATGTGAGACTGAGAAGCACCTCTCCTTCCAGTCCCGTCAACAGACGATATTATCATCTGACGTCTAAGATAGCTAAATGGGTATAGAACTGGTGATTTTGTCCCAGTGGTGCATTTCTGGAAGTAATTAAAAAAAAGCATCCCTATGAACTGCTCAGACTGCGACCAGCTGAGCATATTTGTTTGTCTGCGCAAGTGCAGCTACTGCGCATCCGGCCCTGAGTGCAGGCGCTGCGTATCTCCACAGTCTGCAGGGGCAGAACCCCTCGACAGGTTGTCCCGATAAAACCACAAGCATCTGTCCTGCTTAATTCCTCTGCACAGTTGCAGCGTTCCTGAGCTCGCCGGGGCTCAGGCATGGTTTTTGGCTCACATTTCCCCTCCTTCATGGAGAGAAGGTTTGCGACGTTAAGGGCAAGCTCAAGAACGCTCACGATCCCACCTCCTGGCGCTCTGTCAAGTCCCTGCATGCCAAGGAGGGGAAGGAGAACCATACAGTCAGCATGCAATTGGAAAGTTCCCGTTTGAAGTCCTCAAATTATGATGTATTTGACACAATCAAACAAACAGAATATCTACAATTTTTTTCTGACTGATTACCTGTAGTCAAGGCAATAAAGCTTTGTTGTTATGCCAGCCATGTACAGTACACAGTGAAACTAAATAACGTTCCTCCAGGACCCATCGTGCAACTTTTATGATAGGACAGACATTACAGTGCTGGATACAGAGTTATGGAATAATTTACATATTCAGTTATCAATAATTTAAGGGGAGAGGAGACAGATGGAATGTTACTCCTTAAAATTGCTGGCTAACATAAACGTTCCACATCAGGCAGACGATGAACAGGCAGTCTACATAACGCTGGGAAGTTTGTCTGTATTTGTGAGTAGTAAATGCAGGGTTCAGAGCAGAGGTGGAAAGTTTCGATTCAGAGAGTACAAATCCAGACTAGGATTTTGTTCCAACCAACCAGGTCATCGTAAAGAGTCACAGTCACAGAGTACTTAACTGGTTTGTTGAAACAAAATCTTTGTCCGGATTTTTACTTTTGGACCTGAACTTTCCACCTCTGGTTCAGAGTACTGTCAAACATCCAGGGTGTGGCTTTGTCAAAGATATTCCAATAACGTGCTGATTATAGGCAGAGGTGGACATTTCAGGCCCAGAAAGTAAAAATCCAAGCCAGGATTTTGTTTCAACCAATCAGCTGGGCATAAAAAGTCACAGTCACAGAGTTACTCAGCTGGCTGGTTAAAACAAAATCTTGGTCTGGATTTTTGCTTTCTGGACCTGAAATGTCCACCTCTGATTATAGGTGTGTTTTTGCCCCCCCCCCTGCTTGATTTGACTGACTTTTGCCCCTGTGACCAACGT
>JAODJU010000039.1:4878268-4889078 GCA_026776725.1 Gnathonemus echidnorhynchus
TACCCCCACATTACCCCCTGTTACCCCTCAGATCTACCATTACCCCCCGTTACCCCTCAGTTACACTATAACCACACCCCATTACAGAGAGTTATCTACATCAGTTCGCACACATTGCTTTTACTCCCACATCCCTCGCTCTGACATGCACTCCTGCACTTTTTATACATTTATCAATGACCACATCCACCAGCCTAATGGTATGTGACTATTGTCTTACTTAACTGTGTATCTATCTATTGTATGCATGAGAGTCACTGATAACGGAGTCATATTCTGTGTGTGTGTGAGTGTGTGTGTGTGTGAATAAACCTGATTCAGATTCCGTGATTCTTAAACCAGGGACTGGGGGGGGGGTTGACTTTGATATTTCTTGCTCCTTGAAAATTTTTCACGTTGAGTAAACCGGATGATTATACTGACATTTCATCATTTATGATACGTCCCAGCGGACCCCCTGCCACTGCTCTACCGGCCCCCGGGGGGGGGCACGGATCCAAGTTAAAAGGCCCTTGCTATAGATCATATCAAGGTCGATTGCTTTCCAAGCTAGCTGAAATGCACTGGTGTTTTGATGCATATTGCATAAGCCTTGCGCTGTACAATGGCACCTACATACTGAATTATAGAATTAAGAGGTCCAGCTCTGGGAAATGGACAGCTGGCCGGACCTGAGTGAGACCCCCCGCCGATTCTCCTGTACCGCCATATCATGTTAGCATTAGTTAGCATCTTTCCCTTAGCACCGCTGACCTATAGCTACTGCACCTGTTTTTATCTCGCCGTGGGTAGCGGATCAGGAATGTACGTGTGTGTTGTCCTACGTGCCACATCGTGTTTTGTCAGAAAAACTCCCGATTTTTGACACATCTTGTCATCTCACATTGTACCCTACATAGCAGCCCCCCCCCATCCCCGCATAATATGACAGGCATCATCGAGGGCTGTCTGCCCTGTCAGTCATTGGCATTCTGTCACAATGTGGGCAGCACAGCACTGTGCCTTAGCGCCGAATGAGCAACACAGACAACCCGCAGGTGGCCCCTTGCGTTCCCACTGTGTCCATTCTCTTGTCGGCTCTCAGTGTCAATTATGTTCCTCCAAATCACAGCAAAGGATGAGCTTAGATGTAAAGCAGTAGCTTCCCCCATCATCCCGGGTCGTCCTACTGCATCACTGCCGCAAAGTCACCCAGGTTGCTCGTTCGCCATTTCTCACCTTCTGACGGATCCACACCCTGACGCTCTTTCTTCCGCCCGCCACCAGGGGGAAATGGAGACCCAGAAGCACCAGCACGAGGCCAAGCTAGTCTCCATCAAAGAAGAAGAGAAGCTGAAAATTGATAAAGTGGCCCTGGAGCTGGAGCTGAAGTGGACCGAGACCTTGAGGTGCGCGCCGTCTCCTGGTACCCTCCAGTGCTCCCTGGTACCTTTTATGATCGGAGAATGAGCAGGACCTAAAAATGAAACGTCTAAACAGAACACTAAATGGATAGCTACTATCTCTAATTGCTAGCTTGGCTGGAATGGGATTAAAATTCAGTCCTGGACTTTGGGGTCCCCAGCTATGACTGCTAGTATTGTGGGTAAGCTCACAATGAAGTGGTGCTGGTTCCTCACTTATAGAAACAGTATATTATAGGTACACGTGTTAAGTATCGAGAAGCAGAGAACCTTGGTTTTGGTCACGTGAGGATACTTCATACCATAACGGTAATAAAGGAGAAAAGTTTTGGTAGGAAGTGTGAGTGGAGGTGGAGATGGAGAGGGTCCTCACTTGAGTATGCATTTTGCACTACATTTGATTCTTCACAGTGAATTACTCAAAGGGGTCATAGTGAACAAAACGATAGTGAGTTTAAGTGTAGCTGTCAAGGGCTTAACACTGATGGCTTGTGAATTGCAGGAGGAACAGCAAGAACATATATGAATGGAGATGACTTTACAGAACATAAGCAGAATTAGACAAAGAGGAATAATGAACATCTCTAGAACATCAGAGGAACTTCGGTGAACATGCCATCTGTCTCACTGGAGTCAATTAATATTCTTGACATAACGTTGACAATTAAGGTCTACAAATTTATTGCGAACAACTGTTTATCTTTGGTGTGAACTTTCCCTCTTTCTTGGGTTTGCAGACCCAGGACTGAGGGCAGGCAAGTCTAAATGTACACACTCCCGTCCTCTCACTGGAACACCTACATGGCCATTAACATCTCTTCTTTGAAGACGATTGTATTGTTACATGCAGAAGAAGGGAATAATTTTTATCTAGCTTCTTATTTGAGGTCTTATGTGACTCCCCCGGGTTCCTTTATTGCTTTAAAGGCTCAGCGTTATGGAATTTAGGATGAAAATTACATTTAATGCCATGATCGAGGCTTATCTAAGCCATGTACCTCAAGTTTTGTAGCTAGCAGACTGTATCTGGTCTGCGTCAAAGCAGGAGGAGAAAATGGAGGGAAAAGGCAGCCACTGAAACACATTTCTGCAGTTATACTGAGTTCAGTCGTTTGGCTGGTTGTGGACAGTTTGGGTTCGTCTGCAACCAAAAATTGCTGCATTTGCTAGCAGGATCTCTCACGGGAGAAACCATGTCTCAGAATAAGGGCGTGATTGTGTACGTTGATTCATCCTTGACTCAGCTATAGCTATTTTGTGCTTGAGTGTTGCGTCCACAATTAGAAACACAGACTAATTGTTTGAATTAGTACTGAGCTTGCAGTGCGTGTGGTACGGAAATCGCTGAACAACGCGTACTCCTGTTCCGCGTCTCTGAACGTCTCATGATTTCAGCTTTTTGGGACATCGAGCTACAAAAGTTTTTCTCATACCGCTCCCGACTGTCAGGTGGATATTGGTAAACTGGGACAATGTGTGAAATTTTACTTTCTCTCTCGCTTTAAAAATATGATCCTAATTATAAATATTAAAACACAACAGTGTTATCGAAAGCTCAAGAGCTTAAGTTATTAGACCAAAGAGGCACAAAGATATCAAACATATAAGTGTCCCAGTTTACCCTTCGTCCCACTTCACCAATACTCACCCTAATTAAGGAACCTCTGAGCTAACATCAGGCAGCCTTCCTCTCCAGGGTCCGATTAGGCAGCCACCTAGACCAGCCAAAGGGGGTCCAGTCTACTGAGGGGACCCCCCCATGCCCCCCAAATCTATTTCTGGCTGCGTTCCCCCCTAGGGTCCCTGGAAAGATAGATCTGGCCCCCTTTATCTCTATCCTCTGTGGAAGTCTCTTCTCTAGGCTGCACCAGATCAAGGCGTTTGGTTTCACCTTGACCAGCATCCATGACAGCAGTGGAAGGGTCTGTTTCCACAAGACAGGCCTGGCTGTTTACCCAGAGGTGCAGCAAACTGTGCAGCAAGTCCCCTTTGGAACCGTGTCTCACTCCTAAGCCAAGCTTCCAGCTCATGCTACACAGGGTCACTGTTCACGACACAAGACGGCGGCTTTGCCATTTTCTGCTGCCAGTAGGGGGCGACTGTGAGACCACACCGAAAACATCCAGCATGTGGGTCACCTTTGGGTGGTGAGAGTTCAGCAGCCGTCCCTGTGGATCACATCACGTGTCCCCTAAACAACGCTGTGTCTGGGCTTCCCCATATTGCTGGATCTTCTTGCGATGCTGGTCATTAAGCTGAAGCTGGGACTCATTGAACGGTCACGGGATCGTCCTTTGTTACTGTCACCCCCCCACACTTGAACACGTTTTGCACCCAGCTTTTGCGAAAAGTCTGCTACTGACTGCCTGCTTTTCCAGTTAATTAAGCAGGGGATTAAATTAGAATCGCCTGGGGTTCGTTCCATCCATCTATCCATCCATCCATCTTCCACCCGCTCATCCAGTTCAGCGGCTCAGGGTGGGGTTGAGTCTACCCCCTATTATATGTCAGTAGGTACTTTGCCTTGCCAGTAAGAGAACCAAAATATCCTCACGTATGTTAGTTCACATTCGATGTGTGACAGTGATTCGGTTTCTGCGGATAAAATCTCCACCGCCTCATCGTTAAATATCACTGCACACTTCCCTCAAGAAATGATTCACCAGACATTTTATCTGAGGCCATACAGCTGGATTCCAGCAGATCTAGCTGCACGAAATTCCCCTCCTCTGCCGCGCTCAGCGATGTTGACAGCAGACGCCCAAATCCCTGACAGGAAGCTGGAAATGTTCACACAGGGCGATAATCTTTGCAATAACCTCTTAGGAGGCCTCTGTCTCCCACTGCCGTCGCTACATCTCAGTCGACTCTTATTATGCCCCGAGTTCACCGTTGGCCTCCGTTTTCATTTTTTCATCCTTTCGTGATTAGTGGCTACGTTGGAAATAGGTTTCCGTTCATCAAATATGCACAGAGGCCGGAATCTGCGCTCCTGCCTTTGAGCAAAGTACCGTCGTTCCAATGCACACCGCCATGAATGGGGTTTAGGGATGAGCTATTCATGCTGTATTCGGTGTTTTGAAATGCATTTAAATTTAAAACTTTTATGGCACCGTCTAGTTTAATTAAATCACGTCTTGTGGAATTAGATCACAGTGCGATAAATTTCCACCACTACTCTCTTCACATTGTGTGCATTGATGCGAGCATCTCTAACTACTATTAGCTGTATGCTAATGTTTAATCCTTTTCATTGTATGTGAGTAATACGTGTTGAGTGGAAGTCTTTATTGTGACTCGTAGGTTAAAGTTATCATAAGGCGCTTATCCACTGCACCAGGCACAGACTGATTGGCATAAAAAAAATTGGTACTGCCCCTTTCCATTGATGTCCTGTCAATTACCAGTACCAAAGTACCAAACCAGCTGGGATACTTGTTTAGTACTTTGGGGTAGGACTTGCAAATGTGTTTGTTATCGATTTGGTTATGCAGACACCATTCTGTGCTGGTCACTGATGATGTCATTCTACACTGTCACTGATGATATCATTCTGTGCTGGTCACTGATGATGTCATTCTACACTGTCACTGATGATATCATTCTGCGCTGGTCACTGATGATGTCATTGAAGCCTTGAAGCCAATCAGGTCGGCTGAAGGATCGTAAGACAGTGGATGAGGAAGGTGCACGTCAGGAAAACGGCACCGTCTACAGCCGTATAGCTGAGTTGCTGTGACGACTAAGGAGACACGTCGGCCTGCCTTCTCTCCGCAGGCAGGAGTGCAAGAAGCTGCGGGAGGAGCTGCGGGAGGAGCACGACGAGGACAAGCGCAGCGCCCTGACGCAGCTGGCGCAGAGCAAGGAGCAGGAGATGGGTGCCGCCAGGGAAGGCTGGCAGAGGAAGGTGGAGGACCTGCTGGAGCAGGTGAGCAGCATCCGGCTGCACGGCCGCAGATGCATGCGGCCACACAATCGCGCATAAATGCGCTCGCCGTATGTTCATCAGTCTGCCAGCTTGTGCAAAGCTGAGGCGTTAACATTATCTGTAGCCCAGCAGTTGGAAGATTACCATAAGGTAACATTCCCCCCATGAACAGTTACAGTATTTAGACATACTGTGTGAAAGTCTTAGGCAGTCAAAGAAAATTATACTAAAATGAATTTCATCTTAGTGCAAAACTTTTGTTTGTTATGCTAAAATGATTACGTCTGTCGAAATATATCTCCTTGGCCATTTCAAAAACCCTACCAGTAACCCCAATATTTGCAGCCATCCACCCAATATATCCGTGAATTTATTGACTCAACCACTATCACGCCATGTTTGGTTAATCAATACCCGATTTACTTCTTATTAACTAATTACGTAATTAAGTGACCCAGTTATGAAATTTAATGAATCCATGGAATGGCTGAGGTGCCCCTGAGGAGAAGTTTGGGAACTGAAGCGGTGTTCATCTAGCCAGTCAAACAGATATCAGTAACTTTGTAGAGAGAAAAACTGGTTTTGTTTTACTGTTAATTTGCATATGTTCTAATGCTAATTTGCATACGTTCTCATGTTAATTTGCATATGTTCTAATGTTTAATATACACTTATTTCCCAGATAAATAGCTTTATTTATTTTCTTTAACCGCCTAAGACACAGTACTGTATAATCTGAAACCCCAAGTCGCCTATAGTTCAGGTCACGTGTAGCTGTACTAGCAGTAGTGAGGACCTGTTTCTGGCACCATCCAGAGCTGGTTCTGACACGGGCTCCCTCCTGGCCCAGCCGTTTCCGTGCTCTGACCAAAACTCACGTTACACTCGGCCACGCGGGTCAATCCTGGGGGATCTCTCTGGATCGCTTCGGATTGTATGTCCTGCTGGCCGAAGCCTGGAAGAAAAGGGAGCGATTAAAGCAGCAGAGGAGGATATCAGCAGGGCGTTTTAGAGCTGCTCGCCACGACCCTCGTTCATCGGGGCGGATGTGAGCAAGGGAGGATTTATCAGCTGTGCAGTAGGAGGCGTGAGCCCGTTCCGAGCGGGAAAACGGCTCGGATTACCATCTTTCTCATCTGAAAGAATTACCCTGAGCTAAATACACTTTCCCGTCTGATCCCGTTTCGAGAGAGGGCCTTTATTTTGACCTTCCTTTGCGTTGCCGATTCCTGAATGTGTCCCTTTATTCCTGTGATTTTTTCCCCCCTTAGCGGCAGTCACTTGGTGAAGCTTTACATAAATCAATCAGTAATGTAAGTGAATCCCACTTACACACTTGCTGCCTCTGTTTACCCTTTTTTTTTAAACTTACTCTACGGAAATATATATCCCAAATATATATTTGTCACGTGTGGCTCGCATGCTGGCCTGCAAGTCTCTTCCATTTTGTTTTGAATTGTCTTTGGTTTGGACTTGCTCTCGCTTGCACAAATGATGAAGAGAATCCATGTCGTCCACCTTTATTTTTTTGTAGCTGGGGGGGGTTGGGTTTTTTTTTTGTTTGGTCAGCCTTCTGGGAGAGGGTGCGTGACTGAAGCCCCCAGTCGTGCATTCAGCCTGCTCCTCGGAGAAGCCTGGAAGGGAGTAGTGGACCTGAGCGACGTCATCCAGTTCCCAAGCAACGTGCATGAACGTTCATTCCCGCCGTCGGGCTTCAGTTCAACATCGACATTCATTTCTGTGCTCGGAGTTGAACCTTGGTGCACGCTGGGATTTTTTCCTCCTCCTTGTCTTTGTGACTGGTGTATTTTTCTGTTCCTTTTGGATGAGAATACAGCCTTTGGTGGTGTGTGGTTTCTTTTTCCTCTATTTGATATGTGGTGTCATGGCCGCCGCTGGGGCCCTTTTGTTTTCGATTGCTTGGGAATTAAGGGTTTTGTTTGTTTGTTTGTTTTGAACTATGAGGCCTTGGCTGGTGAAGCAGTGTTACTTTATGATTCTGCCTACGCCTTCGTCTTTGTTTGTTTTGAAACAGGAACCGGAGCCGCCATTTTGATTTCTATTGCAGCAGCTCGACCTGTGCCAGACACCCATGTTAAATAATGCAACACGGAAATGTTTACCTGCGGAGCATTTGACTCTGCACCTGCATCAAATGCCAAAATGTAGTGTAATTTCATCGCACCCCTGCTCGCTTTGAATAGCGTGGAACCTGAAAGAGGCATGTCTCCCCCAGCCCTGGCAGGGTGTTAGATTGCACACGTTTAGGGGAGTCGTACCTGAAGTCCCTCCTCGATCCGTATCCACCTTCTGATCTATGACTGTCCATTAACCCCATCTTTCAGGAGGGGGAGGTTTTTGGTGTCCATATTTATGATTTACATTGCGTGCTGCATCCACAGTGTTTGCCATCAATATAGATGAAAAGTCCATAAGGTGGTTGATTATTCTGATAAGAGAAGGAGGTTTACTTTATGCATATTACAATGCATCACATCTTTTTCTTATCCTGCTATTTTGGTTTGCGCTGTAGAGACAAATTGCCCCAAGTTCCTAGTTAATCATCAGGCCCCTTTGTTTATTGCATCTCCTATTGTTCTCACGTACGTCTGTACCTATGAAGAAGCTATAACGAATGCCCACAGTAGCTTAGTTTGGGCTTCAAATTACTGTCAATGTCAAATACTTCTACCAGGGTTCCCCAGTTCCGGTCCTGGAGGGCCATTTTGCAACACAAACACTTTCAAGGTGCTCAAACACCTACTAAACCTGGCAATTAGCTGGTGAGCTGAATAAGGTGTGTTTGAGCAGGGGGATCTGCAAACTGTGTCACAGACTGGCCCTCCTGGACTGGATTGTACATTATGTAGCTTTCACTCCAGCTGTCTGGACTTTGGGTATGTCATCGTAGGTGCAGAGCTCGCTCTGACCAGACCTCCTCGGTGTGGCAGGGAGGCCACACCTGCCCTCAGACCCGCGATATAACTGGCTGCCCCCCTCCCGTCGCCCCGCCCCCCTTCTGGCCTACAGATCTCACTGCTGAAGCAAAGCCTGGAGATGCAGCTGTCGCAGTCGCAGAACTCCCTGCAGCAGCTGCAAGCGCAATTCAACCAGGAGCGCGAGCACCTGAGCCAGCAGCTACAGGAGTTGGAGCTGGAGCACCAGCGCAGGGAGCAACGGCTGCAGGAGGCGCATTGCTGCGCGCTGCAGGACCAGGAGGAGGCGCGGCAGCAGGACCTGAAGGTGCTCCGGCCTTCCTCACTCATTCCCAAGTCACCAGTAGTCATAGAAATAAGGAGGAAGAACTTACATTTAGTCTTAATTCTCCCCATAATTTATTGCAGTGTTTCCCAATCCAGTTCTTGGGGACCTGCAGATGGTCCACGTTTTTGCTCCTACTGGGAGCTAGGAGGGAGCAAAAATGTGGACTGTCTGGCAGGGAGCAAAAATGTGGACTGTCTGGCAGGGAGCAAAAATGTGGACTGTCTGGCAGGGAACTGGGAGGGAGCAAAAATGTGGACTGTCTGGCAGGGAACTGGGAGGGAGCAAAAACGTGGACCGTCCATAGACCCTGGATGGGAAGCACTGGTTTCTTTATACCACGGTGCTGTTAAGTTCTCAAATCTGATTGGTTAGCAGGATGTTCATTCATTTCCTATAACTGCACATGTAGTGCCAGCCTAACGAATCACAGCAGTAAATCAATCTTTAAATGATCTTTAATTCTCACTGCTATTTAAAACACAATTTAAAATTAGCATAAACTAAATGTAAATGTTTAATCATTGGCTGAAGAAAGTACTTAAAATATAAAATAATGCTTTTTCAGCTCATGAATGTGAAAATAAAGACTTTAGGCCATTTGCCTCTACAGCGGGGGCCTGTTATGCATTGACCCTTACATAACGCAGATCTGGCACTGATCACTTCTCCACAGGTCACTTTGCAGTATATCAAACCGAGCTGGTCAACAGATCAGGCAGCACAATGAAGCAAATCAACAGGGCTGATCTGTGGGCTTGGGCTGGATTCCTTGGTGTCCTTCCTTGGCTGACTCAGGACCTCTATGTGTGATCGTGTTAAAGTCAGCGTGGTGTTTGAAATGCAGAGCGAAGCTCGCCATGCCAGAAAAGGTCGGCGAAATAAATAATGCAGGACCACGATGTTATATTCATACACAATGCTTGTTGGAAAGGTGTAAGTATCACAAGGAGTTCTTGGGCAGGAGCTGTGGAGATGGTCGCACCATCTGCGCTCTCGATTCTGTCTGGAGCGAAGCCTCGTTTTCGACATTCTCCTCTTTAGTTCGATTTCCGATTCGGCTGATTCAGTGTCGTTTGCATGGCGGGGGGATATTGTTTGGAAAGTACCGCTCAGGCCGAATGGGCCGGAGCCCAGGTCTCATTAAAATCCGGCTCTGTTGACTTATTCAAGGGTGCTTTAATAAATAACCACATGCTGGTTTAGTTGATGGTGCAGATACCTGTGGTGTGGTCTCTCCGTCAGCTGCAACGAGACTTAACCGTTACCGGAATCCGGAATCTATAGAAATGCAACATTATTCTCTCCACAGCAGTCAGTTCTGCACCACAGCACACATGATTGTCTTCTGTGACTAACATTTCTGAGTTGCTGTGCTTCAGGGGGATTTTTTTAGCAGAGATCCCTGCTTTTTGGTAGCACAACCTTCCATAACCTAATGTGGCTTCACCCCGCAGCTGTTTTTGGTGCCCCCACACCCCCCGCTGCCCTAGCAGACCAGGAGCAGCAGCTGGCTTGATTCATAGACGGTTCGCTGGCCAGATATTGCAGCAAGAACCTCTTACCTGGAAGAATTTCTAGCCCAGTGTGTTTTTCCCAGTCTTTACACGTGGCTGGTTTCTCTCTAGGGGAGCGGCCATATTTGCTAATAGACATACTTGTGTGACTTTTGTGTATGGGCTCTTTATAGGTAGAAAACCATAACTAAGTATTAGGAAAACAAACTTGACCCTTTTTCCATGATATATTAAGATTTAAAAATTGCCCACCCTGATTTTTCTCGTCTCATGGGAGGGGCTACAATGCTGACTTCATAGAAAATCTCAGCAGGTAGGGTACTGGGTTGGGCCCAAGTGGCACTGATGTTGTACCTTTGAGAAAAGCTATTACTAGCTGCTTTGGATCAGTGTCTGCTAAACAGCATCAACCCACGAGATCGTAGCCAGGCCTGTATGCTGATGTCTATTGCTCTGGTTTGTTCCTCTTAACCCCCATGCCGTAATGTTTCAAGTAAGACACCAATTACTCCCTCTCCGCAATCAGCCGAATCTACCATTTAGCACTTAATTGGTTGTCCGTTTATTCATAGCAGAAATCTTCAGCTGCAGCAAGTTTGGACTGAAATAAACTCTGGCTGTTTCTTATGGTCAACCAAGTAGATGATGATGATGATGATGATGATGACTGGCCTTTGCGGATGGCTTGAGCTAATACCCCC
>JAODJU010000039.1:4891117-4919907 GCA_026776725.1 Gnathonemus echidnorhynchus
CTCGCCGGGTAGGGAGCCCGATCCCCAGGGCAGAGTAACGCTGGGTAGGGAGCCCGATCCCCAGGGCAGAGCCTCGCCGGGTAGGGAGCCCGATCCCCAGGGCAGAGTAACGCTGGGTAGGGAGCCCGATCCCCAGGGCAGAGTCACGCCGGGTAGGGAGCCCGATCTCCAGGGCAGAGCTTGCGGGCAATGCATCTTGAGAAGATCTGGATGCTCCTCCATTGACCCACCCATTCTTCCCCCACCCCAGCGTCCCTGCGCTCTGAGCTGAATCACCTCCATGCCTCAGCCATCGAGCACCTGCGGCAGACACATCAGCAGGAGACGGCGGCCGCCAAACTGGAGCTGGAGACCGCCCTGGAGGATAGCCGGCAACAGGTGAGAGGGCAGTGGAAAGTAAGCAGGTTCTGCACAACCGTATGAATGAGAATAAGCTGCAAAGAATCCCTGAATCAGCTGAAACACTTAGTATTAGCAGTAGTGTAAATGTACCACAGTTAGCCTCCAAACCTTAAAATCTATCCTTAAACCCCAGAAGAGTCAAATGTAGATCTCATGCACTTGATTGCCATGGTAGGTCATCCATCTAGGATCTCTATTTCTGGAACTTTAGCAAAGGCAGGACGTGAATGGTGGAGTTGAGGCAGAGTGTGTGTTTGCCATATGGAACTGAGAGATATTGCGGGTACATCACTCATGTCAGACGCTGATCTCTGCCTGCCTGAAAGTCAGGACGTCCAGCAGCCTCAGCCGGGGGCCATCTTAAGGCATTCATAAATCACGTCAGTGAGTCCCCATCCAAGGTTTTCTCCAGTGCTTTTGTAGCTGACTAACGGTTGCTTATAACAATACCGGCATTCGCTGCAAGGCGACACTTATATCCAAAAATACTTTCAAAGCAAGACACCTCTGCCGCTAATGTATATAATTTCTAAAAAAGCATTTCGTCATAAAGATACCGAAGCAGTTATTTCCGTCCATCACATCTTGAATCTGACGGGGTAGGACAGTACATGACTCAGCCCAGCGTTGGAGCGTTTTGATATCCAGGAGATGAAACGCGTTCCCGGAGGCTTCGGGGGGTGAGTGCTCTCCAGCCAGCTGCAGATGCTTGACCCGTCCCTGGTGTCTCAGTCTGAAAAGCTGCATCCAGGAGCGACACGCTGAGGCGAGGAGGCTTCCCGGGATCTTGAACGCCCTCCGAGATTACAGCAGCCTTCTTCTGATACCCTCTTCCATATGACACATAAACTCTCGAAGCCGCCCCTGCGCAATGCCATTATTCATGCAGTAAACTGTGTAGGCTGAGAGCTAGAATATTCTAAATGTACATGTCCTTTAAGGGCTTAATTAAAGGGTTATTTTAATCAAAGCCGCTGAGAGTCGCCAAACAGGTTGCTGCCTCTTAAATGTTCTAAGAGCACCAGCCAGACGTAATAGAGGGTCCCTCTGATCTCTCAGCACCTTTTCATGTTCCATCAAAGGAGATTCGCCTCCCCTAACCCTGTCGAATATGGTGCCCTCCTCCACCCCGAACAAACAAGGCCATGTCTCCTGAAGCCACACAAAGCCTCCTGAGACGCTTTCTACTGGGAGAAGACCAAAGATTTCCCAGAATCCTTGCGGGCTTGGTCGCGTCTGGCTTTCCAGTCACTCCGGTGTACCCTCTCTCTGTTTGTATGACAACGTGCCACCTCTCCCACCCACCCCCACGCCGTAAGAGAACCAGGCTCCCATTGGACATCTGTTCACGGACGGATTTCCTGTGATTAAAAGCAAAACAGCTCCATTTGCGTCCGATAAATGTGTGAGGAAGCACCCTGAACCGGAACGTTCCATTATTCACCCCGGGGGTCCTGGACATTTGTTTGCAATCTATGATAAAAGCCTTGATTCATGTAGAGTAATTAGAATGGCTTCATGGCCCCATCCCCAACAGTGGCCGCTTGTCGTCTGGTCTACCACAGTCATCGTGTCTGGTAAGCTGTTCCTCATTCCACAGCCAAACACAAGCCTAATCACAAGTCTGGCTCAGGTTCTTGCGACCAGTTTCCCCTGGTGACCAGTGAAATTAGCCTGTAAACTGTGACTCTGGGTTCTGTCACTGTGTTCATTGTGGGTCCGCGTCTGCCTGGACTTCCTTCGGTTATCGTAGCAGGCTGTGGTGTTCAGCGAGGTCTCTGTCCTCGAGTTAATAAGCTTGGCAGCAGCTCTCAGCAGAATGAGCTACGCAAGGCTTACCCACTATCTGTCAAAAACACCTGTACAGACTCATAATTAGTTCACTTGTAAATAGCTTGTGTGTATGTTTTTAACACCGTTTACGTGGCTGTCTCATAAGCTTTTTTCTCAAAATTTGACAGCTCATGATCAAATGCATTTCGCTGTTTTTGATCGAGAGCGTGCGCATCACTTTGGGCTAATGGTCTTCTTCAAAGATCACCGGGCAGCAGCGGCTTTCAAGCGTATGTCTCGCCAGAACACATTTTATGCCTTCTGATGGTTCTCCTTTCATGCCTAAAAATACTTTCAACTGGCTCGTCCACCTGCCTCTCCAGAAAAAGGCGGCTTCCGTGTCTTTCATCCACGGCGCACAATGAAATCTGTTGGTCTGTCCTTCGTTCTGTTGAATGTCCAGGTGAAATTATGAAAGTTGGGGTGGTGCAAGTCATTTGTATTTTTTTGCATTTCAACTGATGTGTTTCTTCACTGGGGGTGTGGCTCCAATAGTGTCCTGCTCTTCTGAGATCACGAGTGTTTTATCACTCGGAAAGTTCCGTCTGCCTGAAATAAAAGCTCGCCCCACTGCCTTGCGTCTTCAGTGTGGAGTTAGTAAGGGTTAATTGAGGATTTAGGGTGCTAATGATAGGGCTCTCTGTGATGATGTGGCCGCAGGTCGTAGCACTGAGACCAGTTGTTCTGAGGTCGAGTCTTGGCCAGATGCTGGTAGACTGGCATCGCGTGTGTTTTTGGATCAGTTACACGGATGTCCTGATTGCCCGAAACCACGAGCGAGATGAAGTGAACATTCTCGGTCTTAATAGTCCAGTTTCACCCCTTAACAACAATCTGCAGAATAACAAAATCCAGCCTGCTTGGTAGACCTATTGGTTCTGGAACTTTCTGTGCTTCACCATGCTCTAGGCCAGTGTTTTTCAACCCAGTCCACAGGGACCCCCAGACAGTCCACATTTTTGCTCCCTCCCAGTTCCCTTCACGCCTGAACCAAACAATCAAGGACACCCAGTAACACCCAGTACCTGCTACAGGTGTGTTGGGAGCTGGGAGGGAGCGAAAATGTGGACTGTCTGGGGCTCCCTGTGGAATGGCTTGAGAAATGCTGCTCTAGACCCAGAAGTCTGACAGGACCCCCTCCCCCCCCCATGGTCATGTGTCTGTAATAACCAGGATCCCCTAGTGGGGCCTGTGCTTTGGTTACTGGGAGGTCAGCGCCAGGTGACCTGGGGGGGTAACCTGTCAGCACCAGGGTCATGTGGATCGCCGATTAAGGCCATAGCTCTGGGGTTACTGTGTGTTACTGTGTCTTAGAGTAATAGTAGGTTAAAACTGGGTTGTGTGTTGCAAAGTACTAAACTGAGATATTGCAGTACATGGATGACACACAGTCCATTAATAATGCAGTACTCACGATTAAACAAGGCCCTGTGGAACACTCTTAGAAACTAAATAAGAAGAAAAGTCCAAAGTCTCTTTCTAAGGTCTCATGAGGTTTTCGCCACTTTGAGTTGAAAGGAGCATATATGAATTCAGCTGACAGGCACGCCGCCTTAACTGCAAGAAAAACATTTCAGTAGGTGAAACGTGAACTGCTGGTCCTTCAAGAAGAAGGCGAAAATGAGAAAGAAGGGCTGTACCATTTGGCAGCCGAGCCGGGGGGTTTTGTCTCGGGGAGGCTCAGTAAAGCTGAGGGTTATTATTGACCTAATGGTGATCTTCCCCGTTTCAAACTGTATTTATTGGAGCATATAGTAATCCGATTCCTCAGAAACCATTACCTTTATAAGACGCGCAATTTACTTGATATACTCAGTGGGAGTCATTAAGCCCTGGCCATAAACACTAGAAAATGGAAGGAAAGATTATCCCTGGAACAAGTTAGCATGATAAAGCCACGCTTTAATGAAACATAAGGAGGGAAACAGGTGTGTGTCCACAAGTGGGGAGGCTGGAGGGGCGGTTTGGGGTTTGACTGCTGAAGTGTGATGGTTTGGTTAAAAAAAAAATACTGTTGTGCAAGTTTGAAAGTGAGCATTGGGGGTGTGAGTGTAGGAGTCAAAGCAGTGAGGGTAGGAAAGCAGGGGGCCCACGGGGGGGGTGATGAGATAGTGGGATGTTACCTGCTACAGAGTGACGCAAAGCCAGCCGTCACATTCAGCCCCAACGAGCCGGTCGTGCGAGGACATCGTGCGAGGACATGGCTTTAAGACTGGCAGCCGATGTGCGGTTTGAGGTGCTTGTTGTCATGACCGTGCATTCTGCTCACGATTTTAATGAAACTGTCAAGGCGAACAGGTGTAATGAACGATGACCGAACCTTCCAGAGAGTCTCTCTCGGAAGACCGTCTGTGCCTGAAGAAGACGTGCTTAAAACGTGGAGGGGAGTGGGAACTCATCAGCGTGGAAGAGCAGAGCCCAGCTGCGTTTGTGGTGGATAGCACCACAGGAAGTGTGGATCTGCTCATCAAGCATGTACATTTAACCACCAAAAAAGTCGAAGACCTTTGAGGTTGTACTATGAGTTCTCGTCCCCTGACAGTGTGGGCCGAAGCTGTCTGTGTTCTCGGGTCTGCTTCTTATAATCAAAGGTAGCCGTTTGTTTAATTGTACCAGGTGAGCACAAGACTAGATAGGCAGGCAGAGCAAAAGCTAAGAAATGCTGGAGAAACATCCTGGCATCAGTATCTGAAACGCTCTGTCTAATGCTGCTGTGCCTGGCCAAGCGGAAATAGTTTAGTGGCCAGTGAGTGTTGAACGTTAGCAGAGCAGTAATGTCCGCATTCTCATTAAAGCTTAAAGGCTTCTTTTCCATGGAAAGGATATGCAGCTGTCGGCCTACAGTAAAACGAGGATCTCAGCTCACCCCTGCGTGCGTGTGTACGTGTCTCCTCCGAACAGGAGAAGAAGCTTCTGGGACGCATCTCGGACCTGCAGGAGGAGGTCAGCCGCAGGAAGAATCACATCGCCGACCTGGACCATGAGATTCACTCCCTGAATGAGAACATCAGCACCCTGACCAAGGAGCTGGAGCTCAAGGGCAAGGAGGTGCTGAAGGTCCGCAGCGAGGCCAACCAGCAGATCAGGTAGCGGCGGGGGCTGAGTCTGATGGGGGGCGGCTAGGTCTCCTCTACAGGAACACTCAGGGAGACTGCTCTAGTCACATGACTCTTGGTCACTTGATTCAGATATAGGAATATCACACTCAACCTCCACTCTCTTTGCAAACGAGGATTTCAACAAACCTGCCCAGTTAAAAATTAAAGTCAATAAAACCACTTTGTCAAAAGCCACTAGACAAACATGTTCGCTAGTGAAATTCCTGACATTTAATCATTCCTGCATGTTGTACTACAGATTGTCTCAGAATGTACGTGCAGAAGCGTCAAACAAGTAGGCAGGTGCTCAAGAGCACTCTGTAGTTAGGAAGATTCCATTCAACTCCTTTTTGATAGTTTGCTGGAAGCAGCAGTTTGTCCTTTTATCCAATTATTTCTCTGGTGATGTAATCGCACATGCATGGCTGATTAAAATCTGCCGTCAGTTTCTCTATTGAGCCGAAGTCAATATTTCTGAGGCGCTGCATTAATGACTGATGCAGGTAGAAGCTTCTCGTTAGAGTTACAGGTGGCGTTTGTTGAAATTATACTGGCTCAAAACCGGAGATGTCTGAGAGGAATGGAGCAGACCGTTAGCCAGGACCTCAGTCCTTCCTAGAGCATGTTTCATTTCCAATTATGTAATATGCTCCGGAATTCTCGGGCCAGAGATAAAAATATCAAATAAATAAATAAAGCCCATCCCTTAGGGGGTGGGGGAGGGGGGTTTACTCCGGAAGAGTACACTCCTCCCTCCCTTCTGTGTGGTCTGAGTGGGCTGTGGCCTCTCTCTGGACGCGGAGCACATGCTCTTACCCAGACCTAAGTGCATTCCCACAAGAGTAAATCCCTGACTGGCATGACAATAAATCAATAAATAAACAGAGAAAAGCGCTTTCGCTTATGAGGGGTGGTGATATGGCTTCCCTGAGATCCGCGTTAAATTATCAATGTCTCCCTTGGAAAGGATTACAGTATCAGGTACGAACAAAACAGGGGGATGAAAATTTAATGTTCTGTAGAAAATCGCGAAAAGCGACGTGTTATTTATTGTGCACGGTCACCAAATCCCAAGCCCCTTTCAGCGAGGCTCAGCTCCGGGTTTGGGTGTGGGAAGCAGCTATTTTGGATCTTATGCGTTTGGTTTCTCCAGGGCCCACGAGCAGGACCTGATAAAGAAACACGAGAGGGAGATGACGGAGATGAACGCCAGCCACAACCGCGAGACACAGAACATGCTGGCGGACTTCAACAAGGCCCAGG
Source organism: Gnathonemus echidnorhynchus (assembly GCA_026776725.1). Classification (NCBI taxonomy): domain Eukaryota; kingdom Metazoa; phylum Chordata; class Actinopteri; order Osteoglossiformes; family Mormyridae; genus Gnathonemus; species Gnathonemus echidnorhynchus. The sequence continues at coordinate 4,897,714 of JAODJU010000039.1, forward strand.
AGCTTCTGAAGGACAAGATCTCCGCACTGCAGATCCTGTACGTCTGTGTGTGTGTGTGTGAGACCCGTGTCACTGTGTGAAGACATTACTGATGTTGTGGGGGCAGATCTGGAAAAAGAATAATCTGAAAACAGACGTTTGGAGTGACACTCAAACTAATTCTGAGACTGTCCATTCATCTGTCCTACCCTGCTTGTCCAGAGCAGAGTTGTGGGGCCTGTCCCAGAAGCTTCAGGCGCAACGCAGAGAATAACCCAGGAGGCACCAACCCATCAAGGGCACACAGTTCCAACCTTAGTCTGTTTTTAGACTGTAGAGAGAAACTGGAGGAAACCCCATAACAACATACAAATTCCACACACATAGAGTTGGGACCAGAGTTCGAGTCCTGATCCGATACGTGTGAAGTGTGAGGTAGCAATGCTAGCCACTGCACCAACACGCCGCCCCGTATTCTACCACTAACGATGCCAAATGTGCTTGTTATTAGTTTTGATTGATGAAATTTGGAATCATTGATTGCACTAGAGCCAGAAATTGTCCAGTGTCCCCACTGCAAGTGTGTGTTTATGAAAGAGTACGTTAATATAAATGTCTCCCCTGCTCACAAGAAGGGGCACTGATGGAGGGACACACTGAGAAAAGAGGGTGAGGGAGAGAGAGGGATGGTGGCCTGAGGTGGCGGATGACATGGCCGGGGAAGGTGACCTTTAGAGGAGAGCCCAGTGGCCCCCAGGCCGCCTCCCCCCCCTCCCCACCCAGACACGGCTCCCTCCGGGCCGCTCTGGCAGAACGTGACCTCTGTGCCAATGACAGCTTCTCGCAGCTTACTTTATGGGATACGGGAGAGTCGTCCGCGGCCTTGGTCCTCTGCGGACAGAGAAGGTGGAGTGGCTTACGCTGGAGAACGAGGTCTGCCGGAGCGGCCAATCAAAGTGAAGAAAATCACGCCGTTTCATCACTGAGAGCAAGACTGTAGGCAGGACTCCACGCAAGCCGATGTAAATTGTCATTGATTTTTGTGCCATCTCATGCATGTTGGCTGCATCTGATGTACAAGCCCCAGACGGGGCCTTGGGAGCGGAGATTTGGATGTTGGAGAATGACCTAGTTTAGTCTTGCGCGAATGTGAGCGCCATCTAGCGGCAGGTCTGGAAACTGCGGCTTCCTTCTCCTTTCCGTCACACTTTCCATCAAGTCGCGGTGCATTTCCCCGGCTGGCCAGGAAACCTGCCATAGCGTGTAATTAAGCCACCTTCACTCATTGCTGAGGCTATGGGTCATTTGGCAGTTTATCATCTAGCAATCATCTAGCTTTCCACAGAGGGGTGACAGGTGTGCATCAGAGCATTTCTGAAACCGTACAACATGAAGGTTAATGATTTTCATTTGCAGATTGGCCAAAGACTGGTTAGTCCTGCTCGTCTGCCTTAGATGGCCTCACGGTAGCTTAGAGGCTAATGTCCTGATGCTTCCTGCGCTGTGGGACGCATTTTCTGCCTGCTAATGAAGTTTGACACCATTCTGTATTCAGAACGGCTCCCCCTTCCTCTCCCCAATTAATCACAGTGCTCTCTAAGCACCCCCGAAATCATTCCCCAACCACCTCGCCTTTTCCTTCTATTAAAACTTCACAGGGTATTTATTTCTGTGCAGCTGCTCAATTATTTGTTGGTTTTCGGCAGATGCTCCGTCCCCCTGAGCCCCATCACTGTGCTGGCGGCTGCTTGTTTTCTCTTGCCGCTAGAGCCCCTAGTTTCGGCTGAATTAAGGCGATCCTGGTCGCCGGTCTTGCCACCCTTGAGGTTAGCTGTACCTTTACAATAGACCGACAGCAGGACCAATCAAATCTGAGCGGCGCCTGTTGCTGAGAGAGAAGCTGGTGTTTTACTCTAATGCTACCAAGGCTGCAAAAAGCATGGGACGGCTTTGCTCAAACTGCCTTGTTTGTTTTGATTTTTTTTTTTTTAGCTTCTGCTTCTTAAAATATACTACGGTACAATTAGTCATTTAAGTGTCATTTGTTCCATAGTATTTTCTTCTTTTTTTTTGCAATAACTACAAAATAAAGCAACAGAGCATAAATGATTCATGCTTTTTAAAATTTAGACACCTCTGAAAAAGCTTTAAATGTAATGTTTGTGTAAAAACACACAAACACATATTTGGTTTCAGGCCAGTGACTAACTGTATGATCCAGTGTCCACCACAGTGAATTTATGGTCACAGAAGGACCGTATTGTGTGTTGCCAACACTGTCAGGAGATTTGATTTAGTGGGAAACTGAAATGTAGGAGAATCTAGGTCCCAGCACCATGTATCTTGCAGCTTTGGTATTAAATGATGTTGGCAGGAGAATGAAGCTAAAGAGCTGGAAATCTTTGAAACATCTGCATCACTGAGAACCTTCTTCCCTACCCTATTCTAGCACCTCGGAGTCTCCGCATTTTCGTTGTGCCAAACCCAAATTAACAGCCTGTTGCTGGGGAGGAGAGGGTGGTCGTTCTGTATTCCGAGACCCTTGGTTAGGAAGGGTTACATGGGGTGCGTCTGGAAACCCTACAGTTCTACAAGCTTGTGTTCCCTGACCTCTGCTTGCTCCCTCACCCAGTTTGGAGGGAACGGAGGAAAAGTTCCGGAACAGGGAGAGCCGCCCCGAAGACCTGCAGGTGATCGCTGAGCTGAAGGATATGGTGGCAGAGAGAGAAGCACTGGTCAAGAAGCTGGTGGTAAGTGTTTCAGGATGCCATCTCCCCCAGGCAGTAGACCCTGCTCTCCATAGAGAGCTTCACCACACCATAGGGATCGTTAAGCATTATTGGAAAAGCATTTTGGACATGGAGGTTTTTTTTTTTTATTCCATTGACGCATTTCAGACCAGATTTCACCGTAACTATGACAACACACAGGAATGAAATGAATAAAAAAAGCTGGAATGAACATGGAGGGTGTATTTTCAGAATGTTGCATAAACGGCCCTGGGAACAGAGATTCACCATAAGACTTCAAGCACAGATCAGACATATTTAGATGTTATTTGTGTTGTTTTTTATCTCGGAAAGGGCAACTCTTAAACATTTATCTTGATGTTTGATGCATGTACTTCTTTAATGGCAGATGACTGCAAAGCAGGGCAGTCCTTCACCTCGAGAAACGGACCGTGACTCCAGTAAACAAAATACACTCCAATCTATTAAATTTTTTTGGACAGGATGACAAAAAGTTCTACCAGTTGGAGCTGGTGAACCGAGAGACCAACTTCAACAAGGTGTTCAATGCAAGCCCCAACGTTGGTGTCATCAACCCCCTCATCAAGGTGAGCCAGCTCCTCACTTTTCCACGGCACGTTGCTTTGGGTGAGCTTTCTGGCTTCATCTCCATGCTCTACATCACACACCACTAGTTATTAACAACCCTTGTGGAGATCGATTGTTTTGAGTCCAAATTTCATAATGAATATTAACACTGAGACCAGTTCTCTCATCCAGAGATTCTTGCGTAGCCAGATACGGCCAACAGGCTCAGAATTCAGACCTCTGCAGTAAGCATGTTGGCTTTGCTACAACAGTCGCTCGTAAGAAGAAGCGAAAGCCAGTGAGAACAGTGAGGTCTCTCTGTCGACTTAATAGCTTGTCGACTTGACAGCCTGTGCGACATCCACCATGTCCCATTTCCAAGTAGAAGCAGGGACCCTGGTTCTAGTGGTATGGACCACCGTGCATGACTTCCATATCAGCGTGTGTCTCATCCGTGCTGCGGAACTTCCACTTCTGGACTCTGTGTGATCTGTCTTCCTGTGTCCGTGTTTCTTACCTGTTGCCCATCCCAGTCTATTTTGCTTTCCAAGCCATTCTTTTGTACTTTTCGGAAGTCTTAGCAGCCTCTAACTTTGATACATTTTCTTGTGCCTCATTTATCTCTCTCGCGTAGCCAGGAGCGACTACATGTCCGTAGCCGGGCTGCACGAGGCTAACCTTTTCGGCAGATGTAGCTTTTGAACGTGATGAAGCTACGTAGCGTTAAACATCCAATCCGCTCTTCTGTCTGTGTTCTGTTTGTGTAGCAAAAGCGAAAGAATGACAAATCGGCAAACAGATTCAGCAGTTCGCCAAATCTAAGGGCTCTGGAAGCCGGGGGCCCAGGGGGTGCCCCCCCGCCGCCCAGCCGTCTAGAACCCATTCCCAACTCCCCCATTCACCACCTTGAGCTCAACACGAGCAAACCTCTACCCCCACCGACCCCTCCGACAGAGCCCAAGAAAGTCATGAGGTGAGCCGCACCTCGCCGCTGACGTTGCCGTCCGCACGTGGCAGGACCGGAGACAAGCTCGAGCCTGCGGCGGGCGCTCTGCCGTGCCCGTGGCCAGTCCGCACTTCCGTGCTCTTGTCTTTTACTCTCTCTCTCTCTGTAGAAGCAGTTGTAGTATCCCTTTTGCAGACAGGTGACACCTGTGCTCACTGTTCTGTGTCCCTTTCCTGTTAACCGCCACAAAATCAGGAGTTACAGCCTCAAACTGCCTGAATTTTCGTTTACAAGGTAATTTTCCCGGTCCTGGCTAGGTTCACCCTAGGACTGCCCGCTTGATCGAAATTTCATTCGAAGGGCAGCTTGTTTTTTTTGTTTTTTTTTTTTGTGTTCGTCTGCAGCTCTTTCAGGATTTAATTGTGTCCTGGGAGAGAGGGATGGGGAGTGCTGAATCTTTAAACACTCCTATACCTGCTCGCTGTCTTTTCAGTTATTTATGAGATGATGGGGAAAAAAAGGGATATTGCAGTTTTTCTACACAAATGGTAATGCCCCATAAATGTGCTTTGAAAATGGCGTTGGAATGCAAATGGTACCATGGTGTGTCAGGGTCGTCTCCCCCATGCTATCGCGACTGTACGCATGCCGGTTCTGTCCTGCTTCTACCCTGTCCTGTCCCTGTGTCACACTTTTTTTTGTGGTGGAATATCAAAGTACTTGACGGTGATTGTTGTTCTGTTTCCTTTTGAACGCTTGGTTTCTGCTCCCCATGTTTAAAAGATCTGTTCACATTGCACTAAGTCCGCCATTTTGTTTGTCTTGGTTTGTCATCTGTTGACTGGATTGCACTCAAAGACTATAACTGATATGCATGCCCTTGTGCCCTGACCCTTGTTGCCCCCGTGTGCCAACGTGTCTATGTTTGTGTGAGGGTCTTTCAGTGGGTGGCACCCTTTTCTTCATTCAGCCAATAAAGTTGTTGACTCGTGCCTCGACACTGCTTTGCTTGTATTGTGGTGTTTTATACAGTTCCGACATTTGCCTCCAGGTGGCGTGAGTGGTGCTGTTACACGTGCATGCACTGAGCTCCATTCCTGGGCTGCCGATGCACTCTTGCTGTTCTGCATGCTGATTGCAAATGAGCAGGCCAGGCGCAGCCTATCCTCCATTGTCATGGGACTCTCCCTCCACCAGCCTCACACAATCTGACTTGGAACACAGAGCTTCCTCACACTGTGGTGCGCCTCCCCCTACAGGGCAAGTGAGTCATCACAACTGTGTAGCAACAGTGGAAGGTGACCTAGGGGATGTTTCACAAAGCAAGATTTCTTAGCTGGGTTAACTTGAGCTTGAAGTCATGAATATTCCTACTGGACAAACATTACGGCTTAAGTTAGCCCAACTACCTGAGAAATCCTGTTTTGTGGAACACCCCCCGCTTCTCTTATAGGAAGCGTATTACCACAGTACCTCAACAAATCGGACTCATCTCACACTGGTGATGAATATCTGCTCAAATCCAAGAAGTGGGTTTGCCTTCTTTCAAGCTTCTCCGGGTGTGACTTTGCTGACAGTGAAGTGTATTATAAGGTCATATTAGTTAATTTCTAAGTATTCCATTAAGGTAGCATCTGGGAATCAATGTGCTTGACAAGGGGTATATATAGGGGCGGGTCACAGGCTCCAGCTGAAAGCTGATTGGCTCATGGAGTTCCCAGTCCACTATCACTCACAGATTCAGAACATATCATTAGCCAATGATTAGGCCTCTGTTATTAGGAAAAAATATTAGGATCACCCCTGGTACTGAGACTGGGATACTAAAAGATGGTAGAACGTTTTGTCTTTTCCAGAGAATCCCCAAACAGAAGGCGGGGCTAGTCTCAGGGGGCCATGGGTAAAATGTCAGAGGTACGCGGTCGGGTAAGAATGTGTGCATCAACACAGAGCAAGGACAAACGGCTAGTTTGCTAGGGACGCTCTGTGTTTCTTGATAATCCCTGTGATGTAGCTTTGGGGTTGCAGGTCTGAAGCACTTACCGTAAGAGTTCACGATCATGCTGCTGTTAACGCTGAAAGATTCACAAAAAAAAAACATGTGCACATACAGTTTGTGACATCTTACCACAAACGTAACATGGTAGAGATGTGTTTTACTCACTGGAGTGAGGCCCAAATTTCCAACCGAAATTTCAGAATAACAATAAAGATAATCGCTTATGGTTCTTTTAATTTCTTTAACCACACTACTAATTTAAACAATGTTTCAAATCTGTGAGTGACACCCCTGTGGTACCCCGGGGGCCAATCAGCTTTCAGCTGGGGTCAGTGCCCCTGTAGCCCCACCCCTGTAAATAATTATAAGAGTGTCTGTAAAATGGGCTGTTTGTATATTTTAGGCAGGCAGAGTGGAGCTGTCAAGAGCAAGACAATGCAGTGGTTCAACAGCTACTTCAAAATTTGAATTATATTATTCTTAGTTAGAAGAGCAATATCAGTAATAAATGATTATTTGTGTAGAAACATGATGGCCATAGATGACCAGTTACTTTTGATTTTTAATTTGAATTTCATTTATAAACATTTGTTGCATTTATCATCACTGATGCACTGAGTATCTTTGTCAGAAATGCCGTAATAGAAAAATATGTAACATAACGGCAAATATAGAAACATAAACCAATAGCTGTTCTAAAAAAGCACTCAAATTTAGGATGGGGTGATGAAATAAAGCAGCTGGAAAGAGAAGTAAAAGCCTGACTGGCAGCCTAATAATTCTTCTCGCTCTCTGTCCTCGGGGATGCGAGCGCCTTTTCAGAACCAATGCCGCATAAAAAGAACAGACGCATCTGGCATTTAGGATTGTAATAGATTCTCCCACCATTTGTTTAAATGGGGGAACATTCCCCCTCAGGACCTACCAAAGAGGCAAAATGAAATGCTAACGAAATAAATATGCTAATCATCAGCCACCCAGTTAGATGATGTGCTGACAACAGTAACATTGCAAATGTCTCAACAGTTGTTTACTTTGACTTAAAAAAATATTAAGGTGACATGAACCCTTAACAAGTCCTGCATTGGAAAAGAAATAGGTCTGGATTTATCAGAGGTGCATTCATATGTGGTAGATGAAAGGATCTACCTTTTGAAAAGCTTTAGCTCACTGACCTTAATTTATCCCCTTGTAGTTCGTTAGGTGAAGCCAAAATTTGCATCACCCTCTGTGACACTCTCACATCATTAAATGCATCAGAAGCTTGTTCTCCTTAGGATTAAACCAAACACCAGCATCAACAGTGGTGACAGCATGGTTCTACTGGGTCGGGATCCTTGTCTAACCTTTTACTTGGGTATACTGCTGTATGTCATTATCAGTGCAATTCAGTTTATGGACCTAACAACAGTACAGCAGCAAAACCCAGTTTTGGATTTTTGCTAACTCTTGTGTATCTGTCCTTATTCAGGTCCATTCAGGTGCCCTGATTATTATACGAGATTATAGGAGCTTCCACTCTCCCTGTGTAGCGCCCCCTGCAGGATGGGGGTAGTGTATAGCTCAGCAAGTTAGAACACTGTCACCTCGATTGGAAGGTTGCTTGTGTAATAGCAGTGTGATTTCACTGCTGAGGCCCTTAATCCTCATTTCTCCGGGAACTGGCTGACCCTGCTTTCTCAGTCAAACGTCCCTTTGCATAAACGTGTCAGATAAATAAAGCATGAGTAAGAAAGTAAGAGATGTTGCAATTGAACCTGATAATTATGTGGATTCAGTCCCTACTGGCCCCACGCAATGCTGTGGTGCCTGACTGGAGACTGGCAGCTATAGCGAACTGTACACCCCACTCAGATTAGCCGAGTCATCCGCTCTCCCATACATCTGGCTCTCCTCCCCTGGGGATGCCAGCCCTCTGAAGCAGTAAAACAAACAATACATGCATAGTAAAACACCATGTTTAAAACTGTAATTAGAATATGATCGAGCCAGACTTAGCCGGTGCTTTTGTCTGTCGGAGACAAACATCTTGCCTGTGCTGATGAAAGGTTATTTGACAGCAGGTTAGGAGTTGAAAAGCATCTGAAGGGTGTTTGCTAAGCAACCATTTGAGGGAAACGTATAAAGACACACCCACAGAGAGTTAACTGAACGCCTTCTGCTGCAAACTGAGGGCACCACTAGAGGGCGCCAGCCTCCAAGGCCGAGCAGTTTGGCATAACCGCTGTTGTTCTGGCCTGTCCCTTTGTGCAGCCCTCCTGAGACGGACGACTCGCCTGTAGCCTCTCCGGACCCGCAGCGGCAGGAGTGGTTCGCCCAGTACTTCAGCTTCTGACTTTTTGGAACCGAACAGCATGTCAAAGAAAACGAAGAAAAAAAAAATGAGAGAGATGTACTCAACTACACATCGTCACATACTGTTTATTAATTCACTGTGAATGGATTTCTTGTTTGTACAGTGACAAAAGTACATTTGGCATTTTCTTTGATGCATCTTCTGAGTGGTGGATAAGCTGCTACATATTATTTAAATGCAGTATCGTCTGTCCTCCGTACTTTATTTTAGATTGGCGCCGTAATGACAGTTTGTTACAAGCTGCACCTCTGCATCATTTTGGTAGGATTAAACTATTTGTATGGTTGTCTCAACGCTGATCTTAAAATAATGTCTCACTGATTTTAAAATAAATGGTATATTTTATATTTATATTACATTGGTGTATGCTATAAATAAATAATTGTGACATTTACCTATGTATTGTGTATTTGTCAGATATTTAATGCAAACATTTCTTGTACATTCTTTAATTGTAAATGTGTTGATGGGAAAATACTGAAAATCAGGTCAGAAGCCAATACTTAAAATAATGTTCCCTATGTGTCTAGACAGTAAGTGTACATAACAGTTGCCTTTACAGAAGTAGTTTTTTTCCATTGTTCTGAGAGCAAGCATGATAAATACATTCTGTTTTCTGAGAAATACAGAAACAGAGTCAGATTTTCCTCCTAATTGGATGTATTCTTTTTGGGTAGAAAACATAAAAAATATTTTGAAAACCCATTTGAAATGTCTCATTTTTTTTCTCTTTAGCCATTTAACACATCATGGTTCATTTTGAATAAGGAATTTATTCTCTGTCACGGTGAGCCAGGCAAAACATTCCCTGTGTGAGCTGTACAGTAACTGCTTGTATACCTGAAGTACATGTATTGTAAAAAAAAAAAAAACTTACAAAATACATCCATCTATCCTTATTTCAACAACTTGTCCAGTAAAGGTTTGCACAGCCTCAATGTTGCATGAAGAAAGGGACTCATGGAATATACACCAGTTTTTTAGCCACATGTGGTTAGTTTATAAGACACACATAGCTAGTACTGGATACAGACCACATTTAAAAGCGCTTAGGCAGTTTGTAGCCGTTGTTTGCTTTGGCAAACAGGCGTTTCTAAAAAACGAGCCACTGAGTATACGCTTCATAAACTACATGAAATCTGACGCTATAGTAATAAAAAGAAAAGTGTTACTTGTTTTGCTATACTTGTAACATTTTATCAAAAATTAGTTAAGTACTACTCTAGCATTTTTAGTGTTACAGTACATAATATTTGCAGTAATTTTTAACATTCCAGTTAAATGTCTAGCGTGCACATTCGATCATTTGTGATTAACTAAATTATGATAAACTAAATTACTCCAATTAAGTTTAGATAATATTACTCATCAATTATACCACAATAAGCAGTAAGCGTAGTTTTTTTTAGTAATAGCGATAGTCTACATACGCATTGCCGACTTCCTTCAACACTACTCCTTCGGACAGCGGGTACCGTGGTAACGCATTACTCGGCATTTGGCCGCACATGCGCACATCGTACCTTATGGGAGCGTACCATTAATGGGGAGAGTAGTATTCTTACGCGATATGAATTTCAACTGTTGTGTAGATTAAACTGGATGTGAGAATAATGTACAGTGGTAATCGTTTATATTATAATTGTTTTCTCGTAGAATGTTATTCTATTCGAACATATCCTAGATTTATTATTCTTTTATTTAATATGGATACCCTTATAGAAAAAGGTGAATAGTACAGTCTGGCGGCAATTCCGAAATGGACCTGAAGGTTCTTCTTCCGCATTGCATTACTTGCGTAAATATATGGTTATTTGAAAATGCAAAGCGGCAGTGTTGTTTATTCTCTGGTTGCCAAAATGCATCGATAACATTCAGCTAAGCAGGCAGGAGTGACCGTTTTCTTCTAGTACCTGCTGGAAGTTGCTGGGGTAAGGTGACATTAATGCGTCTTTGTGGGGAGAACACCGGGGAGTGACACTAGCGATGTAGCGCTGGTCAAAGATTACAGTATAACAGCAAATATATGTGAGAAATTGCTGACTACTATGAGCGAACGTCTTTCTTTAATTTCTAAGTTCTGTAATTCGACCTTCCTGCCTTATTCACGAGGAGTTTTGTCGTTTGGTAAATTATTTTTAGGCAAATAATGAAATATTACGACTATTACAATTATCTTCACGCTTTTATGATAACATTAAATACTTTGGGGAAATGGTGAAACTGTACTTGCTTTTTAAACACAAAAAACTGGGTGGATTTTAAGTATACATTTCGAAAACAAGTGAACATATGTAATGTGTATTAGCTTAGAATTGATGGTTTGACACAATCACTTTGTTGTCATTAGGTGTCAGTAATTATATATGAGATTACAGCGATAAAACTGTCTCCGTTCTAACTTCTAATAAAGTTTTGTAGCACATCTATTTTAGTGATTTCTGCCGAGAAAGACAAAAAAACTAATATCTACAGTCAAACCTCGGAGGATATTAAATCTGCATCTAATTTTGTACCGTCACTTAAGGGAAATGTAAGAAAATGGAATAAAATAACCACAAACAGTATGCTTATTCTCTTGGGGAGAAAAGTAAACTCATTATTTACCGTGTATTTATCTTCCTGGCGTAACCTTGATTAATTATCCAGTACAGCAAACTTCCTCAAGCGTGTACAGTACATTGTAATTACATTTCATGTTAAGTCTTTGATAGTAGACTCCATGTACGGATAAGCATGATGTAATTTTTGGCCGTATAAAATAATGTGAGGTTAGAGTAACATCCGAGTATTAATTTACATATGTAGCTGTTGTTGCAGTGACAGACAGTAAGCATTAAAAAGTCTGTTATTCTCATATGATTGACATGTCCGTTTTTTGCAGTTTTGCCATGTCGATACATCCAGACCAGGTTGCCTTTGTCGGGCAGGCGTTTGAGGCGTTTGTGATGGAACACCACCGGAGTGATCTTGTCCAGATCCTGCAGGAGGGTGCGGAGGACACACACTACCCCGTGGTGGTGAACGCCATGACACTGTTTGAAGCCAACATGGAGGTCGCTGAGTATTTCATCGCCTTCCCCAACGAGGTCCTGCCTGTCTTCGACCACGCCCTGCACAGGGCAGCCACTGCAGTCCTGCAGTCCTTCCCCCAGGGTTCTGGGTGCCGACTCAAACGGAACCTGCACGCCAGGATCTCAGGTGGGCGTCTGTGCTGCACAAGTACCTCTGCTGGAAGGAATGGTTATTGTTTAATTGCAACTTCAGTACAGAGAAAAGACATCAATTAAGTCGATTAGGGGTCAGCTGGTAAGCAGTCGTCTAAACTGCGTAAGTAGATGAGTCAGCCATGAACAGCGTCTGGAACCTGTGGTGCTGGATCAAGTCTTAGTTGTGGAGGTCTGCAGCATGTTCAGGTTTGGTGGACGTTTTCTGTGGCTAACTGTCCCTGTGCAAAAGTTAGTTTGGAGAAATATGACTTTGGGAGAACTGAAATCTCCATGGACACCAACAAGACCTGTCTTAGCACCTTGTGCTGTCTGTCCTCCTCGTGTGCAGCTGGGAGACATTTGGCTGGAGCAGAGTGAGGTATCAAGTTGAAGTTCTGTGGTGGAATGGATAGGAAGTGAAGAGGTCATTGACCCCGTGTTACATGGAAAAGTGTTTCTGGGACCTGAATGGAGCCATGATCAGCTGTAATAAGCGGGATCCTCCTTCTTTCTTGGTGTAGCTGAAATGTCATTATGGAATCTGAATGGATGGTGTGTGTTTTACTACCCAGCACTGCAGAGCTAAACCCTGATGGTGCAGAACTGGGGTTTGGGACTCAGCCACTTCAAGGTGACCTTATGTGTCTCCCAGGACAGCCTGGGGACATTATTAGCATCGCGTCAGTGTGGCCCACAAAACAAAGGAGCCAAGTCCCCGGCTGAGCCTTCGCAGGGCCGGGCTGCGGCGTGCGGAATGCTAATTAGCGTACCTCCTGAATGCAAAGTGGAATCTGACTTTTACAGAGGGCTGGGGCTGCCTGCCAGGACACATTTTGCCATTTAGATAGATTTTTTTTCTCCAAAAATAATAGGAGTTCCAATGAATTGCAAAAGGAGAGAGCATGATTTACCAACTACTCTCGACGGGCAAAGTATTGACTTTAGGCGGGATAAAATTCATCTGAAAGAGCGGAATTGTAAAGAGCTTGTCTGAGTGAGAGCAGAACAGCAAATTAAGGATGGGTTAGAATAAGTTACAAACCTTGATTAAGGGATCTCCATGACGATAAGATTAGAGCACTTCGTTTTTACTGTCACTATGTACATATATATACTATATACTATACTATATATATATATATATATATCTGAGGTAGGCCACCCTGATCCTGGAGTGCCAGTATTCTGCAGGTTTTCTATTCTACCTGATGAGTTACTATTTGCCTGATATAAGATGTGGTTAATCAGTGATCAGGCAGGATGGAAAACAGCTGAATACTGGCACTCCAGGGTCAGGGTTGCCTACCCCTGCATTATATGACACCAATCATTTGAGCCAAATCTAGACCCGTGGTCACCAACTGGTAAAGAACGATCAAGAAGTCAATCTTTCAGACACACGTGGTTGATGACGAAGATCAGAATGACAAAGATCAGAATGCCTTAATGGCTTCCCATCATCAACTTTCACTGCTGCATCCCAGTGACTCCCTATATTATTTAATTTTGCTAAAGTATCTCTCACTGTAAATGAGGTTGGAGTCCACTGGTCTGGACGTTGGACGTGGTTCACAGTTCTGATTAGAGCTGCTGTTTGTGGCTTTAGCTTTGGACAATACAGCTTCCATGTCTCTCACCATTCTGATCTCTTTCTGACGTCTTGTGGTTTCACGTTGCTCTCTGCAGTTTGTCGCCGTAGAAATCAGGTTAGGAATCAGATTAAGCGAATGCAGCTCGAGTAGCCCTGTGTGCTGAGCCCCAGTCATGTGACCTGATCGTAGCTCCATGTTCCGCACGCATTTCCTGCTCCGGTAATTCCCTGGATCTATTTCTAGCTCCAGTGGAGATGCTGTCTCGTTCCATTTGTACAGTAGCTCCCCCCCTCCCAAACGTTCACAACATGAAGACTGTTTATATTTAACAAGTCTATGCTGGCGAGCAACTTCAGCCTTGGTTGTGTTCTTGAGGAAAAACAGCTTGTTGCCGTAATCAAATCTGGCCAAACGCCTGCATCTCCCAGCGGGCTGTGGGATTTTAGCTCGCTACTGTAGGCTGTTGCGTCGGAACACGCAGTGATGAATATCCTTGTGTTTTACTCATATTCCTCATCCCTCGGAGTGGATGTGGTCCAATTACATGGTTTCAACTGGAACAACTGTGTTATTATTTTTATTAAGTTATTTCTTCACATTCATCCATCTACTTCCCGCATCCATTTATCCAGTGCAGGATACCAGTGAGCCTGGTGTCTATCACAGCAAGCACACAGCACAAGGCAGGGACACTTAATAATATAAATGTAGTATATTGCAGTGCGGGGCAGTGTGGTGGCTTAGTGAGTGGCACTGCAGTGTCACACTCTAGGGTTGGGGTTTTAAGTCCTGCCTCTTTTCTGTGTTTGTGGCATTTGCGTGTGAGACAAGGGCTCTTGTCGCTCTGAATTCCTCTCACATGTGTCGCTCCGTCCCACATGTGTTGCTCGACTAATTGGCATCTGTAAATTGTTGGAGTGTAACGGTACACAGAATTCACGGTTCGGTACAAACCTGGATTCCAGGTTCACGGTCCGGTGCAGTTTCGGTACCACAGGGATAACAGACTTTTGTTTTGAAATTATTAAAACTGCAAACACATTTAGGAGCAGCTGTTAGCCAATGTGAATGTGTCGGTCAATGTGTATGAAAAACAAAAAGCCAGAGTTCAGTATAACAGCTTCTGAAACCTCTTGTCCTGTCCAGGGTCATGGGGGGTCCACAGCTTATTCTGGAGCCTGTGGGCGCAAGGCAGGGAACAACCAAGGGTGGGGCGCCTACCCATTGCAGGGCACGTTTGTGCACCATACACACTTACGGGCAATTTGGCAACTCCAATTAACCTCAGGAAACTGGAGTAGCTGCAGGAAATCCATGACGACATAGAGAGAACATGCAAACTCCATATACATGGAGCCATGGCGGAGACTTGAACCCTCGACCCAGAGGTGTGAAGCAACAGTGCACCACCGTGCCAGTCCAACCGAAAATGATGAACCGAACGCTACACGAAGAATACATGTATTGTTAAAGCCATATTAAAATGCCTGTGTTGTGTGAAATGTGTTTGTGCCCTGCAGTGGACTGGAGTTTGGTCCGTGGTGTAGCCCTCACCCGTACCGTGGGGTTGTTGGCTCCAGGCTCTTTGTGACCTTGTATTGTATTTGAAGCTGAAAGATGGATGGAAAATGACATGATCTGTCCTCAGAATGGTATTGTTAACGCATATGTCAGGTTTTTAGACGTTAAGTATAACTTTTAGTTTATCATAACGAATAAATATTAATAAACTAACAGCTAAATGTCAGTATCTTAATGTGTTCCAAGATGGTGTACGAGAGCATGACAAGTGTCATATTGAACAATGAGAAAAATGGGAAAAGAGTACCACCCAGTGGTCATTCAGAGTTACAGCGGCAGTATGCTATTGATGCTTTGGTTCTTTCTGTTGGTGAGTGTCGATTCAGCTACATAATCACTGACCGTCAGTATGGACGTGGCCTCCATCTTAGGTCTGCCGGTTTGCCCTGAGCTGACACGGGATCACATCCCCAGGTCACGTGACGTGGGCCACTTCCTGTCCGTGACTGGCACCGTCATCCGCACCAGCAACACCAAGGTGCTGGAGTTCGAGAGGGACTACATGTGCAACCAGTGCAAGTACGTGTTCTCGGTCCAGGCCGACCTGGAGCAGTTCTACAGCTTCAAGCCGCCCACCTCCTGCCCCAACGAGGAGGGCTGCGGCTCCTTCAAGTTCACCTGCCTGTCCGACGGCCTGTCCTCCCCCGCTGGCTGCAGGGACTACCAGGAGATCAAGATCCAGGAGCAGGTAGCGAAGGCTTCAGGCGATGTCTCTCTTTGCCCGTGTTTGATACTGTTTGATACTTTGATACTGTTTATTGTGTGTAAGTATAATGCAATGTATGGCAAAGCAAGAGAAGAAGCATTGATATAAAGTATCAGGAAATTGCAGAAAAGCCCACAGTATAGGCCGGAAATGTATAAGCAGTAGTGGGAATCACTAAACCGGAATTTCTGTGTAAATTTGTATTTCCAGAGAGAAACCATGTTGTGTCATTTCACAGTTTGCACACTAGGTGGCTGCAAAGAGCCAGTTTCCATTGCATGACCAGTTCAGTAATGGGTTCTGCTGTTGTGGGCAGTTGAGGTCTGTGCCAGCCTTCCATGGCCTGTATTTGCTGTTTTCCTCCCCAGGCCCAGAGACTCTCCGTGGGCAGTATTCCGAGGTCCATGCTGGTGATCCTGGAGGACGACCTTGTGGACAGCTGTAAATCAGGTTAAGGACATGTTCCTTGAATCCTTTTGAGTTGGCCCAGATAAATATTGAAGTGTCTAAGGGTGTCAAATCTTTGGTCTTATGAAGCATTTTGTGTACTGTAAGGTTTCTAAGGATACCTCCTCTTTGCGACTATGTAGTAGAAATTCTTTGCCTTTGCCAGGATTTAACAAACATCTGGAATCAGATTCTTCTCCTCAGTGTCTTTCTTGCCAGACTGTCTGGATGCACTAATGGAGACCAGCTTTGCTTGCTCTCCAGTGCTGTTTGGTCTTACAGTCCACAGGAAATGACCTCACCAATGCCTGCTCCTGTGCCCCACAGGGGATGACATCACGGTGTATGGCGTGGTTCGGCAACGATGGAAGCCGCTGTACCAGGACTCTCGCTGTGACCTGGAGATAGTGCTCCAGGCAAATTTTGTCGAGGTTAACAATGAGCAGTCCACCGCAGCACTGGTGTTAGAAGAAGTTCAGAAGGAGTTTGAGGAATTCTGGGAAAAATACAAGGACAATCCTTTAGAGGGTATGTAATAAATACTCTTCTTTTAACGTTCTCAACTACTTCTTTAATATCTTTAAAAGTTAAAAGACCTGAATGGCACATTCACTACCATTACCTGCATCCAATAGAACACTTGCTATTGGAATAAAATTTGTCCATCATTTAAAAAAAAAAAAAAAAAATGTTACCCTCTTAATGTGTGAAATATTGACCATTTGGACAATAAAAAATGTTTCACTTGCATTTTGTCTTTGTGAAGGCAGGAACCAGATTCTGATGAGCCTGTGTCCGCAGGTGTTTGGCCTGTATGTCGTCAAGCTGGCTGTTGCCTTGGTATTGTCAGGTGGAGTTCAAAGAATAGATGCTTCTGGAACAAGGGTCAGAGGTCAGTATGTCCAATGAGAAATCTACTGTTCCTAGGGCTGAAGTGGGCCAAAGATTAAAATAATAATAACTTTAGTAAGAAGTATAGTCTTTAGGGTGACCAGGAACTAATTATTATTCACAGGGTGTGTAGGGTAAGCAAACAAAAGCATTTTTTATTTAAAATCTCCATAGTATATTTTAGTTATTGCTATGTTCGGCTTATACCTGGCTGTTTGACTATAACGAGGGATTAGTAAACCAACAGGATGTTTCAAAATGGGCAACAGCTTCCGCAGTAAAATCAGCCCAAACCTGCTAACGGAGGTCTGTTTCCCGCAAGGCGAGTCCCACCTGCTGCTGGTGGGTGATCCAGGCACTGGGAAGTCACAGTTCCTGAAATACGCCGCCAAGATCACGCCGCGCTCTGTGCTCACAGCTGGCATCGGCTCCACTAACGCAGGTTTGCCCCGCGCCGAGAACCCCCCACGCCAAGAAACCCCCGCGCCGAGCCCTCGGCTTATTAACCAGTCAGCTCTTTTACGTACTTATGAATATAGGAAGTGAATAACACAGCTACCACTTGGCTCATTAACAGCTGGATATTTCTCTAATAGTTCTAATAGATACTTTATTAAATATTCCAACAGCAGGGCAGCCTTAACAGACTAACCTCCCTGCCCTACTTAGGTTTGGCTGGTATCTAATTTTTCATGCCAGCATATCATCCAGGTATTGTACCAGCAGAGTGCAGTATGCTGTATGCTGTTGGTATTTTCAAAAGCAATGCTGTTGTGTTTTTTTCTTTTTTCTTTTTTATTAATTTGCCAGTCACCTCGGCCTTGGACTCTGATACATTTGCCTACGGTTGTATGTTTGAAAGGGTCCTGCTGGGATTGGTGTAGATTGTGCCAGTGAGAGGTGCATTCTGGGATGGGTGTAGATTGTGCCAGTGAGAGGTGCATTCTGGGATGGGCGTAGATTGTGCCAGTGAGAGGTGCATTCTGGGATGGGCGTGGATTGTGCCAGTGAGAGGTGCATTCTGGGATGGGTGTGGATTGTGCCAGTGAGAGGTGCATTCTGGGATGGGTGTGGATTGGGCCAGTGAGAGGTGCATTCTGGGATGGGTGGGGATTGGGCCAGTGAGAGGTGCATTCTGGGTAGCAGACAGACAGTCCTCTGTGTCAATTCAGGATGTTCAGATTCTACCTTATGATATATGTCTGCATGTGATATTGTAGCAATGAGGTACTTTGGCTCAAGGGTATGAAGGTAGAGTCTGGCAACCTTTTGGTGCAGTCATATGCCGCCGTATCTGTGACATCACCCCCCCAGGGCTAACGGTGGCAGCGGTGAAAGATTCTGGGGAGTGGCATCTGGAGGCAGGGGCGCTGGTGCTGTCCGACGGGGGACTCTGTTGCATCGATGAGTTCAACAGCATCAAGGAGCAGGACCGCACCAGCATCCACGAGGCCATGGAGCAGCAGACCATCAGCGTTGCCAAGGCTGGGTGAGGACATCAGCAGGGGGCGCCGTGCACAACATTACATCACCACATCACCTTCTCGCCTGCTCGCCCTCAACTCCATAACGCTCACAGCTGTGAAAGTGTCTCCCAGAAGGACAACTGACTGAACATTGCGACCATGTGGCAGAGTTTCCTGTTTTTGGGAGTGGTTGGGGATGAGTTGGCTTTGGCCTACAAAAGCCCAAAAGGACAACAGGAGCTGAAGGGAAAGAAAACAGTGGATTGATGTTTCAGGACAGAGCGGAGGAAATGATCACACGAGAGGGCGTTATAGGTCTGACGTTGGCATCAAATTTGGTATCCGGGATACCGGAGGGAAATAAAATGGGAAACGCCAAAGTATACAGGGGCGGGGGCAGGTGGAACATACCAGTAACAAACAAACGGGGGCATGTCGCGAGAATGGTAGAGGCTGCGGACCTTGTGCAGTTTACTGTACCTATAGCACCAAGGTGAAGGTCTGTCTGTCTGGCGTACAGCATGGTGTGTAAGCTGAACACAAGGACCACCATCCTGGCAGCGACCAACCCCAAGGGCCAGTACGACCCCAGCGTCCCCGTCTCGGTGAACGTGGCGCTGGCCAGCCCACTGCTGAGCCGCTTCGACTTGGTCCTGGTCCTGCTGGATACCAAGAATCCCGAATGGGACAGAATCATCTCCTCCTTCATCCTGCAGAACAAAGGTCTGTCCTGGGTTAAAGTCTTGGACGTTTCAGTAATTCGGTTGCTAGTGAAGTTCCAGAGTGTGCAGACGGCACTGTTACAGCCCTCGGCAGAGGGTGTCGCTGTCTCGCTTGCGTAGATATCCAAAGTGAAGCGTGGGATCGTATGCAGAATGAGGTGCCCCTCGATGTCACTGTTTGCTGAGCGTCTGCATCCTACATGAAGCATTACCTGTGACGTCAGAGTCTCCTGAGTGATAGATGGGTTACTTTGGGGGGTTTCTCGGGTAACTTGCCAGTGGTCATTACAACACGTTCATGGAAAGTTGGGGATCAATGTTGATTTTTGGTTTTGCATGTGGAATTTGCATTGCATGAGAGCTCTAGTCCAGATAAGTGACTGTGTGTGTGTGTGTGCGTGTGTGTGTGTGCGTGTGTGCGTGTGTGTGTGTGCGTGTGTGTGTGTGCGTGTGTGTGTGCGTGTGTGTGTGCGTGTGTGTGTGCGTGTGTGCGTGTGTGTGTGCGCGTGTGTGCGTGCGTGCGTGTGCGTGCGTGCGTGCGCGTGCGTGCGTGCGTGTGTGTGTGTGTGTGTGTGTGCACGTGAACCCCCACCCACAGCTCCTGGCACCGACGGCCCAGCCGACTCCCTGTGGGGCCTGGAGAAGATGAAGGCCTACTTCTGCCTGGCCAAGGGGCTGCAGCCGCGCATGACGGATGAGGCGAGCTCGGTGCTGGCGCGCTACTACCAAATGCAGAGGCAGAGCGAGGGCCGCAGCGCCGCCCGCACCACCGTGCGCATGCTGGAGAGCCTCGGACGCCTGGCCGAAGGCAGGCCTGCATGCTTACATGCGACAACATTGTCACCCTTGTTATTGTTGTTATAATTATTATTATTAGTAGTAGTAGTAGTAGTAGTATTAGTAGTAGTAGTATCAGCATCATTAGAGATGAGGGCAATGATATCAATAATATGAAATGATATCAATCATTAATCTATTGCCAATCATGTTATTTCTACATACAAAGAATATACTTTGGGTGTCGCACGAAAAAAAAACACAAGGACAATCAAGACAATATAGTAAATCTGTACATAAAATAAGCCTAGGTCTATGGGGAAAATAGATTCACTGTGAAACACTATTGTGTACTCGGTTCAGTGAGATGCATAGTCACATGACTCCCGCGGCCCGTCGGTTAGCGGTAACATCAGCATGAAATGTAACAAATTAGCCCCCTAGACAGCAATAAGTTCAAACAAATGACGGTGAAAGAAAACTCTACCGCAGCAAACAAATAGCAGATGAGAGTACTGGTAACTAAATATTACCAGTGCGCAAATGACTGGCCGTTTATGCCCCAGTGCCCCTGTATGTTGTAATTAGTGGCTTTTGAGTAGCCTTAAGGTCTGAGTGCCGGTGTTTCCTTGTGGGAGAAACGTGGCTGAGCGGGGAGGCGGGGGACATCAGCGAGGCTGTCTGCCTGTGAGGCAGCGTGGGGTGAAAACGCAGAGCAGCCCGCAGCGTTAAACTGACCCTAAATGAACCCTGCCCATATAATTCCGTATAAGGATAATGACATCACTTTTCCTTCTGTTTCCTGCTCGATGTCCAGCACATGCCCGGCTGATGTTCCGGGAGACCGTCACAGTGGAGGATGCGGTCGTGGTCGTCTCCGTCATGGAGTGCTCCATGCAGGTAGGGCGTCCGTCGCTCTCGGCGATCCGCTTCGCCGAGGGTAACGTCATGCTCTCCTACTGATTGTGTGTTTGCACCTCAGGGGGGCGCCCTTCTGGGTGAAGTGAACGCGCTGCACACCTCGTTCCCCGACGATCCCCGTGAGCAGTACCGGCAACAGTGCAAAGTCATACTGGAAGCACTGGGATTGCAGCATCTTCTCAGAAAGGAGCTGGGGAGGCTGTCACAGTAAGGCGACCTGAGCACAGCGAGACGGGGAGCTTCTCTGGGGCCTCGTTTTGGAGCATTTTGGCATAAAAATGGCGCATAATATAAATATCCACACAGTTTAACCCATTTTAAACGTGGCACTTTGCACACTACATCAGAATACATATTTGTAATAATATTAAAAGTGAACTGCTATAGCTGGTTCCTGCTTGTTGCTCTTGTAGGTTGATTAAAAGATGCAGGACCTCCAGTGGCCCACCAGAGGATCCAGCAGATCTTTCAGAAGAGCAGCCCTGTCGCAACACGAGTTCTGGCGCTGCCCGGGATGCCCATTCTCTTCCACCGACTCTGAACGGCTCAGATCCCGCTCTGGAGTGGTTCCACTCGCTGTCCGGCCCAGTGGAGGCTGACGCTCCGATACGGCTCTCGCCGATTTCGGCAGCTCTGTCTTGTGTCCCCACGGACTCCCCCGGCAGCCCAACAGAGAGGCGCGAGCGGCAGACGACGGCCACAGGAGACGAGCTAGCTGGCCCGCCGAATGCGGCAAAGGGGGCAGCGTCTGTGATGGATAAGCTGTCGGAGAAGCTCCGAGGCAGGAGGCTCCAGGCCCTGACCTCCACACCCTTGCGGCCTGGGGCCCCGGGACCAAACGCTAAAGCTGGTGGGGAGCCATTTGATCACGTGCCCCTGCCCTCCCACAGCACCCCCATGGCTGACAAGAAACAGGCCACGAGTAAGAAAGATGCAGAGCAGATCCCATCACTCGGTGGCCACAGTGCACCAGGGACTGGGGAGACCGGGGACGACCCACACACCAAACTCTCAGGGTTCATCTTCCGGCCCAGGAAGAAGCTGTCTCTCATGTCCGGCCTTGACAACCCTCCAGGTGACTCGGGCTTAAGAGTGAAAGACCCTGATCACTTTCTGGAGATGGAAGGAGAGGAACCGAAAGAAGCAGGAGGAATCCTGGTGAACCGGTGCCCCAGGGGTGCAGACAAGGAGCGGCCACACACAGAGAGATGGGCGGGGGAGTCAGAGAGAGCGGTGGAGGGATCACGGAAGCCGGAGGGGGCAGCGGAGGGATCGCGGAGGCCAG
>JAODJU010000039.1:4920007-4935573 GCA_026776725.1 Gnathonemus echidnorhynchus
CCCCACCACCACCAATCCTGAAAAGGACAAGCAGTTACAGAAAACTGATGGACGATGTTACTGCAATTAAAGTATTCGTGTCTATAGGGAGGCATCCTTAAATGTTTTTTGGAGTGAGCCCGACTCTTGTGTGAATCACCCTCTTCCAAAGTTCCACAGTTGATTTTCCCTCTTTGATGTCTGCTTGCAGAAGCAGCCCACTGACGTGGGGAGAAGTGGGAGTGGTCTCCCAATGAAGACCCGCCCATCGCTGCTCAGAAGCTCCTCCCCAGCTCTACCAAGCAGACCACGGCTGTTTTAATTGATGTCCCCATGTGGAGATTACTGGGTTAGGCATTTGCATTAGTGCTGGCCTAGTTAAGTAGGCAAATTATTCCTCTAAGATGGTAAAAAGAATGAAACAAAATAATATCGAGCAGCTAACTGGATTACACACTGTCTGGAGCTGTCCTCAATTAGGGCGCCACCTTCTTAAATTCTGACAGGTTGAATTGCATGGCTGAACCATTCGTATAATTTCAGTTTAATTAAAATTGGTTCTCAAACTTCTGAATGCTTCAACAACGGCAGATGCCAAATGAACAAAGGCCGTCACTTTTGATGTACTTCAGGTACCTCATTTAAGCTTAAATTGATTTAAAATGTCACTCCTGGAATTTTGAAATGCATGTGTACGTCTTCAGGTGAAGATTGCATTAGTTGTGTTCTTGCAATTGAAATTAAGTGCTGGTTTTGTGTAACACAAAGCATAAATTCTTAGAGGCACATGCGAATCTACCAATCAGAATTGGTCCCTTAAGTAACATTAAATAGCTGTAATGCTCTGACTTCTGCCACGTACTGCCCTGCCTTTGACATTGTCACCGCCCATATCCTTTTATGGCGTTGAGAAGTAACCCGACACCCAGGACCCTCCCACATCCCCCCAGAGGGCAGCCCATTGGCTGTGGGCCGTGTCAGCCTTCCTGCTGGCAGAGAGGCTTCTCTACCATAGCCGGTTCCGGTGTGTCTCTGCCTCTCTCAGCATCTTCTGCCCTGCCTGTGCGGAGCCACAGAGAGGGGGTGACCTTACTAATGGATTACTGCTGCATTATCTTTCTCGTCTGTGCTTAAAAATTCATCAAGCCATTAGGGGGGGAGATGGGGTGCCCCAGGGTTGGGGAGGTGCAATTTTGCTAAAGGGTTAATTACCATGGGGGGTTCTTGGGGAGGGGTCTTAAGTCTTTATGATTTAAGTTTATAACTTTGAATATGCTGGGAATAATAAAACAAATCTGTGCTTGGCAATATTTGCCAGAAAAGTGAAAATTCTATACAAGGATCTTAAAAATGTCCTTTTTTTCACTTCAGCACCACCCACCCCTCTCCAAACTGCACCAAAAGGTGATTTATTTTACTTTTACATTTCTGCTTTTTAGTTTCTGCTTCTATCTTCGATCATATAATTAAACTGCCTTGTCATTTGGAGTTATTCGCTGGTTTGGAGCTTCAGAATGATTGTGGCTTTTTTTTAAATGTTTAACTTTATTTTTAATTACTGTTTCAGATCAGAAGATTTAACACGTGACCAGCAGCGGGTAAAACTTTCGTATATCAATGATATTACCATAATGATATGTTGGTTATGACAAGAGTGCTCATCTGCTCTACATGGGCTCCTGACACCCAGGAATGGAGCAACCTTTGGTGGATGTGCCTTAAATGGAGTATGGATGTGACCTAGGTGGAGTATGGATGTGACCTAGGTGGAGTATGGATGTACCCTAGATGGAGTATGGATGTGACCTAGGTGGAGTATGGATGTACCCTAGATGGAGTATGGATGTGATCTAGGTGGAGGACAGGCAGCTGCAGGGGAAGAAAGGCGTGATTCGTAATTAGGCATGTAACAATGAATCGCAAATCGGTTAAAAATCAATGTAAACGCATGACGATTTAAACCGGCTGATGTGGAAAAATAATCGCTACTTTAGGAGTACTTCATGGTACTTTAACAGAAAAACTGGTGTAATATTACATTTGATTTCACGATGTCACTTCGACGTCCGATGTCACTGCGTATTCACGTCGACATCGGACGTCACTTTTTGGTTTTTGACCGAACGCGAGATGACGAGGGAATTTGAAACTGAGGCCAGGCTGTCGGGCGGCGCGGTGGCACAGTGGTTAGCGCTGCTGCATCACAGCAAGAAGCTCCTGGGTTTGGTCCTTGCTGTGTGGAGTTTGCACGCTCTCCCTGTTTTCGCCGGTCCCACGGTCCAAAAACGTGCAGGATAGGTTGATTGGTGAGTCTAAATTGGCCCTGTAGTTGTGTGACTGGTTGTGCCCTGAGGTGTGTTGGCGACTGCGGGGTTGGTTCCTGTCTGCACCCATTGTGCCCATGATAGGCTCCGATCCCCGCCGTGACCCCCGTTGGGATTAAGTGGTTTCAGAAAACAGATGGATGGACTCACCACCCGATCTTATATCGCCAGTGTGGCTGCATTTTAGCTTTCTGGTAATCACACACGAAAACGGCAAGAAAAGCACAGACAAGACAAAGACTGCGTGCAAACATTGTAAAAGACTGATAACATACACAAATAGCACAATGAACATGCTTCAGCATGTCCACCGGCACCACAGTGAGCTGAGCGAAGATTATTTACTTGTTTTAATTTGGATTTTTATTAAAACAGTACTTTATTCAAATTCAGTTGCACTGTTTAGAAGAGGACACGTTTTACACCATTTAGAAAGATAAATAAAGGAATATTTTTGAATAAATTTGTTTGCAGCTCATTCTGCTAAAAAATCGTGAGAAAATCGTATTGTGAACTCAGAATCGTGAATCGTATCGAATCGTGAGTTGAATGTATCGTTACATCCCTATTCGTAATGGATGACCAGTGTGTCAGCATGTCACTTCTTGTGACCATAACTCCATAATCCTATGCCTACCCTAGGCCCAGATAGCTACTCAAAGCCTAACCCTAATTCTGAACCTAATAACAACCTTAACCCCAGCCCTAGTCTGAGCCTTAATAGTGACCACGCTTCTACTCCTGGCTTAATCTAAGTCCAAACCCTTAAAACGATCTGAACCCTAACCTTAGCTCCAACCGTAAAGGTGGCCGTATACTTCAAATGAAATCCAGACAAAATGACATCGAACGCGTCGGTGAGAACAATCTGTCTGCGTACTTAAGCTGATGCTGCCACCTTGTTTGTTCTATATCACACCACAACCCCAGAGGGCACAGAGTGGTTTTGATGCAGCAGACCCACATACTGAGGGCAAATAAACGTATTGTGTTCAGTGCGTGAGTCATTTTAAGAAAGGAGATGACGGCCAACTACCTACACAACACTCACCGTTACATGCTAAAGAAACTCACACATTCCACAGCAAACTTTACACGGTTATGAGATTTACTGTTTATAACATTAATGCGTAAAAACCCATAGTAATGTATACTATTTAAAGTGCGGTGCGAAGCAAAGCATGCTGGTAACTGCTTAATTAGTCCTGCGGACCAACCCCACGGCGTCACATTTATGTCAGCCAATTGCGGGGAGTGGGTGGGATCAGAACAAATGAAAAAGTTCGCCTCAGGGATCCTGCACTCACATGATGTCATATTGCTAAAGCAACATTGATTTCGTCTGAAGTATATGGCCACCTTAATAACGACACTAATGATGACTCTATCATGAACCCTGTAGCAATCTGAACCCTAACCATAGCCCTAGATTTAAGGCTAATAACAGGCCTGACCCTAAATGTCACTCTTACGCTAATGCCAGCCATATCAGTGTGTGGCTCTTTTCAGTCGGACTCTGTTGATTGGGATGCCCCAGCTCACGTCCTGTGGTCGGCACAGTAATGTCCCTGTCGGGCTCCTGAATGAGGCCCTTAACCCCAATTACTCTGGCTGACCGTGCTTTCTCAATTATAAGCCGCTTTGGATAAAAGCATCTAATAAATAAATAAATACAAATGTACAATTACTTAAACTTATTTCTAACCCTAATAACATCCCTAATCCTAGCTGCAATATTATTAACTCCAGCCCTAACTCTAATTTTAACCTTAGCTCTCATGCTAGTAACATGCATAACGCTAACTCAAGCCCAATTAACAGCCCAAACCATAATCTCTTACTCTAATTACATCCCTAACTCTCCCTAACCCTGATCCCCTAAACCACAGGTGTCAGACTCCAGTCCTGGAGGGCCAGAGCCCTGCACATTTTTGGGTTTCCCCTCGTTTAACACACCTGATTTGACTTCTTGTGCTAATTACCACATAGGTGTTGAGCTGAATCATTTGTGGTGGAACAGGGAAAGAACTAAGCTACACAGGGCTGCGGCCCCCCAGGACTGCAGTTTGACACCCCTGCCCTAAACCCTAAAACCTACTTATACCAGCATTCACCCTAACACTACCCTCAAACCCACAGTAACTGCTAACCTATCCCCAAGCCTAAACTTATCCTGAACCTTAATAGCAGCTATGAACTTTGTCCAAGCCCCATGCAGTCACACTAGAGAACAGCAGACAGTAACATCTGGGTTTCTGTAGTGTTTTTAGGGTTTTAACAGCATTTTGGTGTATATCACATTCTGTCCTCATAAAACCATAATAAATGATATAATTTTGGGGCCTGACAGCAGAGAGGCGACACTGGAGCGACAGTAAGTATCATTTTCACTGATGCGGCCCTGATACCCGTTTGTTTGTAGGATTTTATGACCAAATATTTTTGCTCTGATGGAAATTTGATCATGATAAAATCTAATCCAAACTTCAAACTCATGCCATTCTGTCCATTTCCGCGCCTCCTTTGTTAACGCCTTGCCACACACCAACAGGCCGCGTAACACCTTAGGCCTTGTTCTGGAATCATCTGCACACTGCCGACTTCTAATGAATCCTGATAGGAGATATGGTAATTTCTCACGTTCCACCCAGCAGTAAAAATAAGACTCAGAGAGGCTGCCGTCAACACAAATCAGCACAAATACATTTCTTTTTTTTGGGGGGGGGGGGGCGATGGCTGATACACTTTTTTTGCTTGTTTTTCCTTGTGGTTTTGCTGCTCAGGGCTGCCGTTCTACGGGCTGTTAATGCTGCGCATGGCGGATATCGTGGTCGGCCTTATTTACACAGAGACGCAGCAGTTAGGGCCGGCTTTTAAAAGGGCAGCCAGGAGACCATTCTCCTCCCTTCTCCCCCCGTGCCATAAACATGCCGATTGTTTTACCGGGCATAAAATCCGTTAAGGATGCCCCCCCAACAGGATTGCGGTCAGTGTGGCCTTGTGTCTGTCTCCCTTTTATGTTCTTAAATATTCATAAGTAGCTTTGCTACATTAATATCTTAGATGGCTTACAAGAACACTTAAATAATATCTAGGCCTCCTGCACCCCCCCCCCCCACCCTTTTGTATTTTTCATTTGCGTAATGCACTTGGCTGTTTGAGAAACGCTCTGGGATTAATGGGAGACCCGATCTCTTAGCCCAGGAGTGAGCAGTAATTATGGCGGATGTTTCCTGCCGTATTGCAAACGGGGGAGGCTGGGTGGAGGTTGGCCGGAGGGGGCGGGGGGGGGATCGCGGAAGCCGGAGGGGGCGGCGGAGGGATCGCGGAGGCCCGAGAGAAGCAGCAAGAGCATAAAGCTCAGAAAAGAGCACAGACTGGCTGAAAAGCCTCATAACCACATGGAGACGGGCCAGAGCCCTGCCGACCCAGCGGAGGGAGAGGATGGGCGGGAGCATAAGCGACAGAGACTGCTCCAGCGCCTGAGCAGCATGGAGACGGGTGACATCACAGCCCCGGAGGCCGGGCCCCCTCGCCCAGACCCCCCTCGGACAGTCTCCAGCTGCACCCTGGCCAAACTGTCCCGCTTCTCCTTCACGGCCTCAGCGGACAAGCGAACCGAGCCGGCAGCCAGGGGCGCCGCGTCCGCCGAAAAGAGTGGGCAAGGCGGCTCCGCAGAGGAGCATGCTGGGAACCCCAGGAAGAGGAAGTGTTTCGAGTTCGGGCCGAGCTCGTCAAAGGCAGTCTTCCCGGGCCGGTCCATGTTCAGCTGCTCAGCGATAGATGATGCTGAGCTGGAGGTGGACTGGGACGAGGAGCTTGGCAAGAGAGTTAAAGTGTGACTGACTGCTGCACCGGGTATCTTCATGATGCATGTGTTTCTGTTTAATTTTTTTTGTTTATGTAATGTAAATACATCCTTAGCCTCTCTTTGTGCAGCAGAATTTCTTCTACGGCTTGGGTTGCCTTTAGAAATATGCATTTATTAATTTTGTAATTATGTATTATACATTTCCTATTGTCTGCCTCTCTGCAAAGTCATCCCTGCCAAAACCACACAAAGGCCCCCTCTGTATTTCCCCCGCCAGGCCACAAACCCTTATTGTACGCGGGACAAAATCTCAGTTCCGGCTCTGACATTCTGCGGTGACAGCTTGTCGCATGGCGAAGTGCGCCGTCTGCAGATGCAAGTGTCCTTCCCGAGGGAGCCCACTGCAGCACGTACAGCATGCCGCCGCCGTCGTCATGGCTACACTGGAAAAATTCCACAAGGAGGTGCTAGGAAGACAGTGTTTAGCTCGGCGCTTAATGAGATCGGTTTTAATGGCAGGACTGTAACTGGACCCAGGGGATGTGGTTTTGGTAGGCGAGATCAAGGTCAGACTTGTCCCTAGTACCGATGCCATAAAGGAACATCCAATACTTTTCCTTCCTGGAGTGTCATATAGGCAAGCAGACCAAAGAGAAAGTGGGCCACTTAGATGTCATCAGTCACACTCTGAGTTGAGCACAGGGGTATGCCCTCTCTGAGGGGGGAGCTCTATTTGAATTTGCTATATTTCTAAGGCACTCTGTACTGGCCTGCTCACTGGAATAATATGATATTTCATGCAGTGGAGTATTACCATTGTCTGGCCTATGTAGGTCAATGCTTGGCTGTCAGAGTCAGGAGAGAAGGCCTGAGGAGAAGATGATGGAGTTTATTTAGGGGGCATGATGAGGGCCGGATGCGTCACCCAGGATGACGACTCTAATGGACTCTAACTTCCTGCATATGAGGCAATGGCCTTATTAATAATGAATTGTTATTGATCAGAAATATTTCAGGCTGGATGGGCTGTCCTCTGTAACTTTAAAATTAAAAAAATTTTAAATCATTAAAGGATTTTTCTTTTCCCCCAAGCCCTTTAAAGAAAATCTGATACGATGGTTCTGAGAAGCTGTAACTGTACGTTTCCTGCCTAGTCCACAGCCTCATGGCAGACAGTACTGTAAATTGCAGTTATTACCGGATGAACAGACTGCATCTGCTGTATCCTGCTAGCGGGTTGAATTTTATTAGCATTGATTTTTGCAAATTATGCATTGATTAAGTGGATATCTGAATGCACATTGCAGAGCCACACAGCAGGACCACTTGAATATTACAATCCTCTGAAGTAGTAAGAAAACACAAGATACTGTTTACTCAATGGTCCTATAAACTTGTTTTGAAAATGCAAGTTTTTTCATCGATGACTTCTGCCTAAATGAACTGTGTCTATCTTGTCTTCTTTTGTTTTTGCAACTGTTTAATGTTTTCATGGGAAATTAATCTATTTCTGCGGAAAAAACACTACTTTCAAACGTGCTGCTTTGAGAAAAATACTAATGTGTTTCAGTGCGAGTCGTCACGGAGGCTGGGCAGCTGTGCGTGTGCTTGTGTGAGTGTGTGTGTTCATTCCCGACCGCAGTAGAATTTTTTACGGGACCTCCTTCAAGCTTCCATGTTACTTGAAGCCAGTGGTGAAGGAGTCTGTGTGGTTTTTATTCTGAACTACTGCTACACTGATGTTTTTTTTTCCATGCTGAGAAAAAGATAAAAATGACAATTGAACAAAAATTTACAAGACACAAAAGCTGTGAGGGTCATTACACAGAAATGCTTTATTTACACAGATTTAAATATTTATATTTACTTTTTGAGATTTAAACCTGTTTGTTCTTTTGTTATTTCCTAAACCAGTATACCGTGTCACCCAATAATTCAGAATATTATTCACTACAGGCCTTATCTCAGGGTCCTTGTCAGCACCATGCATGTTATCGCGGAAATATTTATTGGATTATTGTCGCTCACACTCTGTAACTAAGCTGTGCTAAGAGCCTCTTAACTGATTGCTGTGGCAGCTAATGGAGACACGTGGATTCACGCCAGGAGCACGTTTCTTGGGCTCTGCCCTGCCGGCTGACCGTTCCATGTTTGTCTGCACTCTGATGCTCACGCAAAGAGCCTGTTTTGTGTTAGATGTATGTGATGTACGGTGAGAGTCTTTCCCGAACCGTTTATTTTCGTGAAGAGGAAAATACCTCCGGTAAACGATGCTTTTTGTGCAAAGAGGATATGAGCTGCAGCCAAATATTTGCAGATTTGTAATTACAAGTTTTTTGTTTGATCACGTTGAAGATGCGATGGAGCTCTGTAAAAGAGAAAAAAGTTTTTTTCTTAGAGATTGAAGAACAATGTTTTTAGTTTTATTCATTGAAAAATGTTATCACAATTTCTGATATCAAAATCTGATATCACAATTTCATGTCATAATGGTTAGTGAGGTGGCTGGAAAATTTACAGATTATGTATAAATTTTAAGTTGTTTAGGTTTTGTGTTTCATATCTGTACAAAGCCTAAATTTGGTAATATTTTTCATTAAATGAGCTGAAGTAGAATACAACCAAACAAACATTTGAAGGTTATGGTTTCATTCGAGTGCCGTTGAATTGCTTTAGAATCACCCCAGATTATCTCTGGCTGGCCTGTCCTCACCTGAGCACTGCTGGGACCTCATGCCATCTCGGGTACATTAGCAGCACTCTGAGAAGAGACTGGCTTGTGTACAGGTGCAGAGCCAGTTAGCTGGAGGTCAGGACATGAGGGGATGCAGAAGAGCAGCAGTGTGCCTGTAGCTCCGAACGACCTGCGCACTGCTCTAGATTCAGCCCTGAACTCGCTCCGTCGCCTTTCATCCTCTGAGCTTGTGAAATTAGATTAGAACTGCTGGCCTACTTCTGAAACATGCAGTCACACTCTTCTTTTTTGGTTACCAAAACATTAACTGTCGATCTCTCCGATTTCAACTGGGTCAGAAACACAAATGCTTTCTTAAGAAAAAAAAAATGTGACTAAGATTTGCAACTCCAATGCTACAAACAGGGGTGTCAACCAGAGGAACTGAGGTTGGGTCAGGCCTTTCAGGGCCAAAAAATGCGGGTTAAGCAGTATGAACTGGCCAAGGATGCTTCCCCTGATTAGCTTTATTGCCAACTCTGCTTCTTACTTCACCATTGGTTCAGAACCAGTTACTTAATTTCCTTATAATCTAAACAGGGTCTGACATCACATCCTACATCTATGATCATGTCATTCTCAAGACGGCAATAAATGTACCAGATGGAAGGTTCTAGAGCAACGTTTCCCAACCGGGTCCTTGGGGACCCACAGATGGTCCACATTTTTCCCATTAGGGAGCTGGAAGGGATGTAAAAATATGGACTGTCTGTGGGTCCCCAAGAACCGGGTTGGGGAATACAGTTCTAGTGATCGATAAATCCAAAAGAATGCTTCCTTTATATGTTAGGCTGTAGTCATTAGATTATTAGATAAAGAGTTGGAAGTATGTCTGGGTTCTGTGCTGGTCAAGGGTGAACCTAACAAGCACCTACTGCTACTGTGAGGAAACAGATTTCACAGGACACCATAATAAATATATAGGGGCACTCACTGTCATCCTGGACTGCCTAAAGGTAGCCAATGGAGTCTGAGTTCCTGGTGTTTGTGTTTGTTTTAAGGTATTAGCTTAATTCAGATTAAATTCTGTTTATACTTATATTTCTACTGATTGTTGACAGATTGTACATGTCGTAAATGCTGCACAAACACTGCATTATGACCCAAATAACCTGACAAAACAATGATGGCAGAAATATTCCATCACTGAAGCTCCAGTTGAGTAAATGCAGATGGGTGACACCTTTTCATGTTTTTTTTTCTTTTCCGTCTTTTGCTGAGGTTGTAGAGAAGGTGGAAGGCTGTAACATTTTCAGTGTTGGGTTTCGGTTGTGATAGTCTAAGCTGTCACCACTTCCTGGCCTAGCTTCTGCTTTGCCTGCTGAAGATCTCATGAAGAGAAACGCGCGTAAGTTAAACACATCTTCTCTGCAAATATTTTTTTCAATGGAGATTTTTTTAGGTAAAGTCTGTAACCTGTAACTTTAACCTGGATTTGAATTGGTGCCGGCAAATATCTCGTGAAGTGAAGCCATGTAACATTTTTTTTTTCATAGTGATGAAAAACTGTGTCTTTATATTATCTAGGTGTCAGAAATAGAGCAGAAAACGTACTGCTGCTGTTTGCTGTGGTTGGATGTTTAGTGCCTCTTGATGTCATATTTTGCAAACCCTTTTTGTTTGTTTCCCAATTGATATGCGGAACACTTTTTATAACATTCACGCAGAAGGACGGTAGCAACTCGCTTGTTTCTGCTTCGAAGTGGTGATCTGCAGGTACTTGGCATAGCCAGACTGGGCTGGAAGTTAGCTGTGTCCAGTCTTAACCACTGACTTCCTGGCACTGAGACAGGAAGTGGGGGATGGGTACAGTCTGCGTGGAGCTGATAACGTGCACAAAAACAGATTCATACTTCTGATTGGCTAAGAGCTATGGTGCTGCAATGCCCCTACAATAATCTGGAAATTATTCGTAAAAAATACTCGCACAACGCCAACAGTTATGCTGGAAAAAGAGCAGGCCGACATTGTTGTCAGCGGAACACTGGGGTGTTTGGAGTCTGTTGAGAGGAAATGTTTTGTTTGTGTTGAGTGGCAACAGCATTTATTTAGCCCCGATGAGGGCAGAAAGCCAAACGTGGCTTTGTTGTCGAAACCGGCGCTTTCTTCTTTGTTGCAAATGAGCCCTGGGTCTTATTTGGCTGGCTTGGCCTCGTGGCGTTACGCTTCCTGAATCCTTTCGGTTTCATTGTGTCCGTCACAGGTGTCATGGTTTGTGATGAGGCTAGCATTTGAACTGAACCTTAGTTTGGTTGCAATGGTGATCTCAACTTCTTCATCCTTCATTTTGTTATTTAGCAGTGAGAGACGGATTAGCTTTGTGGTTTTATCATAGTGAAGTTGTTGCAGTTTCACTGTGCAGTGAGCACGGTGGCCGGGACATGCCATGGCATCACACAGATGCACTGTGGATGGAGGTCTTTTCCATACAGGGGGGCTTTTATCAAAGAAAGCCTCCCCGAGCTCTGTTTATGTGTATGGCTCACTGCTGTGCTCATGGTTTGATTTAATGTGCCTTGCAGGAGCCAAAAGGTCCATAATTCCATCCATCCATCCATCGATTTTCTAACTGCTTAGGGTTAAGCTCATCTGAAGTGTATCCCAAGCAGCATAGAGTACAAGCCTAGGGTACAGCCTGGACAGGTTGCCAGTCCATCACATGATACACACACACACATAATTTGGAAACACCAAGTAACCTAACTGCATGAGCAAACCAGAGTACCCTGAGGAAGCCACATGCAAACTCCACACAATTATTACCTTGGAGTTATGAGGCAATACTGCTCCCCATTGAGTCACTGTTCTATCTAAAGGCTCAGAAATGTTGAAGTAAAACCTTTTTTTCTGGCCTGTCAACTAGAGTTTCTTTAATCGAATTTTTAAATCAGAACCCTTTTACAATCATTTGCCTTTTGAAGATTAAGGTGACATGCAGTTCAGTTTAAAACACAATCAATTTAATTCTACTTCCTATTAATGTCTTGGCCCCTAAATACCTACACTACAGACGAGAGATTTTATTCACAACGTACATGGTTTGTGCTTTTCCATAAATGTTTCTGTCATACCTGCTATATTCCATAGAGACAACAGTGATGTATTTCACCATACACATTTCTTCATTTTTTTCACCCAAAAGATCAAGCTCATAATTGATCTCATTGTAATCAAATTTTTTCAGCTTCCCTGAGGTTTGCTATAGCTATAATTAAGCTTACAAGCAGAGACAATAAGAGTGGCTTGTGATTAATTCCTATGTAATGGGCAATTGAACTGGTATAATGCTGTATGCAAGCTTGATTATGCAAACAGGCTTTCTTCCCCCTGCCCAAAGCGGTGTCATGTTTATTGAGGCTGACATCGGATTTAATTAGCGTAGTGGCTGGTCTTGATCAATGCTTTGTGACACTGAGCTACTTTTGCCACACAAACAGTGCCAGTTTCACTCAGTTGCTCTTGCCTCTGTTGTTCTACTTTGAGTGGGGCAACAAGTCCGGCATGGTAAGCAGAAATGTATGAAGGAAGTGTGGCTCTCTAAACATGCCTGTTTCCTTCCTTCACATGTAGAGTATATTGTTATTATAACCACATATTCTTTAATATAACTAGTAAGTGTTAGTAGTATTTAAATGCTTTTTACTATTGCTGTAACATTTTTAACTCAAGTAACAGGAAGGTAATGCAAGCTTCACCACTTGATCATACTAAATATACCTTTTTGTTTATTTACAATCCAAGCAGCTAATTTGTATTTTCCAAAGAGTACAAAAGGTTAGACAATGAGCCTGCTTTGAAAAGGCATAAACAGTCATAACATCGCATTATTGTAATACTTGCATTCAAATATAGAAAAGGGAAACAATATTCATATATAAACAGGAAAAGCTGCACAAAATTGTGGCAAAAGCTGAAAAAGAGGAACCTCAAAGAGAAAGCAGGAAGAAATATGCTGAAATTACATCTCACTCGGTCATTGTTGTTGGTTACAATAGTGGACTCTTCCCTTTACATTGACAGCAAGATAAAAACAATTTTGTTGTTTTTTGTAATATACACTGCTGCAGATCATTATTCTGAACATTGCTTAAATCGTACTTCCTCTCACACCTTTTTTGCTTCAGCAAAAAGACTGTTTGGTCAGTGTTGAGAGAGGTTATCTTCCATTTTAAATTAAAAAGGGAGGTAGCTTTTGTGTGTGACGTTCGGAGCAGTATTTATTGTCATTCATAATTAACAATGACATTTAATCATTGGGGGATTTTTATATGGACAGCGCTGTGGCCACAAATTTCCATGGCTGGGGGGTTGAAATCCTGCCTCAGCCATGCATGTGTGGATTTTACAACTTCTCCCTTTGTTTGAAGGCTTTGCTGTGCTGCCCGTAATGGACTCCAGGTGACGTAGCTCAGGATAGGCTGTTGGAAGACGGCAGGCCAGCTGACCATCATTCCACAAATGTTCAAGAAATAGATAAAGTTTATATTCTCAGAAGCAAAGCATGAATGTGGAATGAGTCAAACTAAGGCAAAGGTACAGGATATTAATATAAGAAATTGAAACTGCTGGTTAACGTTTTTATTTAAAGGGTTATATATTATATATGTACACATGCATACACATCACGTCATTACAGCAGCTCAATGGACTGTAATATCAACCCTTTGTGCCCTGAGACCCCGTACTGGGTTAGCAATTGGAAGATGTAAGGATGCATTGAGTATGAATGAATAATAAACAGTAAAATCAGTTTATTTCCAAACGAGTTACCAATTTTGGCTTAGTTCATTTTCATCTCAGACTTAATTCTTGTGTGTTGTAGAAACAAATAGCAAAAAAATCATCTATCTAACTAGTACGTGTTGAAAACGTATAGGAAAGCCAACGAGTATTTTCAGGAGCGTGTAGAATCAGGCCGATTCGATCACTCCTATAACTTCAGAAAGAACACCGGCTGACTAATGCCAATCTGCGCGAAAAGAACGAAACAAGAGATATAAGCACCAGAATGTCATCAGCCCAGTAAGCAGCAACAAGCCGCAAATTGTGCCAGTCAAAAAGCATTTGCTAATGAACGATATCGCCGTTGGGAGATCCGCAAGGAGCAGCGTCCTGAGAACCATGATCAGCTCCTGGGTGTGTTAACAGCTTAAACTAGGTGCTAACGGTGCTGAGAAACGGTCAGAACCAGAGCGCAGGCTGAAATTGTTGGGCTACATTTTTCTGTTGAAAAGGCGACAGCTGCTCCTAGGAGGAACTCTCGGTTAGTCATGCTGATTAAGGATAACTTTTTATAGCTTCGGATTTGCATTTTGCCGAGGAAACATTTATTGTTTATTTGTTTGATCAGTAGTAGTGGTGGTAGTTGGAAGCTACATCGTGTACACACTAACTTCTTATTGTTACAAATATGTCTATGCTCTTGACACGATCGTTTATATTAGTCGTAGGTTATAGTCACATAAAGGCCTTTTAAATATTGTGTTGCGAAGTCAAAAACCTATCGATTTATTAATTTGAATGACGGCCGTGATTTCTTCGTTACATTAATGCTATTGGCGATTTAGTGGATTTAGAAATATAGACGTAGATACGCTGGTAAATTGCTACACTTTCGTATGCACCGATACGAAACTATCCACGGCGCTACTCTCCAGCTGTAAATGATGGTGCACTGAGCCCCAAATGTGGCGCCTTCAGTGCTGCCACGGCGCAAGATGCGCTGAAGTGCACGGAGGAGCCCGCCGTCTGAGCCGGTGCTTGTCGGAAGATAATCCCCCAGTCACTGTACCCCTGATCCCCCCTCCCTTGAGCTGCAGCAGTGACAGCGGGGGGGGTCACCCCGGGGCCGTGTGGGAGGGACAGAGCCCTGATTGAGCCTCGCTTTCTCCTCCGTGAAGCTGGGGACTCGCATTTCGTGAGATCACGTCCTCTCGTGTGCGCTGCGGTAATCACTGCGAGTCTACGCCGGCCTTCGGATCATCATCAGTCGGATCGAAGCCAATTTCCGATTTAAGGACTCGGCGATAGAAGACAGAAAGAGCTCGAAGTTTCTGTTCGTAACGTGGATCGGCCGCTCGCCTCGCTCGAACATGGGCTGCACTTAGCTCCTTTGTGGGTCTGAAGGCTTCCTCATCTCGGGTGCTGGGATTGCCCGTCCGGACTACCGCATATTCGAGAGCAGGACAGAAGCCACGATGTGGGCTAAGAGCGATTACGAGGATGGCTTCGATGCGTATAAATCGGGTACGACATCTTAGTTTTGTTACTGGAAATGAAGCGACGCTACTGAATTTCTGCTTTTAAACCGCGGCGTTCCCCACAGACTACAGGGGCCAGCTCGAAGGAATCAGGATTTATTCATTTGCTTAACTGTCATGAACATACATTATTTTAACCCGCCGTTATTTGGTAAGATAATAGTGTATATGTGTTTCTTTAATTGAACTGGGCATTCGTGATTTAATTAACTCGTGAGTGTGTGATTTGGGTATCTTACATGGTCGTCGTGTTCATGTTGGTAGACATTTTGGATGCCGTTAGCTAGTTAGCAATGCAGCCTCACAAATAGTTAATGCCACCGCGCTTATATATGTGTATTTTGTTTGGTTTTTTGTCGTTCCGGTGATCGCCTGCGGAGAACGCGGAGGTTTTCCCTGGGCTCGGGGGGGTGTTATAACACCGGTGGCTCGGTGCTGGGGGGGGGGGGGGGGGGGGG
>JAODJU010000039.1:4935673-4951019 GCA_026776725.1 Gnathonemus echidnorhynchus
GCGGGGGGGTCGTCGGCCGTGCGCATCTTGTCATTAGCCACCGCGCGCCGCTTTCTAGTCGCGAGCCTGACCGAATCGTGGATGCGACCGTTACGTTTCAACCTGGCGAGGCACGTGCAGCTCGCCTCGAGCACCGGTGGGCCCGCGTCCTTTGTCTGCGGATCTGGTGACAGTTATTCGGGCTGCCAGCAGCAGGGAGACACCGACTACCCCCATGAATCGTAGACCGGTTTCTCAGGCGTGGGGTAGGAAACGACACCAATTGGCTAAGGAGGTCATTGTCGATATTTGACCCATCTCTTCATCATTAAACCCGGGGTTTTTCTTAGATGTCACCAAAATGCTGACTGAACAGAAGGTGTATTTCTTGCCTAAACGGCGGAGGCTAGCTAGGCCCGAATTTCGCAAGTGCGCATTTATAAGTTTTGCAATAGTACAGCGACGTTAATCCTCCCAGTCCGCACTAGCCGGTTCCCCCGGGTACCGCTATTCGTGACGGTGACACTGCGGTGAGTAGGAATAGGCGATATCCGGTTCCTACCGTCTGACTTCGTCAGCATTACGGTACAGTGAGTATCCCGCTTTTGAGTACCGAGGACAGAAACACTTAAGAATGCGTTAATTACCTGTCTCCCATACAATCAACATTACCGTGATGTTTTATTTATTTATTTTTTAACTCTATAGCTTTACTGCGTTAATAATTGATCGGACGTTGCACAACAGCTGTTGCATCGAGAGCTTACTTCATAAGTATTTCCAAAGAAATACCGCGCAATGATGGAAATTGTGCAACAATAAAGCATTAGAGAACTCTTTCTGGTTAACCACCACGTAAGTTCCTACAGGTATGACTATAGGCAGTCGACCACGGTAGCAGTTCTTGTTGGGGGATATTACACTGCATTGTGCCAGTTTACACTGTCACTCGTAATAATCTATGGAAGACTGCAGTGTTGCTTTGGCATGTGGAAAAGGAAATGGGGGGTTCGGGCTGCAAGAATATCATGATTGATTTATAAGGGACAATGTCTTGAGTCTCCACTGTATTGTGCTGCTCCCAGCAGAAACTGCATCTGGCAGAAAGTACTAGTCCTTTCTACCTACAGACTTTTCTCTAGATGTTGTCGCACATCCTTTGCCTGCATGTTATGGTGATGCTTTGTCCTTGAGTACACATTTCTCAAGGTGCCGTTTAGCTTTAGAGATTTCTAAAGTGACTGGATGTGTATGCTGAAGGTTATTTTTCCATTCTTCTAGGTGGTTTCTTTTGCGTCCTTATTTGTTTTGGTGGCAAACTTCTGTGAAATGCTTCTGAGGTGTATGAAAGTTCTCTGCTTTTTTGTGTTCTGTTATCATGTCCATTACTGAAACTTTACCCTAAACAAAAATGTCTGTAAAATGTAGCTTGCATGCCTCACCTTTGAGACGGGATTTATGACTTAAATAATTCTTGTACTTTTAATTAGAAGAGTAAATTGTGGTAGGTGGACCGGTTCAGTTTAGAAGGTGATGTAAATCACCTCAGCTTAACCTGATGTAGCTTTGTGGGGGGGGCTGGGGGCTGTCCAGGAAAGATTATGTCTGAAGCTGTTATACAATTTGCCTTGGAAATCTATATAAAACTGTCTGTTATTTTGCCAATGTCTCTCAGTGCTAAGTATGAATATCAGGGAAAATATTGCTGACCAAGGAATCTGAAAACAAAATTTCAGATACAATTTGTTAACTTCTGACTTTGCAAATTTTATTGCAAATAATTTAGTTTATTTGAAGAAACAAAAAAGTCCTGGCTTCTTTTCTACCTAGAGAGCTGAATATACTGGAGAATAGAGAAATAGGACATTGACTATTTTGACTGTTCCTCGTATTGTAACACATGGCTATATGTTTCCCAAAAGAGAAGCCAGAGAAAACCATTCTGCTCCCATTTGGTGACTTTGGGTAAAGTGTGTGTGTGTGTGTATGAGAAATATCTATGGAGATTGGACCTAACTGTAGTTCTCAAACATGCTATTTTATCTAAGCAGTATTTTCTGTGATGTCTGTGGAGATTTATAGTTATGCATTGTGATTGAACCTGAGAGGAACAGATACTGGTTGGATAATTGTCAATTTACTTTCGCTTGTAAACATTTTCTAAATTAAGAAATTAGGATGATATAGATGATAATTTATTAGCTGGTTCTGTTATGACTTGAATAAGATTTTTAAAGTACGAATCTGGACAGAGTTTTCATGACCCCCCCCTCACCACCACCACTGTGACCCTGTAATTTGATACAGAAAAACATAGTCCCTCCCTAGGTGAGCTAATAGCATTAACAGCTTGATGTTGTCCTCAGAATGGTATTGGAACGCGTGGTCTTGGTTGATGTTGTAATGCTTGGGTTAGATTCAGGTCATGACTTCCCATCTCTCTGAGCTACACAAAAACACCCATGCATAGTAACAGAGAAGTTGTCATGTTTCACTAGTTTTAAAAGTGTATTAAATAGCACACTAGTACAAATGAAAAATAGATCTACAGTACTACAAATGTGTGAAAAACAGTGGAAATAGGTCAGGTCTAGTCAAGTGTGTTTTGTTGTCGTACCATCCAAATACAGGTATACAGCGGCATGAAATAGCATCCCCCGAAGAGCAGAGCGTAACATACAACAGCAGTAACTATACATATGGATACTATTGATATGCTCTAGATATGTATAATCAAACATTTTATGTATATTTCTGTTCTACTTCTGAACATTTAGATCAGCATATACAAATTTATATTATTCATAGTTATAAGGATGCTTAATTTTGATACAGCTGGACATATTGCTAAAGGATCGGTTTCTGGAATTCTCCGGGTAGTCCTCAATATTGATGAAGTACTAGTTTATGTGTTGGGATTCTTGCTGACCCTTTTTTCTTTTTCCTGGACTTTCCCCCCAGGCTCCGGTACTGCCTCTCCATCGTGGGCCCCAGGCTGCGACTCCTCTTGGCAGGCTGGCACCTCCTCTGCTAGCAGCAGCAGTAACCGGGGCCGGCGCCACAGCACAGCCTCTGACAGCGCCGACACAGGTATTGGCACGTCCTGCTCCGACAGCGTGGAAGGTGAGCTGCAACACCACCCTCGTCTAGTGCACATACATACACCTAGTCAGTTAAGTGTGTCACCCACGCTTCTGACAGACTGTGTCAAAACATTCATGTTCCTCAGGCCTGTACTTGTTCATATCTACTGTCAGTTAAAGTAGTTTCTGGCATTCTGTGGCAAACTTTGAATAGCTACTGTGTAGTCTTGTGGACCAGTTTCAGACCATCTTAAAGATTTATCTCCCCAGACTTAAGTGCACTTTGAAAATTGATATATTACCCATGTCTCAGACTGACCATTTTCTGCTCAAACTTAGAAAGACATTAGATGTGTGAATTTCAGAATGAAATTTATTGACTGATATTTACAGTCAAAGTATAAGTGATGGAAGTATTCAGTTGTCAGAACTGAATTTGTTGTTTTTGCAAAGGTATTATAGAATTTAACCCCTCTATTGTTCTAAACTAACTTTATGTATTTTTTTGTCTTTGTTAAATAAAAAAATGTTTCAGTTTATTCATTGTTACTTTTTTGGGCTTTTATGCACTACAGTGTAAGTATGTAATTCTTTGACCATTTATTTAAGATGAAGCACAGCACATCATTGGTTAAGGTATCATGTTCTTGCCGGATGTAGTTGACAGCTACATTCTCAGTAATTGGACAAATGGTCGGCTAACAACTGAGCATATATTTGCCCCAGAGAGCACACAAACGTGGCTGGAAACGATTACCATGCAGCCTCCCTGCCCCCATCTCTTGTTTGGGTGTTTCATCGTGGTGTGTGAGGCAATGTGGAGCCCTGACACCCCCCTCCTGAAGACTGCCACATGCTCTTTGAGGGTATTGCAGCTGACACTCATTGCTGAGGGTGAAGTGGGGGATGGGATGGAACCTCTAGGCATACTGCCCATTATAAGTGCCTCACCATTCAGGGCTCATGCTGTTGGGCTGTTTTCTGTCATTTGAATAATCCTTATTGAATAACTGTTGTGTTTCTGTGCAATACACACTGTATCGGTAGTCAGTAGTTCAGAATCTTTAGGAAGAATCTGACTGTTAAACAGTACTGAAAAGCACACTATTTTCTGCATGAACATTGAATGTTCTTTCAAACTATGGGCCCAGCCTGCTTTTGGAAGGTGGTTGTCCTTTTCCCTGCTTAGTTGAAGATGTGGAACTCCAGACTGATAGAGCTAAGCATGGCCTGACCTTTCTCCTTCTCCAGGAGCCTGTGACTTTAATGCTGGGACAGCCCTCTTAATATACAGCTGTCTGTTCAAAGTTGACCCCCCCCCAGGACACAACCACAGCTGACATCGTAGGGGGGTACCCGTTCTTGTAGAGG
The DNA here is from genome assembly GCA_026776725.1 of Gnathonemus echidnorhynchus. Lineage (NCBI taxonomy): Eukaryota > Metazoa > Chordata > Actinopteri > Osteoglossiformes > Mormyridae > Gnathonemus > Gnathonemus echidnorhynchus. Next base: position 4,940,107 of record JAODJU010000039.1, read on the forward strand.
GTTTTGGAAAACGTCTGCAGGCCGCTGAACTTAACTACACCAATGTGTGGTGTTCTTCCATAGTCTAACTCAGATTGATCAAGCTTTTGGTCAGTGGGGATCAAGCCTCTGCTGGGGGAAACTTGGCATCAGATGTTTTCGTTCAGTTTGCTAAGTCTGCTTGTTTACCCAACAAGAAACGGTTGTCCAGGTGACAGCCAGTAGGCTTGAGATTTATTTTGTCCCATTGGGCTTTCTAACAAGATCTGTGAGACAGAGCAGGGCTTCCATGGAGCTGTTCTGGGACTTTTACAACCCCACCTTTGTTTCCATCTGAACCTTATACATCAAATGTAATGGGAGCAGTTAGGGGCTACTAACTAGGACCTACAGCAATGACCCAGTCAGATCCAGCCTGAGCGCGAGCTGGAACCCCTGTCCCCTGTCCCAGATTTCAGCATTTAGCTCCCTGCTTGTATGGCTGGATGTTGACTATGTCTTGGTTAGGCTGATCCCAGTGCTTTGGGGGTCTGAGAGACTATGGGTTGAGAAGAGCCATGGTCACATCACATGGTTTTTAGGATTTTTTTTTTGATTATCAGTATGTTTTGTACTTCAGTGCCTACACCTTCAAGCATAGTTAACTTTTGCCACTGTTTCTCTGGTTATTCTTTTATTGTGTTTTATTGTCTTTAAGACTCCTGTACAATGGCTTGATTTTACTCTCTATCTATATTCTGGGTGATTAGTGTGAAATTCTACTGTCTTTTAAAACAACCACCATTTTCTATGCACTTGAAAGCCATTCCTATTGGAGGTGGCCTTGGTTGTTGTTTGAGGAAAGGAAGACAGAAAAATGTACCCTGCTGTGCCAGAGAAACTCATGCACATGTGGGGTTTGAACTGGTGTTTCTGACCTTCTTCCACCTTTTATCCCCACTGAGCACAGACAAATAAAGGTCACATTTTTTATGTGCAGACATGGTACACACATGGGCTTCAGTAACAGAGGAATGACTTGTCTTTCCTTTTGTTCCTCTCTTTCTTTGGTCAGCTTATCGAATATAATGTGAAACCCAATCAATTATACCCTGTAATATTTATTTGTAGCAGAAACTTTTATCACAATGTTTTGAGTGCTTACTATTTGTAACACCTTCTATACCCGGTTTAATCAGATTACTTACTAAAGTAACTCATGTGAACAGCCGTAACAGTATGGCATGTTATGAATCTAGTTAGTGGTTACTGGCAACATTCATCACAGTGTACTTCACAAGGTCTGTACTGGTGGCACCCTGTAATATTCTCTAGATATGATCACCACCAGAGGCACCATTTTCTGAATGGGGTGGGGACATTTATGCAACCCCTATGCTTTCACTCTGCCCATAAACCCTCTGTAGTTTCACTGGCCATAAATCCATACCATAGAAGGGATTCTATTCCTGGAGCAACCACATAATTGGTACATTGGGTCTAGCCTGCTTCCATTTTCCTTACAGCATATTGCGCCAGTGTGGTTTTAGGAAATTGAGTCTGCCCCGTGATCTCCCTGTGTCCCCATTAAGTCTTGTTCTTTTTCTCAAAATTATTATTTTCTCCTTCATTTTGCATCACCTGCTTATCTAAAATGAATGTCTGTGATTTCAGTTCAACTTCAAGCTTCAAACAGAGCTTTATACTGCTTGCATGGTATTTCCAGTGTAACCAGTCACCAGGCAGGGCACAGCCTTAAACAGGATATTTAGTGTGAATGTCATTTTTTAACAACCCTGGAATCAAGGGATGTTTAGGTGTCCACCTCTGTCATGACCTGCTGTTGATGGTCTGTTTTGATAAATTGACCATAAGCATTTTTTTCTGGGTAAATGGTCAAATTAATAATGCTGAAAATCAGATTTGTCTTGGCTCTAAGGTGCATGGTAGCAAAGTCATGATGATGAACGTTGTCTTTCTGTCCTCTAATAGCATCCCTGGTATTGAGTAACACCTTTCGGGGCTCTGGAGGGGGGAGGGATGTTCCTGTTGGAAATGAAAGCCTTTTCACCTTGAGAAAAAGGATGTTTAACGTATGGTGGGGTTCATCCTAGGGAGGGAGGAAGCTTGGAGAAAAATGTGGGTCTCATAAAAATCCCTGTCAGCCTATCTGGCTTCTAATCCCTGACCCCAAAGAGGTAGAAATGCCTTCCATCCAAAAGCAGGCCACCGTGTCTCTAATTATACACCATAACAGCAGCACCCTGCTCCTACTAATTACCTTCAGGAGCCTCTGGTTTCATGGTTATGTTTGTTCACTAAGCTCATTACGTTTGTCATCTTACATTGGATAGTTGTTAAAATGCCCACGGTCATGGGCATTTTAGCTCTGGGTCACGAACCTCTAGGGTGGATCAGGGTTGTAGGATTTATTGAGTGTCCAGAACTCTAATTGCTTTTGTATCTAATTTGTGTTCAGTTTATTTGCTGTCAAGCACTCACTCCCATTGTCATTGCATACCATACAGTAGCAATACATGGAACACTCCATAGTATTAGTGTTTCCCCTAGGTTTACAGCTTTTTTTGGCGGGGGGGGGGGGCGGCAGACGGACATCAACAGGAATAATGGTGTTTCTTTTAATGACAGCAGTCAAAAAAATGCAGGTATTTTTATCGGCTTTTCAGGTGGTTGATGCGACATATTTTCTGACACGCTCTCTGTTCGCTGGTAGGAGTGTGCTCACCTGTGTGTGCATGCACATGTCTGTGTGCGCGCATTGGGGCGGAATTCCGAGAGCGGAGGAGAATTGTAAACACGTGACCATGTAGAGACAAAAATGACAACTGTTATGTAAATAAGATAAATAACATAAGGCTATTTAGTTTGCTTAATAAAAGGACAATGTATAGACCTGTTCTATAGGAAAGGTAGCCTTAAATGACTTCTGTTGTGATCTGGCGCTATATAGAAAATAAAATTAAATAAAATTAACTTGACCCCCGGGGGGGGTGGGAGGTGCCATTGGGGGGGCGGGGTGCCCCCCCTAATATAAGGGTAGGGGAAATACTGTATTATGTAACAGGCCATACACAGCTGTTGAATAACTAGATTAACAGATATCATCCGGTTACAGATTCTGAGGTGGGTTTATTTCTTTAGTTAATTTTCTTTCCCTTTAGTCTCATCTTTTGTCTTACGGCAGTCAAACCCTTGTTTATCCCTCCTCCCCCTACAGTGTTTATGTCATTGGAAACACTTATTTTGGGTGAGCACTTATGTAACATGGGCAGGACCTTGTAATTGCGAGAAGTGTAGGGTTGTAGAGCCTAGAACTGGAGGTGTTGAAAGGCAACCAGATACCAGTGACTTGTAGGCCAGGAATAAGCACAGAGGTAGCCCAAGACATGCTGGAAGAGGTGCCAGGGATTCTTAGCCCATCTAATAATATTAGTTGGTGTGTAGCTCACCTTACTTTAGGATGACGAAACGCTTGGACCAACATCTCAGTTGCATGCTAACAGGCAGTAGCACTGTGGGTTATATTTGACCTTTGAAACAATCAGAATGGGGATTTGGGGCCAAGGGATGCTAATGAATGCTTGCATATTCAGACAAGCTTTGGATTAGCTGTGGATAGTTTGAGGGAATAGGTGGTTCAGGGAGTGGGATGGTCTCCTGTTTGTTCAAATTAAATATTAACTCGCTAGTTATTCCAGCCCCCCACCAAGATGTTACTAGCAGAGGGGATTCTTGGAAAATGAGATTAATTTAACATTTGCAGTCATCATTGGATGCTAAGACAGCCGAATTTGGATCATCAAGCGTTCAGCTGCGTCAGGGATAATTGTGTTAGGATTTGATGGGAGGCCCTCCCCCCACACCTTATGGCCTAGTGTGAGGTCTGAGATCATCTCCATCTCAGGGACCAGTCCACACACCACCTGCTCCTCCCATTACTTTGATGGTGGGAATGGGGGGGGGGGGGGGTGTCCTCAATCATTGCCAATGTTCCTGACCTGCTAAATGATTGACACCCTTTTAAGTGGGATGCTATAGGCTCAGATTACAGAGGGAACCTTTCGCTCATCTAAAATATGTCGCTGATCATGCTGGGTGTAGGTCATGTTGGTCTTGTAGCCTATGATGGGTAAATGTAAATGGATGGATGAATGGATGTAGTTTTCTTTTTTAATACATTTAAATTGTGAGGGTACGATTCATAAAATGCTGGGTAGTACTTTCATATAGCCTCTATGTCAAAGGCATGCCCGGTTGCTTTAAAACATCAGTCACTGTTTTTGATTAATGAATTTTATTTATATATTACGTCTACATGGGTGGTTGCCCAAACTGCTCATGCATCCAGTTCTGTCTGGTCTGTCTGATAATCTGCATTAAAATGCTGGTGGTCTTGGTGTAGTGCTGCATATATTAGGCACTTCTGGCACAATAGGGATGTTTCTACTAGGCCTTCCACAATTAGTCGACATAGTTGATGACGTTGACACTGAAAATGCGTCAGCATCGATATTTTAAATCGACACATTTTTATTTAATAATTTTTGTGAAATTACCTTTATGATTTCTAAAATGCTTCCAGTCATTATAAGAAGTGTTTTTCTTTAATATTAAGTATGGCAGTAGTTCAGATTATCACCAAAGAAAAAGGTGGTTTGTACACTGCAAAGTTTGATGGCATACCACAGCGGCACGAGCGCTATGCACGAGAGAGAACACACAGGTACTATTCGGTATCTTATTAATGTTTTAGGCATACTACTAATCTGATTATCGAATTGTGGCTGAAAATAAAGTTTGTATAGTGCCAAAAAGCCAGCGTCCATTATCTAAAGTATTGTTGTTGTTAAAATAAACTTAAACGGTCAATGTGATTTTTCTGGAGGAAATTTATTTAGATTAATCGACCAATTGGTAAAAAAGTCGATCAAATTAATCGGTAGAAAAACAGTTGTTAGTGGCAGCCCTAGTCTCCAGAAATCAACACCTCTTTATATGGTTGTGTTAAATGAGAAAACTAGTAAATAGTGGTGATGCACCGATAAGGAAATTTCTGACCAATACCAATAGCAGATTAAACTGCCACCGATACCTATTGTTTGGGTGCTTAAAGGGAAACTTCACCTAAAATAAATTTAAAGGATGTATTTTTTTTGGTAAGAAAACACCAACTCTGGCATTCAGCAATAGTCCCAGACCACTATATTTTATAAATGTATACATCTTATATTTTTATAATTAGATAATAGGATGACGATAGCAAGTGTAACTTGCATGTCTGCAAACTAAGTATTTTACGCATGAAATAACAATCAATAGCACAGCGATTTGCAATTGTTATGAAAACAACGTTCTGAGAGGGGGAAGTAGCATTTAGTGGAAAATCCCACTAAACAAAATAATATGCAGTTGTGTGCGACAACACAAGTAATATAAATAAAGCACTGGATGGTTTAGGAGTTGCTATTTTGGGCTATTAACAGAACACAATGTAAGTGATGCTATTGACAGTGGGAGAAAAATTGTGGGGCATCTTAAGCATCTGCCACTTGTGTGTACTTGCTTGGAAGATATTGAGATTGAACTGTAAGTGCCTCAAAAATGCTTAAAACAAGATGGACAAATGGGGTGGAACAGTATGTTGTGTATGCTTCTAGTAGCCTAATTAACAATGCTTTTTTTGGCATACAAAAGAGCTCTGTTATCGGATCTGTACTCATATCGGCCAATACTCCCTGTTCAGGTATTGGGATTGTATAGGCACTGTAAAAGTGAGATTCGTGCACCTCTACATAATATATTTATTTTTTGCTGTAGGGCTTAACACTAATAACATGCTGACAGTACGGTTTATTGCTGTTTTTTTTTCTCTGACTGCCGTAGTGCTCGTTACGGGAGGCAGGTTTGACATTGCTGGTAGAGTTGCCACCTGCCTTCTATTGGTAAATCAAATGCGGTGTCCCGTTTTGAACCAATACAGGATGCGACTGAATGCTGCAAAACTAATTGCTGGTGTTTGTGACGGTATTGCATTCTGCATCTTCTACTGGATGGCAGTGCTTCTTCCAGTGGTAAAATAAACATAGTATTTTTAGTTTTTGTTGGCACTGGTTTTTATTGCATTCTCTTATTCGTTCAATAAATTCCCATTTGTGCTTTTACAGCTGTGTCTGCACTTGTGCTCCATTGCCGGTCCTGACAAGCAGTCACAGAGGAAATGACATCACTAAATTGGGTCTTAAATTGCATTGAACTTTTATCGAGGATTTGTTATATTTACACTGAGCAAAATCTATATACCAGTAATTATCATTTTATCGCCCAGCCCTACCTAGATTGCCTGTTGTCAAGCCAAGAATGTATTTTTATATATATGAATTTAGTTTGGATTGCCTGTATGAAGTGACATTTAAAAGGATGTTTGTACACAAAATAATAGCTGTCTTTAGAGACGGAGCTCTTCCCACTGCCATGTGAGTTCTTCACTTCTCTCTCATGTTGCCAAGGAAACCCAATGCTGCTGCTTCTGAGAAAGCTGAGAGAGCTCAAAGATCCCAGTGGTTCTATTCAGTATATGTGAAACATGGAGTTCACTGTCAAGTAACTCTGGTCCCTGGTGTCACCAGGGCTCAAAGCTGAATGCTTGCCAATGAGTGATGAAAGGACATAAAAGGGGAACATCACATTTCAGAGCGTTTTACATGATTATGGCCATGCTATTCTCAAATACAGTAGTTGTTTTAGATATCCAAGGCAGGTGATTTTCTAATATGGGGAAATTTCTGAGTCACCTAGCTTTGCAAGTTGAATGACGTTATGAGCTTTGCTTTTGGGTTGAATTAGCTAATCAAATTAAATTGTATAGCAGAATAGCATGATCAGTTGTCATGTGAGGCAGGACAGCCTAATGGATCTGAATGTTCTTCAGTAATGGAACGTATCATGACATTTAATGATTTTACTGTCTAATACTGGCCTAGTGGCATTTAAAGGAACCTCTTTATTGCTGCACTTTTGGTACATCCGGGCTCTAATGTGAACCGTTTCTTTGACACACATGCAGTACTGCTATTGCACTTTTCTCCAGGATTTCATGCCTTAAGAGTAATTCTACTTGACATGTTGTCCGATGCAGTCCTGAACTCTGCCACCCGCTCGCATAAGGCCAAAGGCTTCTTGTTTGTCACTTGGCGCCCCCTTGGGGTGGGAGGTGGAGCAGACTTTTGGCACATTACTATAACTAGATCTGGATTATCTGATATACTTTTAAAGCTGATTAAACATGTAATTCCTGCCATTCTCAGCCTAGATGTGCTGCCTTCTCTCCTTCTGTTCTATACTGCTTACCATACTGTACCAGTAAGGACATTTGTGTAATGCCCATCCAGTATCGCAGCACCTCCCATTGTCGGCTTGATGCTGGACCTGCTGCTTCAGCTTTTGCAGCCCATTGAAGCGAACAGAATGTCTGCCGATGAGTTTCAGGATCCTTCATTTTTAAGCAGAGTTGGCCTTCCTCATTTAACCTTGCTAGGGATGGTCCCTTGTTGCTGGCTACAATACTGCAGTGAGGGTGAGGCACCAACCCAGGTATATGTCTTAATGTGTACACTATTCCATTATATGTGAGTCTGCTAGATCTATATAATGTGTATATGTTAGACCTGTATGAACAGATGTAGTGGCCTAGCAGGCTGGGAAAGGGGGACCATCTGTCACCCCCACCCCCCCCCACCCCGAGCGGACTGCTCTTCCGGTCCTGGTTGATGAATTGTTATGCAGAGGGTACAGTCAGGGTCAGTATCTTTCACCGGTGGAAGAGGCACCCATGATATCACTGCATAAGCAGGATTCTTTACCGATTTTGTGATGTCTGTCATAGCTTTTCCAAATTCACAGTTTGGTGCAATTTGTGTAAAGCAGAGAAGAAAATTTGTTTTGAAAGTTATTATTAAAACTGCAAATACAAACACAATTAGCAAAACTTCTAAACCAAAGGAAATGACCCCTGTTACAAATGATGCAACAGTCAGATTTGACAGCCGGTTGGGTCCGGGTCATTTATACGTGGCTTTGTATTGGGTATACCAGGCTGACCCACATGTTTTTACTTGCAGGTGAAAATCCATCTGTATGTCCTGCATGTTAAACTCCTTTCACTATTAAGCACATTTTGTTGCATTTCCTAATCAGTTACTCAGCAATATGCAAAAGGATGAGGGTCCAAATAAAGAGCAAAAGCATCATTTGTATGGAAGCACTTCACATTAAATTCTGCTCTGTAATACTGACAGATGACTGCATTTCACATTCACTTTTAAATGTCACAGAACGACTGCAATGCAAATACATCTTGGAAAAAAGACATTCAGGCTTGTCGGACTCACCCAGTAATGTAAGGTTAGCCTTGTGGAGTAGCCTTGCCTGTTTTTATCGTCAAGTGAACTAAAATTATTTCTTAATTTACTTTCTTTGTTTTAGAAGCGATTGTTTTGACGGGAATCAAAGGTTCGCACAGTTGCTTAGCCATATCATTTTATACAGTACGATACATACAGTAAAATCCCATTATAGTGGACTCGCTTATAAGGGAATATCGTCTATAACGGACGAGGTCCGCTGGTCCCGGCCGTGCGCCTTTTAAGAACAAGCAGAAAAAGCATCAGATATAGCAGACTCGCATATAACTGAATTTTGCTTATAACGGACAAATAATTTGGTCCCCAGGGCCGCTTTTAGCTTTAGTTTTGTTTGGCTATAACAGACATGCAGGCTCCGCCTACAAGTCGCGTGGCATGCCCAAGCATATCCAGCAAGGCATATCCAGCGCAGATACGTAGTCGGGATTATTAATAGTCACACATCTGGTCAGGTAAACTTGGATTACTACATTTACAATATAATAATCTATACCAGAAGTGTGTCTGCTGGGGTGTGGCATGAGTAAATGGTGTCCTGTAGTTGCGTTCTGGGCAAACAGCAACTCAGGATATAACGGACTGTTTTGCCAGGTCCCTTGAAGTCCATTATAACAGGATTTTACTGTATAACCATTTTATATTGATTATTTTTCATAACTGTATTGTGTGTTAGGGCTAAACAACAACAGGGAAAAGTTCACATTGCAATATTTGAAGTTGATGAGATATTTAGGAGTTTAAAATGAACTATGTAACTAAATAGAACTTATCTACCAGCAGTGTCTGTCAGATAAGTTGCTGGTGCCTTGAATTGTGCCAGCACACAAAGCAGTGCCGCGTCTGCTCAATGTCACCTCTATGTAATACAAAATATTTTCATACATCTTTTGGTAACCAGTGCTTTTTTCCTCTTCACATTTTTCTAATTTCTCACAAATCTGCCACAAGATATGAGTGAGCCCAACAGCAAGGATGATGTGTCTGTCTCAGAGAGGACATGCAGAGCTCATGCAAAAGAGGCAGTAAACTTTAGACTTTTTAAATGTAAAAGGAGCCATCATTAATACTGCACACCTTGCTAAGTTTGGCTTCCTATGACTGAGCAAAAATGTTTTAGCGCAACTCATTGGTGGTTTGAACCCACCAGACTATCATAATCCCTGCAGTGTGACAATTGCATGTACATGGAATTAACATTGCACATCCTGCAGGCCTACGGCACTGGAGTGCAGTGGGTAGTGGGGTCGCTGCACACTGCCGCCTTGTGTGTGTGGAGTTTGCATGTTCACCCTGTGTGTGTGTGTGTGGAGTTTGCATGTTCACCCTGTGTGTGTGTGTGGCTTTTTCGGCGGATCCTCCAGTTCATTTCCGCTTTCCGAAAACATGCAACGTAGGTGAATTGGACTTCCTAAATTGACCGTATTGCAATGTATGTATTTATTATTTATTGATTTATATATTATTAGCGATTACTCAATGAATCAGAGTTATCTGTAGATTACTAGATTTATTGATACAATCAATAGTGAAAACTAGGGCTGCCGTGATTAGTCAACGTAGTCGATGACGTCGACACTTAAAATGCGTCTCATATGATTTTAAATGATGCCTTGTTTTAAATTATAATGAAATTACCTTTTGATTTCTAATTCATTATAGCAAATGTTTTCCTTCAATATCACTACATAATTATGGGAGTAATTCAAATTATCACAAAACAAAATGGTAGTTAGTACACTGTGCAAGCATTTGATGGCGTAACACAGCAACACCAGCACTATGCATGATCACATGAAGAGAAAATGCACAGAATAGCACCAGCTCCGCTAAATATAAGGATATAGCAAATTTATACTGATTACTCACATTTGGGCATCACAATATGCCTCTTGTTAATATTTTAAGCTTACTACTACTCTGTTTATCGAATTGTGGGTATAACCAACCAGTCAGTATAGTACTGAAAATCCGGCGCCCATTATCTGGAGTTCTGATGCCAGGCAGTCATGGTCCTCCAGACTGCTCATATTCCCATTTGGCGCCCTGGGTCTTTTGCTGGTTACATCAGCAGATCTCACTGAAACCAGAGGAATCTGCAGATCTGCAGCTGGTCAAATTACTCTGAACCCCAACCTTGTACTGATACTCCTCTACAGACTGCTGCTGTTCACTTACAACTGAATGAGTGTTGTGTCTCCCCCCCCCCCCGTTACTGTGTTGCTGGGCTGAGCTTCCACAAACATGTTTGATTGCCTGACAGCACCCCTCCAGGAATACTACACATCACAATACATGTTATAAGCTATTAAAATATGCTTCCCCCCCTCTTTCATAACAGCTTCTGTTCTGTTTTTTTTTGTGCCCCCTGTACCGCGTATGACATTTTACCTTTTCTACCATTCATTCGCTGCTCCTATCCTACACGAGCTGTTACTGCTAAGTAGAGATGCACCGATACCGATATTCGGATCGGTATCGGCGCCGATCCAGACCTATTTGACGGATCGGGTATCG
>JAODJU010000039.1:4956505-4976989 GCA_026776725.1 Gnathonemus echidnorhynchus
TGCTGTTGAGGGGGCGGGGCGCCCCTAATATAATGGTAGGAGAAACACTGCACAGTTTACAATGGTCTGAAAAAGAGAAATTCCAGAAATAGATGGTTCCTAAGTTTCAAACCACAGGCCAAAGGAGCCCAGGCTGTAACATGGTGAAACCCTCCAGCCCGGTCCTGCCCGGCACATCTCCCTTCATTCCCGCATCCACGCTTCCCCAGAACTTTCATCCAGTCTGTCTCTAGCGTTCTCAGCGATCGCATTTGTTGCCACGCTATTTCTGTCTGTCATAAAAATGTATAAAAAGCATGATTTTCATTGTTTTGTCAACCCTTGATACATATTTTTTCACGCTCTGTCTCATAAGAATTAGGCTAAAACGTCAGAAATCCTTTTATTTGATGGAGAGTGCAGGGTGCCACTTTAATGTGCGCTCTACCGGCTCAAATCACATTTCACCATACTCTCTACCGGCTAAGCCCAGATAATAACAATAACTTAAGTGACATCTCCTGTGGCTTTATTCTCATTGTCTCCCTTATTTGTTTGAAAGTTAAAGAATAAAGTGATTGACAATATAAAACAATAAAACACATGTCATTGGAACATTTTTTATGCTCCACCAAGTGATAGAGCGCAAAAGCCGGTAAAGCACATCCCGAAAGGCTACTGGATACAATACCGTGCAATAATGTACAATATACTTTATTATTGTATTTAGTTTTGGTAAGTTCTTACTGTGCGTAATTTATTAAAGTTTACCATATGTACATACATAAAAAGCACGGGTCCGCACAGGATTCAGTATTATCCATGGCTTCAGACAACTGCAATAGGTCTTGCAACATTTCACTCGTGGATATGGGTGGTCTTCTATATATAAAAGCAATATAGGTAACTAGTAGGGCTGAACGATTTGGGGAAAATATCTAATCGCGATTTTTCTGACAGACATTACGATTTCATACGATATATTTTTTTTATATGCCAAGCTTCAGTTCAATATTCCATAGTCCATAAATTTAAAACACATGACGAAGCATTACCACATGAGATACCGTCAAAATATGAACTGGTCTCTATTCTAATGCAAGGATGAGAATTTAAAGATGTGGTGTGTTAAGTTAATTAAAGTAATAATCAATACAATTACAGCAAAAAGAAAAACAATAGCGATCTTGCAGCAAACAGCTCGGTCCCCTAATAACTCTAGAAGCACCTTTTCCCACGGCAATGAACAAGCAAGAACTACTTCAGTGTTTGCAGCCCTTTTGTTTGCGCTAATGTGTTATTAGTGTTAACAGCAGCAAATCTAACACTCTCAACCAAAAAGCCGCCGTGTTCATAACAGAGTGGCTGTTCTGAAATCGTAAAGCTGGAAGGATTTCGAACGTAGTATGCATTTTATAAAATGTCGAATAAACAGACGTAGTTTATTGATGATTTCATGCTGGTCGAAGTTTCTACTTTTTAACAACTGTATAAGGTTATTCTCTATACAAATCAATTTAGGGAAAACAAAAAATGTATTGTGTTCAGGGTTTCAAGCTCTCGGGTTTGGGTAACACGCTTTCAGACTCTCATGCAAGAAATCTTATGGCAAATCTAAATTATTCCATTATGAACTTAGAATTAGCTGCATCAAAAATGTTAGGGCAGTTTGCAAACCCTACAGACTATTTACAGGGTAATAAAACTCTTAAATGTATGTGCAGACTCGTCTCTAACAAACTCTCACTCCAGGCAGCTGACCAAAGCTGGCAGCCCTGCATCATAAAATGCAGTTTTCGATTGAAAATCGATTAATCTATGGAAATCAATACTATAATAATCAATGAGCACAAAAACATCTGACATAAACACGACTGTATTATGGGTTCTATGGCTTTTCTGGGGGTCACAGACTCCGCTGCTGTGGGGATTACTGACTGTCTCGTTGGTTTGATGGGTTATGCTAATGCGATTTCCCATTAACAAAAACAAAATGTGTGATACACTGAAGTATGTCGCTGCTGGTGTTTAAAAGTTTTATTGATGATAGGACCTTTCTGAAACAATCTCTGAAATTCTTTCTGAAATAGGAAGGCAATTCACTTACAGCTTAGTAATCAGTATTTTTTCTGCACTGCGAATGCAGCATTTTCTTCGGGTCTCACGTGTTTGCTGTTTGTGGGTGTATACTTCGTCGTCTCGGGCCACTTCTGATTGGTGAGCATAACTGTCACATAGGGAGCATGTATAATATATAATGTATGTCCTAAATCTCAGCCTTTGCGATTTGCTAATCGCAATGTTTCAAATCTCGATTTCGATTTTAAATCGATAAATCGTTCAGCCCTAGTAACTAGTGATGATTCCTTCAGTTAGCAAATCCCTTGTGATATAAATTCAACTTCTGGAACAATGTGCTTGTGTATGCATGAGTTTCCTTATAAACTTGGGCTTTCTGTCAAAAAAGCATGTGGTTTTGTTGTCTACAGTGCCTGAAGTGTGTGCTTTCTGTGTGTGTGTGTGTGTATGTGAATGTGAACTCTATAATGGGTCTACCTGTGCGTGGTAAGGTGAGAATCTGAGCTCATTGGGGCTCTGCATTAGATATGCAGTTATGGAAAACGGAGAGAGAAACTACTGTGAATTTTTTTTGTAGATTGTACCACCTCTAAGCCACTGCTTCTAGTACAAATATGACAGCAGATACTAAATGTGGGGACTAGCATTTTATTGCTTCAAATGTTTCACAAAACATAACAGATCAATAATGGAGTGTCAGGAAACAAGAAATAGCTTGTGCCTTTTATGTATTCAGTGTGCTAAAAGCAGCTGGGGGAATCGGTGGCTGGGCACACATTCACTGCTGTGTAAGAGGCACTCCTGATTTATCGATGGCTTTGTTGGGACATCTTCCTTGTGCCTGTACTACCACTACCAGACCCATGGATGTGGGCCTGCTGAGCAGCACGTACCAGACTCAGGCAAGAAGCTTTGAGTTGTGTGATTGTCAGAGATCCATCTGGCAGGCGATGGTCCAGCTGTCAGAGGGGGGCTTCAGCCTTGTGCAATGTGGGGCGAGCAGCGGAGGTCACACCATGCAGCTGTTCATGGCAGAGGATACTGGGTCTAGTCACACCGTTAGGATGGTCTGAGTTGGATTTTTTCTCATAAGCTTTTTCACAGAATGGTATACAAACACCTTCTGAATCGGCAACATCTCACTGCATGTGCACATAGACCACTGGTATGAGAACATTGCGTAACCAAAACAAATGACCCTTTAATTATGCACGGCTTGTAAGAAATTAAAGGGATGTTGCTAGAGATGCAGAAAGTGTATCATCTGGTAAATATTGTCACATGGCTTTTAACTTTAAAAGTAAAACAGAAGTCAGTATTTAAACATTTTAAAATAGCAACTTTGTGTTTTGACAAACATCTTGGTCTTCACCCATTCTGCATGTCCTGTTGATTACTTCAGAATATTTGGTGGCTTATCTTTTTAAAAATATTTTTAAAAAACAGCTTGGTGTGATACTATCCAGTCATATTAGGTTTTACCCCCATGTTGACACCTGATTTTTTTTTTTTTTTAACGAAACAAATGTGATGTGATTTACTGCCACTAGAGGGAGACAAATCCAAGGATTTCATGTCACCTGGGAGTCTGGAATTTATACTTTTAATAAAATCATTAGCTTGTATGGCTTACATTTTTAAATACTACCAATAGTGAGCATGATTACTTTAGTGTTATCATTAGGTGGTGCTATTTAGAAAAAAAAAAGATCCAAAAAAGGGACCTTTTGCTGAATCCAAAGGAGACAGTGGAGATAATGAACAGGCCATGGCAGCAATTGTCTCTAGCTCCTCCTGGTGGAAGAGGTCCAGTATCACACTCTGATTTTCAGGTCACTCTCCCAGTGAATTCCACCATGGCGGCAGCTTGGCAGGAGTGCGGAGTCATGGTTACATGAGCTTCACCAGGATGAGCATGAGAATCAGCACCACCACAATAAGCAGGAAATTGAGGATCAGGTTGAGGCCGCGGTTGTTGACCAGATCCATGGATGTGGGCCTGCTGAGCAGCGTGTAGCAGACTTGGACAGGAAGCTTTGTGGGGCTGTCAGGGATCCGGCAGGCGAGGGCCCAGCTGTCAGAAGGGGGCTTCAGCCTGGTGAAATGGGGAGTGAGCAGCGGAGGTCACACCATCCTGCTCCTTCCTCTTTTCGGCTACAGTGGCAGACATACAGCTGTTCATAGCGGAGGATACAGGGTTACAGTCAAACCCTCACTATGGACTTTTTGTTCATTATACACAGTGGCTATATATCTTACCTCACTAGTATGTGTCACTGTACTGCTGGCTTAGCCAGTGTGCATCTGTGTGTCATGCTGTTACCACGCTCAAGGGCAGAATGTGCTGGAATTCAAATTCATAGGGATGTCATAACTTGCTGTGGGTGTTTTCTGAACATGACAGCGCTGCTTCATAACACCAAGTGGCTGAAAATCTTTGTTTAATGGTTAATTTTAAAGAAAATGCCTAATACTTTTGTTATTGTTCTTTCTGTGCAGTGTGACATTAACTGTGATTCTTTTTTAATGTACAAGTTTGTAACACTTTGCATACCATGCATAAGCAAAATTCAGTGGTGCTTTTTTATATATTGGCAAATGTGGATTGTTTTTCTTTATAGCTAATTCTGAGTCCCCGTAATAAGCATTATGAAAGCCAACAATCTAAATCTCGCAGCTTTAAATATATAACGTGAAAGCGTGTACAGTCAAAACAGACCTGCACAAGGTGATCTTAGAGTGCTGACGCCATGGTTACTGTTCAGTAGTAGCTTGGCTTGTTTTACTCAAGGCCAAGGGAAGGTCAGGGCTTAACATCACAGCATGGTTCATTTAGACACTGTGGATTCCTGTTGCTTTCATTACATACCCCATTTATTTCAACACGGTTGAGTGGGAACAGGGACAATGCGACAGCAGAACTAGAAAGGAGGTCCCAGAGGAAACAGAGGAATCACGGTGGGACATGGGGTAGGGGTAGAGCAGGGGTGAAGAGCAGCACGACCTCGGTGGCCTCTTGTTCAACCATTGTAGCCCCACTTTCACACATCATCCTTTGGTGGCTGGAAAGCCCGGATGGACAACCCTCTCCCTCTTAGCAAACCGCAAAAGTGACAAAAAATAGTCCTAGTGGTTGCTTAACAGGGGTGCAGACGGACCATGCAAGGTTTTAAATTCTAATACAGACTTGGCCCAAACACATTTTCTGAAAAATTGGTAGTTCCCTTATTTATCTAGCTACGACTTGACTCCATCCCCCCCCACACAGTCAGTCGTCCTATTGGGTAGCTGGTGCAGAGCCACACCCCCTCACATCAGCAGAAGAATGACATAGATGAGCAGCAGACAGATGAGGATGAGGCAGAAGTTGACAAAGAGGTCCTGCAGGTTCTGCTTAGCCTGGGGGGGCACCTCCATGGTAGATGCCCTCCGGATGGCGGAGCGAGTCATGTGCTGCACCTTCTCCATGCTTAGGACAGTGAGGTGGGTAGGGGGGTGGTTGTGGAGATTAAGATGCAAGAGCGTACACTAAGATGGAGGTTAGTGTAGAGAGGGGTGCAGAGGGTAGAAGCAGGAGGGTGTGGTTGTGAAGGTGGTGCCGGATATGGCCGTGGAGGTCCGACGAGCCCGAGGGTGAGGGGGACTTCGAGGAGCTGAGGAAGGGAGCAGCAAAGAAAGGGAATGAGTGAACAAGTTAGGGAGAAAAAACAGAACGTGGAGTATTCTTTTAAACACGAGAGAATTCAAACACGTATGGACTCTTCTACCGTTGCTGATGGCAACTGAATGATTTGACCCTTTTACTGGCTGTACTGTTCTCAACCGCTACCATGCTCTTCTCTGAACTAGCTGCTATATTTGTTCAGCTCCAGATACTCTTCCTATAAAAATATTAACCGGCTTTGTATTATCATCGAAAGATTTTTGCACTGCCATGCACACGCATGTTGGATGTTTCAAAAGGGTTTTTTTTATTATTACCAAGTCCAGTCTTCATTGGGTTTTCTGGATGCTTTTCCTTCAACCCTAGTGCTAGTAATTCATCAACCATTGTAGCCCCTTAACCTTGAATCTTGAACCCTGCCCCTGAACTACAAGTTCTTGCACTCTTAATCTTCAGAGCTTTGTCAAAATAGATAGAATTACTTGATGAGCATGGGGTCTCCACTCTCACAATTCACTTCCTGGTGTTTTCAGTAGGGTTCATACTGTTCTAGAAATAGTAGGATTGCAGACGGAGGAATTTGGCTGTGAATGACATCCAGAAGGGTGTTCTTATGATCTGTTGTGTGTTTAAGCAAATTGGCCATAGTGGAGGCTGGTTTTTCTCCCCTACAATCGGTGAGCTCTTGTTTTGGCCGTGTTTTTGTGTGTTTGCCTTTCACAGGTAGGCACTGTGCTGGTGCAGGTGGTTTGTAATGTTCTTCCCAATTCGTCCATATTAGATCCATATAAGAGCAGCTGTCAGCAGAGTAGCCAGTGGGATTAGCACAACAGCTAAATGTGTCATTGTCCCCAGCGGCACGGGTTGAGGAACATGGGACAATTAATGCGACCTGTTAGATGCCGCTGTGTCTGTCCTCCATGGCTATGTCACACGTTGTCTCTAGAACAGCAGTCAAAGTTTGGCATCACAGATCTTGGTAGTTGGTCTGATATCACTCGGTGTAATATAAATCACTCTTAATTGCATCAGCAGAGAAGCATGAACAGAGATGGTTGTCTGCTTTTCAGGGTTAGGGCTCAGTGCAGAGTTCCATCCACATCCCCATGATGCCCTCTCTGCTACAGTGCAGCCTTCCGAGACCCTTGTGTGTGTTATCATGCTTGAGGGCCTGACACCCTGGGCCTTCTGCTTTGATGACTCCTTTGAGGAATTCAACACTAAAGCGCCACAGAGGCGCCAACAGCCGCTATCTGCCTCACCACAGCTATGCACTGCTGGTTATTCTTAGTGATGACCTTCCTGCACTGAGAGGGGGAGTTGGCCCGTCCTTCCCTGCCCCCCATGTCCCCAACTGCCAACAGTGTGTGCAGAGGCATGGTGGAGACTTGGAGATTGTCAGGACCAGTCATTGCACTGGAGGAATTTCTTTGGAGGCTGCTGGTCAACTAAGTCCCACTTCCTACAACCTGGCCCCACCTCTCTGCCAGTGAAGCTTGTATTTTGGGTAGTGAGTGCGAAGTGAAGCTTCTAAGCAGGCGCTGACAATCCTGGCTCTTCCTTTCTGCATGAGTGCAGCTCATGGATAGAGAGGCTGCAGGACATACTAACATCTCTGCTTATTTCCCATTGCTGGCTATATCTAGCACCTTGTCCTTGGATTAGCTTAATGGCATGATAATGAAGCTGTCACTGTGAACCGAGTCCTGTGCTCCCTGATTCACTTATGCTTAATTCTTTCTTGGCAGAGTATTTATGCAGCTTTTTCCTCTTTCGTAGTCAGTGCTGAACAGACTAAGCATTGCTGCTATGATTTAATGATGGGTTATCCAAGCTGCGGTTTTTGCTACATCTCCCCAACCCAGTCATCTTGCTAAAGGGTACTCCCAGTTCTGGCTCAGTCTGCATAAACTTGCACTCTTGCCAAGGATCTGCTTCCTTAATTGTACAAAACAGATGATGTCCCGGGTGTCCCCAGACCCTAGTGAAATTCATTTACCTACCCAAACACTGAGAGGCAGTTGTGCTATTTGTTTTGTTTTGAGCCACTTCAGAAATCTTCCTCTAGAGGAGCATAGTCCCATTTTGGGTGAGTCATTCCTTAATCTGACACTGCAGCTGCCGCTGGTGCCCATGTCACCAGGGTCACATGACCCTGAGATAATAGCGTTATGATGCCTAGTCCGAGTGCCGTGTGTCAACACTAGACATTGCCAGCATTCCAGCAGTCAAGGATTTATGAGAGTGCTCTAATTTTCCTGTCTGAGACTGATGACACTACTAACAACCCCTGTGGGCCCAAATTAAGGTAGTAAGGTAGTTCTGCAATATGAACACCTAATCACAGCAGGGTTGGCATTTAAATCTGTAAACTATAGATTGTGTGGGAGCTAGCTGGAAGGTTTTGGAGGTTCATTTAGTGAATTGGACTGAGATTAGCCAGGTCTTGTCGAAAACTGCCCGATGCATACAGAGAAGGAATTGAATCAAACCTAAGAAGGAAATCTTGCAAGAGTTGGTCTATGAATTCCCCAGCGACTTCAGTGACTTTTCCTGTCTCTGAGGTCTGCTTGTTGTCTTGGGGAAGGTCCTGCTGGAATAGGTCATCTTTGGAGAGGCTTCTAGCTGGCATTGGCACCCCAGACTGGCAAAGAACTTTCCATGATGACATGGGAGCGCTTAGTGGGAGCAGTGAAGTATCACACTAGGTCTGAAGGGGGCCCAGGTAAAACCGAGACTGGCACTGGTTCTCATGCTAGGCCCACAAGACATCCACCCTTACATAATGATCATAAATACTTCTATCCGCTGTTCACAGTCCATATTTCAGTCTTAGGTGTGTCCTATAGATTGGAAAATGACCGGCAGTTCTAGAAGCAATCTTTTCTCAAGCTTGTAGGTTACGGGCTGTAGCACTGAATGCTGTTTGTGATGCCTTCAACCTGTGATAGACTGTTTGTTTGTTTGTTTGTTTCCAGGCGGGACACAACTGTGCCGTTATTGAGCTTGCTAATAATCTCCTGTTGTCTACAAACCCCTCTTTGTGTGAACAGTGCTCATTTTGCCCGAATGCAAATTTCACTGAGTCATGCATGTGCAGGGGTTGCCAACAGGGGCCCCCACAGGTCCATCATATATCCCATCAACCCTCTGGGTTCCACCTGTCTTGCTGCTTCTTCTTGATATTGCATTTAATAGCCAACAGAGTGGGATGTGTGGGATAACGGCTAAGTACGTAGAGAGAGAGACTGCCTGGTTATAAGCCCAAAGTCTGTGGCAGCATCTAGGGTCTTTTGTTTAATATCCTCTCCTTTTGTTTATCTTGCACACTAAGTTTATTTTACCCAACTTATCTTGTCTGAAGAGGGTGAACTGCATGCTTCTGTTATTAAGTGGAGGTATTTATTATAGCTCAAAGATGGCGGCACATTAAGTACGATGTCCTTGTATGGAGTTTTCTAACTCTCTCACGCATTTTTGAAGCCAGAATTTCCCACTGTAATGCTGTAGATCTGCTCAAGTGCATTTCATGGCTTGTTGGAAGGCAGATACGAACGGTTTAATTTATCCCTTGTTGATAGCACAATTTTATTTTTATTTTTTTGTTTGGCATGGACTAGTTAAACAAGTTTTCCTATTTAATAAATTAAGCTTCTCAAAAATATTTTAAAGATCTGAACTTTGGTAAAGCTAAAGTATGTTTCTCATCTTGTTGGCTCCAGACTAACATGAAATGGTATATCTCAGGGTGCTTCCTGAGGAGTTCCTGAATTCACCCTTGGGGTTTCTCCAAATCGTGTATTTTCCACCAGCACCTGGGGAGCCCCTCTTCGCTGAGCAGCACTGGATGAGCGGGTGTGGTGTCAGGCTTACCTGGCACGGTGGTGCGGCGTGCCGATGCTCTGCTGCGCAGTTTCCCAGTTAACTCGGTGAATGTTGAGGAGGGATGGGGGCGGCTTCAGTCCAGCAGGCTGAGCAGGGTCTCTGGAAGCTTCTGTGAGCTCGTCCCACAGTTTAAGGGAGGCAGAGCTGGGTGCTGGGGGCGGGGTGAGGGACCGGGAGGAAAGTGGTTAGTGCGCAGCAGCCCAGTGGGGAGGGACGGGCCTGTGACCCTTGACCAGGCCCTCCTCTCCGGGGGAGTGTCCAGCCCCTTCCCCATTACCCATCACATTCCTATGTGATCGTAGCCTCTTGTTTGGTGTGCATTTGTTATGATGACAGGTCCTTAGTGTGGGCTTCCAGGCTTGGCAGTAAGGAGCGCCAGTCATCAGGACAGTGCCGGCTAATAAACAAGCATGGCACTGCGAGGCTGGGGTCTCTGAGTCCCTGCCTGAGCATTTGGGGGGTCGTAAGGATGGTGGACTGCCCTCTTGTGTGAAGATAAACCCTTTTTGCGATTTCTTCTGAAAGCACTTTATGAAGCCGGCTTATCAGCCAGCCAAGCAAGCAGCCTGAGCTGTTTCTGCACTCTGTTTACAGTAAATAGTTCTCTGTGTGTTTGCTGTCCACAAGCCACAGTTAAAGGGAGAAAATTTGCATTTTTTCTGTGCCTGGAAGGGAAGAATACACACAGGAGGTAGTGTTTAGCTGTTCATATGTATTTTTAAATACAGCAGATTGTCTTTCACATAATAGACCCGTGCTTTGAATTGTAAGTTTGCAGTGAGTTATCAGATGAGGAAAAATTTGGTAGTGTCTCTGTATGTATATGTTGGGGTTATAAGCAGTGGCTGCAAGCCACAGATGAGTATTTAATGAAAGGTCTGCCTTGTCCCCAGTGTGGGAAGTCATGACCCTCTGTGGGGTCTGTGGGAAGCAGCTCCTGCTTCCTTATAAGGAGCCTGACGAACAGCACACTAAACTGAAAGCAATGCTGAACGGGATTTTAAAATACTGGGGTGAGCCATAAAAATGCAGTCTGTTTTGGCTGGGTGGGGGGATGGGGGGGCACTGTACTGTGTTATTCCTCTTCATCATGTTTGCACTTGTGGTCTGATTTAATCTTTTCATGATTTCATGATGCACAGCTAAACAGAATTACATACTTTCGATATTGTAGCATGACCTCGAAGGATCCATTTAACATGTGAATTGTACCTCTTACCTTTTAGGAGGATGTTAATTCACTGGCACATAAAAATGAGAATTAGAAAATACCTCGAAAGACCTCGCTTAAGGGTTTGTATGCAGAATGGCTCATAGCAGTGCTGTGGGCATTGGAGGTACTGGAGGTGAAGGCTGTACGATATGATGATATATATATATTGTGTGACTTCTAGCATTTCGTATTATGCTTGTTAGTTTTCATTTTGTTGCAAATCACACTCTTTTTGGCAGTATTTTAAGTCATTTGGGAGTTGCCTTCTTCTACATGGCACAGATGCAGGCTAGAAATTTGCGTGAAGGCAAAGTCACTGCCCGATCTGTGGCACATATCCGCTCTACAGCCACATGCGCACTAGGTTATGCGAATGCGTGCGCTCCACAACATTTTATGGCGCTGTCTAATCTTTATCGCTCTGCCTGATCTTTACTGCGCACGATCCAACAGCTAATTACTTTCTATTTACCTTTTCATATTTTATACATGAATATTTAATATTTTGTTTCATGCTTAATTGAAAATTTGCCAGTTCTAACTAAAAGGAGAAAAATTATGAAATATAAGTACCTTTTATTTGTCGAGTATATAATTCAAAATGTGCTAAGAAATAGGGCTGTCCATCTGGTCATTTTATATAAACTATTCATTGAAATAACAGAAAATGTGCTGTAAGTGGGTTATGACATCACACAGCCCTAGTTGGGGTCCCTCTGCCTTCCTGGGAAGCTACCCCGTGATAGGAGCATGATGCTGGGTGGGGGTTCGGGTGGGGGGTTAGTACTGAAATTCAGACATTTTTAGTTGGACTGTTTGTAGCCTTCCAGTAAATTAACCTTTTTGTGTGTGGTGTTCTAAAATATTTTTGGCTTTCTGAACTTTTTTGATGATCACTCTCCGAAGGGTGTGTGTTAAAATGCACGGTTTTTAACATCCCCTTATGTTGACGAAAAGGGTGTCTGATTTACCCTGACTGTGTCCATCAGGCTGATTCCTTGGGGAGATTTTTTTGGGGGTGGGGTGATCTGAAAGCTGGGTACCTTGAGGGGCCGTGGGAGAAGGTGACAGGTGTGATAGAGTTCTGGGAACCGACGGCTGATTATCTGAGCTATGTGACAGACCGCGGGTGGTGCTTGGTCTCAGTGCTGCAGGCTGCTTTGCTGGGCGAGATCGTCACCGCGGAGGAAGCTACCCAATACACAGCAACATCCGATTTAAAATGGGGTAAAAGACCAGGTCTTTTCCTTCTTCAGTGCATCTCCCCAGGAGTAGACATTCCTCCGTTCCACATGCACAAATTGGGAGTTGTATGTGTGACATTTGCTTTGTAGTTAAGTGCTAGAAGAGAGATTTTGATTCATTATTCATTTGTTACATGATGAGGGAAATGGCAGCTCCATAAAGTTATAGTAAAAGAAAGGTACCAGCCTATTGTGTTTACATAGCTGATAATGGCGATGCAGTAAACAGTGTAATTTGGTGCTTTGAGCTCTGCCTTCTGAATCTGAGGAATGTGTCGTCTGCTGTTGGCCACCTCTGGCATGTTACTCACCATGCCGCTTCATTGACGTGGCTCAAACTGCTCACAGTACTAACTAAACAAGCCCACCTGCCTTCCTGTAAATTGATCCCAGATCACAGAGGCAGTGTCAGTAAGATGCCATTTCAGAGGATTACAGACATTCTGCTGTAAACAATACGTTGAGCTATTTATGCTGTGGTATGTATAGCACTTACTAAACAGCATGACTGACTTTCCTGTGTGTATGTCTCTGGACATGATGCTGTAACGTCTACGAAGGGGAAGGACTTGTCATTATAGATATTAAATGCTCCTCGTAGGGCAACGGGCGGATCTGTTTTCATCACCTTAGGTGATGAATTCTTATGTTGCCAAGGTGGATAAAAACAAGAAAGTAATGAGGTCATACCTATGGTGAGAGAAGCTGTGAGAAGCAGTGCAGCATGTAGTGTTACGGCTAGACACAGCAGAAGCACCTATAAATAACTGAGCACATGCGCAGCTACTCATTTATAGAGTACAAGAAGCACTCTCGGGTATTGGCTCTTGGTGGTATGGATTGGACTGAGGGGCACCTGTGCTCTGTTACATCTGTCTGTTCCTCTCGGCGACACCCTCCTTTGTTTTTATGAGTGACTGTAGACCACCTGACCACCCCACGGTGTAGTCTCCCTTTTTAATGCCCACAGGAATGAACCCTCTTTGTTCCTGTAAATCCCCTGCACTTTAAATAAAACCCGCTGCTGCTCTCGTGGCTGTGGTCGTGGGTGGTCTCCCCTTGGGCCTGTGGGTCAGCACCCAGCCTGTCACCCACATTCCGGCACCAAGCCCTCGCACACAGTCAGAAACCCCAAAAGGGATCAGCTTTCCTCAGTATCACAGCTTTTTCAGCCCTGAGCCGAATCAAATCCACAGGACCGCTGCGTCATGCCAGCAGCGCGACCGTCTGATGCCATTCTCCTAAAGCTCCCAGGCCTTCTCCGACACCACACACAATGGTCAGGGATTGAACGCGGCATGTCCCTGGAGCTGCTGACAGGGTTTGGTGTGTTTGGTGACAGCCTGCTCCCCAGCTGCCCTCCTGCTGTCCCTACATCTAAGATCAGGCTGCTGTACTGATGTCCCTTAGAAGACAATGGCACCCCAACATGAAGGTTACTGGAACGTTTCACACGGTAACATCAGTGAACCAGTATACCGTCTCAAACTTATTGAGTTGTAATTCTCAGGCTGGGTAAAAGATGAGACAACTGCCGACTGCCCTCACTGCCCTCCGGGGAGGATTAGCTCTGCATTCTTACATCCACTGGGAATGGCAGTCAACCAAGAAGGGTAAAGAGCCCAGGCAGAAGCATGATCGTGAATAGTTCCTGTTCAGGAGGTCCCATGTACTGTTGGGTCCTGGATTTTTCATATTGGCCCACTGTAGAAAGCTGTTTATGAGGGACATTCCCTCAGAGGGAAATTGCCGATGTGCCTGCCTTCTGCGTTGCTAAGAAACATTCTGGATCGACTCCCATCCCAATTTAGATGACAGAAGCGACCCTGTGACTTCCACCCACTCTGGGTTTTTCCTGGGCTTAAAAGGCAGTGCTGTTTTCAGCCTTTTTCTCCCGAGGGACTCTGGCTGCTTAAACAAGAAATTCTCTTTAGCCTATCATGTCACATTCAGTTTCTGTTTCCTATGTAAGAAACAAATTCCTTTTCTTTTTAGTTCATTTCCTCCGCAAACAAAAATACACCAGTTTAAAAATAGACAAACTTAGGAATGTACACCTACATTTATACATAAATCGAGAAGGACATTCTGGCAAACCGATATCAATCTTTCAGGACTGAAAACTGGGTGAAGCACATCTCATGTACCTCAGACTTCTCAGAACTAGTCTTCTGACATCTAATCAAGGGTCAGCAGCAACAGGGAGCTGGCCATTGCCATGTGCTCTCCTCCCCCCGGCTGAGGGGGTTCTTCTGACCCCGCCCCACACGCAGCTGGAAAAAGTCCCCATAATTGTTTGTTTTCAGTAGTGGCTCCCCCTCATTTCCCTACAGTTTATTGGGAATAGTTCTTTAAATTGTGCTTTTTGTGTCTGAAGTATTTTAAAAATAGACCCAGCAATGTGAAGCAGGTTGGCATCAGGGATGTGTTTGGACCACCTGGTTCCTATCATCAGGATGTGTGAGCAGGACGGGGCCCACTAAGGGCATTCAACACCCAGCCTTCAAGGGGGTGCAGCGTGCTTGATATATGGGTGGGGCTTTTATAGAGATGCTATTTTTAGCTTGGCCTTGGGACAGATTAGACACAAACAGTGGGGAAAAAATGATCCCACTGTTTAAAATAGTTTGAAAGAGAAATGTAAAGTTGTTTACAATAATAAAAACAAACATATTAAAAATATATGCGTACTGTAAACAGTTACACCCTTGTGTCTGGTTTCTGCCTTATTGATGTCATGATCCAGGGAAAGCAGTTAGGAACCTTTGGATGATTATGAGCAGAGCCATGACGTCAGTCGTGTGAAATGGCCAGCATACATGTACTAATTTGTCCTCTAGGCACAACCTGATTTGTTTAGAATAATAAAAGTATTTGTTTTCTACCATTACATGATATTTTCCCTAGTCAAAAGGAAGCAAGAATGGAATATGCTAATTTTACATACAGAAATAGCCCATGTTATTCCCTGTAAATCACCATTGTTTTCAAATTCCCTCTGTTGTGATAAGTGTAATAATTAATCGAGCATTTCTGCTTGGCTTCTGTTTGAATGCCACCTGGGGAAGGGATTGTTGGCCCAGCGTCCCCTTAATGTTTACTCCTCAGTGTGTTCTCATTGAAATGGCAGTCTGAGACAGGCCAGCTCTCTGGGCCACCGCCTCCTGAGGGCGCCGTGACATCATATGTGACACGGCGCAATGTGAGGTATCAACACGCTGTTAATCAGTGCAGCGTCCTCAGCGTGACGGCTCCTCAGCAGAGACCTGCCTCCGTGCCATCTGGCAGCTTCTGCTTTGTTGTGCTAGATGAGATTAGTCACCTAAGATTTGTGCTTTAAAAATACAATTACTGTTTCTCATGCTCACCAGTAAGCCTCGCTTTATGTTGCACAAAGACGTGTGCGTGTGAGAGACCCTCCACGGTGGCCGTCTATTCAGAATCTTCACCAGCAGTGTTTAACCGAAATGTTACTTAAAATGTGAGCACAGCACTCACTGAATGAACATTTGGCTGTTCGTGACAGGTTTTGGCTATAATGGATTTCCACTTTGAGTCAGCGGTGTTTCTCTCCTCCCTCAGATGCTGAGCGCGAGCACCCTGGTGAAGATCAAAGAGGGCCTCCTACGCCAGAGGGAGCTGGAGATCGACAGGTATGCAGAATTCTCCCAGAAGCCCACGGCGTCCACATCAGGAGTCGTTTCCAGCCTAGTTGTGAAATTTTCAAATCCAGAGGAACAGGAAGCTGCCTCCTCCATTTCTGTTCTGTCCCAGGTCCTAAGACTCAATTTAACTGTGACTCATTTGTTGATATAGCTATGCTGTATGGCCTTTTTTTCTACAATAGCTGAAAAATACAAACTGCAGAATTAATAGGACATAAAATCTATTTTCCCCTGGACTCTTCAGTAGTCATGTCATCTTGACGGCAAGGTTAGATGTTCTTCGGAGCTGGATTGAGTGCCGTTGCCAGGGACTCGTTGAGGGCACAGCTGTAACAGAGGGTTCCTCGTATTTGGGTTGTTGGCTGATGTCCTGAGGGGAAGCATTCTCTGAAGGCATGTTGCAGCGTGCGTCAGGAGCCTTGGGTTTCAGCCAGCCGCCTGCAGACTGTGCCACACCTGGGCGGAGGCACGATGCCATTCGGTGCTCAGAACACAACTTCTGCATTCTAGCACTATAGACTCCTATGCTGCTACTCTATGATATTGATAGTTTGCATCATAAGGGTTTTGATCTAGACAGGAAGGGTGTGTCAGAGCACTGTCTCACTTCTCATCCTCCTGAAACAAAATCAGGAAACATACATAGCACAACAGCATACAGTTGTCCTCAGAGGAACAAGTTTCTGCTCTATTTCTGTTATATCCTGATGGATTTTCCTATGAGGATTTTGCTTACTTTGATTTGCTAGCAGTTAATTCTCATGTCACATTCTAGATGGACATGTGATTTGCCAACAGAACCACGTGTGAATATCTAATTTGTGCTGCCAGGCCAGTGCTGTCCCTCGAGCAGCTGCATGTTATATCACGGGGTGTAGGAAGTCATGAAAGTGGCATCCTCTCTGAGTTTAGCTGCTTCATCCATCCCCAGTAATGGCACCTGATTTGAGCGGATGAAATGTTACGCAAAGGGAGGACACTCTGTCTGTTTTATGTTATTGAAATTCTTGGTTCACTCCCAGATCATCCATTGCCCGAAATTCAATTTTGTTCCCTAATTTGGATTGTCAAATAGGCAAGAACTGGACTTTTATGCTATTAGTCTATAAATCAATGCCACCCATTTCTGTACAGTTGTTGCAGGCTTTGGGCACAGACCTGCCTGGCGTGGTCCATGTAAAATGGCAGGTCCTAAGTGTGGCTAACATACATTAGATGTTTACAAACAACTCTTAGCAGCTTGAACTGATCCTTCTATGAGCAAGCTGTGTCTGAAATCCTGTATCTGTCTAGATGCATCGCTGAATGTTTTTTGTCTTTGTTTCCCCAGATTTTTAACTGCGTGTTTCTTCAGTGTGCATCAACAGATCATTATATCAGGGTATTATTTACTATTAGGGCTGCCTGCGACCCTGAGCCCTTAGCACTGGATTTATTAAACCAGCAAATTAAATCTTTCTGTGCTTTGTGTCTCAGGCAGAAGCAGCAAATACTGCAGCTGCATGCAAGAATCAGGGAGAATGAGCTAAGAGTGCAACAAGCCCTCCAGAGCCACAGGGGGTGTGGTGAGGATTCTTACCTGCTGAAAACCAAGGTATACATCTCCCCTTTACAATGCCATTTCAGCAGTGACACTGTAGGTCATTATTCACTCTTATTGTATACACAATAAATACTGCATTCACTTTATGTTTATCCTAAAAAGGAGTCCCCCCTGGATGGTCCGCAGCTCTCCAACGGGGCAGGCCCCCTCTGCTCTGAGAATGGGGAAGTAGGCCGTAGGCTTGCTGCTGCCGAAATGGAGGTCATCCGCCTCAACGAGTTCCTCAAACAGAACACGCAGAAGTATACTGAGGACATTAAGAAGCTGGAGGAGAAGGTGAGCTGACCTTCCCACCATTGGCACCTCAGCCATGACACACAAGACGCTGCCTTTGCTCCAGCAAGACCCTGGTCCCATGCTGATCTCTGCAGTGCCTCTTATCTGGATGGGTTTGAGCTGCAACTCCTTGCTAACAGCAATCAGAAATACATATGATAGCAAAATCTCAGCCTTGGCGTGACCAGTCCTGTCACGGTCACTATGCCTGCTCTGTTTGAGGAAAGCTTTGCCCTTGGTGTCTGGCTGTGTGTTTTAAAGGCCTGATGTTTCACTTTGTTCTTTCACTTGATGGATTGTATTTGACAGCTGCTTCTAGTCATCATGGTACAGTTTTGGCATGGGCCAAGTGCGGTGACCTGAAGGGCCTGTAGGGGGCGTCATGCGGTGACTGACTTGCACAATCTTGCATTGTCCAGATGAAGACACGCGATCGCTACATCAGCAGCCTGAAGAAGAAGTGCCAACGTGAGGGCGAACAAAGCCAAGAGCGGCAGCAACGGATAGAGACGCTGGAGAAGTACCTGGCTGACCTGCCCTCCCTGGACGAGGTCCAGAGCCAGGCCCAGCAGGTACTGTCATCTCCCCTCATCTGCACTGGGCTGCATGTGCTTTCCGTCACTGTTACGCCAACCCTGGCACCGATAGCGCAGACATAGTGCCTTGCCCCATAGATGAGGCCGTACCCATAGAAGGTCATTAGAGCCGTGTCAATATTCAGTCTCCACTGCTTGGAAAGTACGAAAGTTGGAATAAATGCGGCCATATACTTTGTACCACTAGAGGTCAGTAAAAGCCAGGGGTCTGTTTATTTCACAAAAACCAACTTTTGCCAGTATGACAAGTGTTATCTGCACTGACAGCTTGTTGGAAACTCTTATTCTTATTGTTTTATTTAAAATATTTATATAGTTGTTTGCTGTGTGATTTTTTCCATGGTACTGTTATTGCTGTATAATATAATTATGATAGTAATACTAGCAGGTTTTCCTTTGAGACATGAGGTCCTCTTGTCTCCTGAAGGAGCAACGTATAACTGTGAATCTCCGCTTGATTGTGATACTTCCTTTTGGCACCAGACAATCATGGGAACACCGTCTTTAGAAAGGTGTACAGGGATATCTCTGCTAATGTTTATACCATATTGACAATATGACAAGTGGCTGAACATCTTATCTAAAAAACTATTTGAATAATTCCAAAATGGATTTCATGCAGCACTAAAGGAGTCTGGAGTAAGTTTTTCTTGGTCGTATCTGAAGGCTGGGTGTTTACCATGATGTGACTTTCGTGTGTCCTGAGCCAGCTGGAGGAGGTGCGGGCCACGGCACAGAGCCTGCAGGACAAGGTAGCCCAGCTGGAGCACAGCCTGGGAGAGAGCAGGGCCTTGCTGAAGGAGAAGGAGGCGCTGATCGAGAGCCAGAGCCTCCGTGAGCAGGAGCTGGTGGCTTCTGTGCAGAGGTGAGCTCTATCAGGGCACTTGGACCAAAACCACATTGTGGGCCCGAATGCACAGCTTTTACCATCTGCTGCTCCTACATGAACACTAACAGTGCAAATGGGCTGAAAGCTTCACATCTTATTTTGTGTATAAACAAGGTTTCTGCCCTCCCTGTACTGTGATCCTTTAAATACGTTCTCTCTGGTCTCTGAGTCTTGCCGTAAAGCCGTCCTGTCTCTCGGATTCTGACGTGCCGTAAAGTCGCTGAACTGCACTGCACTGTACTGTACTGTAAAGTCGTTCCCTTTCAGCTTGCAGGAGAAGGTGGAGAAGTGCCTTGAGGATGGTGTCCGCCTGCCCATGATGGACCTGAAGCAACTGGAGAGGGAGAATGCCGGCCTGCAGGAGCAGCATGCCCACAGCAGCAAGGTGGGTCATTGTCTCGCCTGCTGTGCGGGGTACCGCACTCCTGCACTGGGGCTCTCGGTCGCAACCTGATGTCTGACTCTCTCCCAGATCTTGGCCACCCAGAAGAAGCAGATGGAGAAGCTCGGCCTGGAGCTGGCGGTAAGACTGAAAAGAATGGCGTGAGCTGTGGCATCCCTTACAGAGAACCGGAGCCTCCTATAACACTGCGTTTCTTCTCTATCTCCACAGGCTGTTGAGGAGAGGCTGCGAAAGGAGAGGGGCACGTCGCAGGAACTGCGTGATCAGCTGCGGGAGAAGGACGAGGCCCTGGCGGCACTCCACTCAGCCCTGCAGGAGGTAGCGCCTCCCGGCCTTGGCAGCTCTCCCCAGCCCTCGTTCATTTCATCTGTTCTAGCTGTTTAGCAGGTGCTCTCATCCAAAATGACTAGTGCAGCCGGTATCCTGCAAGGGGAGGAGCTTCTTTCAGAAGCTCACAGCTCCGGATGAATCCTGGCGAATGCCAAGCGCTGTGCTCCCTGCCCGCGGCTCAAGTGTCATATAGTAGTTTATGTTTCGTAGTTGTAGATGGCCTGCCGTCGAGGGCGTGGGAGACATCACTGCCAACGATGTTATCCTCAGAGCCAGTGGGCACAGTAATCCAGCAGCACCATGCGATGGGCGTATAAAATCACACAAGCCTCAGTGCACAGATTAGGGTGATTGAGGGGATTTTTCTTTTATTGGTTTTTGTAAGTTCTCTCTAATGGTGAAATGTTGTGCTGCCTGAAATGAGAATTCGGGTCACACGATAGCAGCAGTGCACGTCAAGGGCTTTCCCTGACCCAGGCTCCTTGGACACATAGAATCAGATACCAGGAGCCGGTGTGGTAACTGGATGATTACATAATAGGTGAAGATGTTAGAATAGTCCATTCTGTTTATGCATCCTTTAATTAGAGATGGGCGATCCACATTTTTTCAGTTCCGATCCGATTCTGATACACAACTCGCGATACCGATACAGATT
>JAODJU010000039.1:4993449-5004612 GCA_026776725.1 Gnathonemus echidnorhynchus
TGAAAACTGAGAGGGGAGACACAGTCAGGCACAGCCCTGAAAACTGAGAGGGGAGACACAGTCAGGCACAGCCATGAAAACTGAGAGGGGAGACACAGTCAGGCACAGCCCTGAAAACTGAGAGGGGAGACACAGTCAGGCACAGCCATGAAGCCCGAAGATTCAGAACCTGGCCAGGTGAGTTTTTAAGGCACTTTAAAAGCCCTGGGTTTGTTACTCAAGGAAATGTACACGAAACGCAGGTTAATTTCCTGTGGGACAACCAATCATAACTAGAAAAACTAGTCAATGAAACTTTTTCCCTTATAAAATCATATTATCAAGTTAGTATTGGTAGTGAATTAAATTACCCCTGAAAATACATTAAAAATAATTCTTTTACCAGTACTGTAATGTTTGGTGGAGTGTGCCAAAACCAGTCAAACAAATCATATTCCCCTCCTAGAGAGTATTTATTATCTGTTGTGTCTGGAAATAGTAATAAACTCTAGAATAATAAAAAGACATTTACTGTGAAACAAAATGACACAAACAAAACCCAGATTAATTAAAATGTCTGTTAAACAGAAGATAACATCTGCTTTTCTGTTTATGGAGTGAGCCTTTAAAAGTCATGTTTGAACAGAAAGCATTATGGGATATGACCATGTGACATTTTAAAATGGAAACCCCAGAGAAGAGAATGCATTGTGGGGTATGACCATGTGACATTTTAAAACGGAAACCCAAGAGAACAGAATGCCCATCTGAGTTCTTGATATGGAACAGAATTACATAAGTGGCTTCCTGCAAGATTTGTGGTTCTTCAGCAGAGCTGCTGTGCAGTTGAAGTAAAAAAGTGACATAAAAGAGTGCTGCACTAAATAAGTAATCGTGTATGCTCTGAAAACCTAACAAGCTCAGGAAAAGCCACATGACAGAATGCATCCTGAGGCTCATATATCGAACATGTCCATGTTCTGCAATGATAGCTGTAACTTAAGTAAACTCGCTCCCAGGATGATTTGACAGGGAATTTGAAAGACCACTATGATATGTGAGAAGGCAAAGGGAAAACCACACCAGTACATTTGTGTCTGTCAACCAATGTGCACAAAAATGACGTTCCCCTCAAACACAGCAGAGAAACAACTGCATGTGTCAGCTTTTCCATTAGTGTATATTGTGGGCACTGGAATGTCATCCAGCTGTCAATTCTAACACTTACTTCTAAGGGAAGTCCGCAGTGTTTATCCTGCTCACAGTGAATTATCTGAGCCAGTGACTGGACTTCATTACCTATCACAAGCTCTGGAGTGATAAGAGGTAGATCGTGCGCCACTCAGACCGTACGCCATGCAGCAGTACATCTCCACAGTGGTGCCACTGATGTGAGGTGACCTGTCGGTCTTGTCACCCGGCCGCAAAGTCATTCATTAAAGTGACCGCAGCCTTACATAAGGTTCGCTACATCAGCAGTGACTAATTAGCAGCTGACAGTCTTACGGCACCAGCGATAGGGCAGACTTACGCGCCAAGAAAGCCTGGAATGTTGGGGTCCACAGCTCTGCATCGTGTCCGGAGGGAGATAAACAGGCTTTGCTAATCATCAGCAACAAATGAAAAATCAAGGGCTTCGTGCATTTATTTAAAAAATGCAAGAAAATACTCCAGAGAGTCTAATTTAAAAGTATAAGGAGCCATTTCCCGTCTTTCTACCTTAGTATTTGGTATTTTTACCAGATAATCCTTTTTGATGCTCCCTTAATTCTCATTCCTAACGAGATGACTTAAGAAAGAGACGGAACGGGTCTATAAACTCCAGGTTCCAACGAATATGAGGTTCATTAAGAGGCCCTCAAAGGAAATCAGTAAAACGCTGACAAGCTCTTCGTGCAGGCTGTGGTTCCACCGCCAAGGCCTCTCAGTGAGCTTCAACCAAATCACAGGGCAATGCAGGGTTGCAGGACCCTTCCTGGACACCCCCATTGGATCATCTCCCTGTTTGCACCCCATGAGAGGTCCTGACAGTGATGTCCTCAGTGTAACCTGCAGAGCAGATCAGGTCACTTGGGCGGTGGTCATGTTTGGACATGGGGACAAACCGATGGCATTTTCTTATGGAGACACAGGCTGTATCATGTATTTCCCTCATACAGTACAGATTTGAAAAGCCTGAGTTCGCTTTCATAAGATACATGTCAGCTGTCTGGAAACCCAGCACATTCACAGCAAAAGCTGGAGCTGAAATCGCAGAGACTTGGAACCGAAGGATGTGACTGCGGTTTTAAAAATAACTCCAGCTTCAAAGAGCTTTGTGCAGCTATTTAAGACAGTGCACTTCCGATCTTTACAAAATTCATAATGTTTATTTGAGGATGAATGCATTATGAAGGCATTTAATGCATTGTTATTGTGTTTAAGCTGAAGGGCAACAATGCATTGTGAGTGATAGAATGCCTCTGGGTAATGATTGTTAGCTTCTACATGTCAATGGTACATAAGTTAGTGTACAAGAAAACACACAAAGCCATTTTAAGTAGTGAAAGAAGAATTCAGAAATCCTCAAACATTTGTAAAAAAAAAACATCTTTACTGCACCAAAGAAATGAAAGTGTTGAGTTGGCTCTGGCTCTCAATGTTGACATGAACACTCCTGAACAGCAGGCAGCATCGAGACTTTCAGTATAATGCAGGGTGAGGAGAATGGAGGCGGAGATGTTGTAGAGATGGGAAAATATCATGTGTGAAAGCAATTACTGAGCACTGTGATGAATCCACTCTTTCGTTGGTATGACAGGACGGTAATTTACAGTACATCCAGCTAGCATCAAGAACCTGCAATTTAATCGAAGTACGACGCAGGTTAATGCGTGTCCTCCTCCGTGAGATAACCCGATGTTTTAATTCCAAAATATCACGAACGTGGGGGTGCTGCCTTTGTTTTCCTGTGTGTCTATTTTCATTCAAGCCCAAGGTCTTACTTTGTTTAGATCCAGCCATTGAAGATTTGGGGGAAGGCGTATTTTCAGAGCTGGTACACTGGAGACGTGGCAATGAAGAGGGCAAGTGAGTGACACGGCATCTCAGGAGCATAGGAGTCACCGAAGGCCAGGCGACGCTTGATGGAGTTTCATCGTGTGTCATTAACACAAAACCAGTAATAACTGTAATCACGACGATAGCTAAAATCAATTCCGGCCGGTTAACAAAGCACAGAGATAGATGTTCCTCCCCCAAGGCTTCTTACTGATGCAGCTGTCATTATAAAGCTGACATCTTCATCTTTTGGAGGCCGGCTACTGCAATACTCATCACGGCCAGCTCAAGTTCAAACGGACGCACCTAACCGGCAGCCTTGCACCCTGCCCAACGAAGCTTTTAATCAACGTGTGGAGCACCTCGCGCAACAATAATTAAGGTCGTTCATCAATTGCAGGCAAAACTGAAGGCCCTCTCAGTCCACTGATTCCTTGTATTACACCACAGGGCACAGTGACAGCCCTAAATGGATACCTGTTGCTGTCAAACTTCCTACGAACTTCAAAGGTAAGTAGCACAGACCCCGACACAGGCTGAGACGGAACAGCAGCACCAGTGACACGGTTGATGTCAACCAGCAGTGAAGGTTTCCAGTGGCACGTCCACCGACCGTGACCACAGAGCTACACAGAACACAAAATGTTCATTAAGCCGCTATTATCACCTACCTGCCACATCACTCTGACTTATTCCGTCCGCATTCCCCCTTCACATGAAATACAAGGGACAGCAGCATCAACACTGTTAGCGAAATGTAATTGAATTTTTCCCTCTGCTATAATGGAAGGCGACCTACGACTGGGTCAACCTGCAGCCTGTATAACTCCCTTAACACTCAGAAACAGCCCATCAAAAACTGAGGTGACCTTAGATAGAGACCAACATATGCAAAAGACTTGCCTTTTTGCATCTGATAATATCCAGCTTTCTCTCATATCAGATTACGTAAATTTAATTACACTTGTGATCAGAAAATACAACAAATATGTTTCATAGCCAAGCACCTAAAGTCATGTGCTTGTTTTAAATCAACTATCACTTCAAAGTCATTATGTTTTTTAATGTATGTTTTGAATGTATTCCACCATTAAGCAAGTTGTTTCCATAGAAACCATGTATAATCTAAGTGGTTTTCCAAGGTAGCTTTACAATGTCTGAGAAAAGTACTGGCAAATCCACAGGGAGCAGCAGCTCTTGGAAATAAATATATGTCTCACAGTACATATCAGCTGACCCCCTCTTTCTGTCAACTGACCCTCTCTTTCTGTCAGCTGACCCTCTCTTTGTGGGGGAGCTACACGACTGTAAATACACACAGCGGGTAACAAACACTACAAGACACACTTAGGCTGCATCTGAAACCACACTCCACACACCATGCACTTAAATGAGGAAATGTAGGCCTGCATACTATGGCAACGGTCACTTTGTGCGATTCCCGAAGTGCGCAAGTACAAAACTTTGTACACTTTCCAGGCGCACTACGTTATGTTTGAACTGCTGGATTTCGACCTTTAATGACAGATCTCCTGCATACCAACAAGTACCTGACTGCATCAGAAGTCGCCTCTACGATCGTGGGATCGAATAGTGTACAGTGTTTGCACACTTGGGATTTTGACCAGACGCCATCCAGGAACTTTTTGTGCACTAAGTGATGCACAATAGGGTTTCGGACAGACGATTAGGTCTCGTACTATTTTGCCACAGAATTTAGTGTGGAAGCGTGCAATTTCGCATTCAGCCTTAGCCTTAAAACGCCTCAGTGCCCAGTGGGTGGAGCATTTAAGGGTTGCAATTCCTTAAGATTTTTTTAAAAAATGTGGAAACCAGCAGGAGGTGCAATAAATCTATTGCCTTCAGTTTAAGCTTCCAGACTCCTGTCTTTGCAACAGGCAGATCTGTAAAACTGTCTATTATGTGTCCGTTTTGTATGAAAATCGATATTTGAAAACTACAAAAAGTTGAAAAGTTACTGTTCCCAGAACACTGCATACTGCTGAGTGTAGACTCAGCCTGCATCTTCCTGAAGTATGGGCCACACTTTTGGTGAGACCAAGAAATATGGATCTCAAATATACGGCGGGCCTCGACCACTGCATGCGACAGTACAGACAGAAATAAACACAAAGGCGTTTTATTTTTATTTTCCTGGGTGCTACTTGCTACCAACAGCCAACAATGACAGATGGGAATAGGTGGAGATGGTGTGTAATTACATTAGCGATGGTTTACTCATTAATTTCATGGGCAGACAGTAAGTAATACTTTCTAAATCTAAATAGGCATGTCTTATTTCAGCTGGCGCCGGTACAACTATAATGACGTCTAGTCTTGGTGCACTGGGCGAATGAAGCTGTTTTCCTGCAAGGTAAACAAGACAAAACGAGGCATTTGTGCGTTTGGAGTAACTGCAGGTGTGCAGCGATAAACCCGGTTTGAAAGGGAAGGGAAATATAGAAAAGTGTGTTCCACTAGCCAGGAGCACCAAGGAACGCTCAGCTCATCTTTTTGTTTTGCAGGAAGAAAGTTACTCCAAACATATTTGTAAGTTTTAATTTGCAGTTTTTGGAAATTCACAGAGAATGAGGTCCCAATACGCAGCTACTCAGATGGCAGATATTTACCAGATATAATTTAGAGCCGCCGCTCCCACCCGCCCCCCTCTTGCACCCCTCCCTGGATTTCAGACACAATTAGTGCCGTCTTTGACAATGGCTGCTTTATAGGAGGGTGCTATGTGGCAGAATCGCGGCGTAAGCTACACGAGGACCGTGTAATCCTCCTCATTTTTGTTAATTCTCTCTCTGTCATTGTCAGGTAGGAAACGGCGGGACTGAAAATCCCCTAACGGTGGCAGCAAGCCGGGGAGGATTTCCGCAGTCCTGCCCTCCTGCGGTGTTAGGTGAGCCGCTGCATGATGGAGCTATGTACGTACAGGAAAGCCAAGTTATTTCCCACAGTGCAATAAGGCCAAAGGAAGTGTCCTGTATTACCGCTGCAAACCCAGCACCTGGGGGCTACTAACCTGAATGAAATGGAAGATGATAAGTGTGTTAACTAGTTTTCATTAGCGCAGCGCAACGCTATGGGTCATCTTAATTAATACCTGTCGAATATCCCAATTTTCCTGGATTTCTCCTGATTTTCCACATGCAAATTTATCTTTGTAAGAATCAATCCTCCCCCACCTGGCCAGTATGTCTTAATTCACCAGCATTCATGTATAGAGAATGTTAAGCAGAAAATTGATGCATTTACATTTACTGAAGCCAGTGTCATGATGTGCGGAAATGGAAACACAAGCCACATTCCATGGAACCACATGACATTGCGGAACCATGTGACATCGAAGTCGGATGGATGTGACTGGAGTGGTGTGATAAAACCAGCCGGGCGGAACGAAAACAAACGGCAGCCATTTTATCATAAGCATGAGGGCAAAACAGATGAACAAATGCCAGGACAGGTGCTGGGTCATAGAATGGCTACGCTGGAATGCTTGGTCAGCCTCAGCCTCTGTAGCCACGTGTACTAGAACTTGTGGCCATAGGTGGAAATTAGCGGGAGAACATTTTAAAATGAATCTGAGAAAACACTTCTTTACACAGCGTGTAGTTAGCATACGGAATAGTCTTCCTGTTAGTGTAGTGCAAGCTAAAACCCTGGGTTCCTTTAAATCAGAGCTAGATAAGATTTTAACAATTCTGAGCTATTAGTTAAGTTCTCCCCAAACGAGTTTGATGGCCCGAATGGCCCCCTCTCGTTTGTAAATTTCTTATTTAAGATCAAAAGATCATAATCTTTTATGATGATTGTAAGTAGCAAAAGATAAAGTGATGGTGCATGTCACCTGGAACACTATATCCACCCCTGTCTTGTGATTGGGTTAGACTAGTGAGCACCACATCTGTGCTGGTTGAACTAGCTTGCTAGAATGATTAGTGAACAGGAGCTCACTATTCTGTAAGGTGACTTCCCAGTCACCCTCAGAAAAACCAGGCCCTACTGTCTTTCCACCTTGACAAACAGGCCCTATTCTAAACATTCAGAACTTGAACCACTCCTAGCAGCTGAACCTGCCACCTCATGGGAGTAGAAGGAGCTCCTGACACAGAGTGTCCACTGCATCCCCTATGCTGGATGACAGGGATTGCACAGACACAAAGTTGAACAGGTTTTCCAGCAGAAGGAATATGGCCTTTTACAGCTGTACTGTCTGAGTAGAGTAGTCAAGAAACCACGGCTTCAATTACAAAGAAAGAGTCTAATTAAAATGATAAATCCCCAGAATGAGATATCGAAATCAGAAAATGGCTGAGTGAGGGAAGGGTATGGGAGACTGAGAAGGGGGTCGGTGCAGCGTCGGTAGTTTGGCGGACACTTTTACCATTCTGTTGTGATCAAGAGAGAGCCGAGCTGGAAGGCAAAGCTTTCGATTTACCAGTCGACCTACATTCCTACCCTTAGCTATGGTCACGAGCTCTGGGTAGTGACCGAAAGAACGAGATCGCGGATACAAGTGGCAAAATTGAGTTTCCTCCCCAGGGTGGCTGGCCTCAGCCTTACAGGTAGGGTGAGGAGCTCGGACAATCAGGAGGGGCTCCAAGGAGAGCCACTGCTCCTCCGCATCGAAAGCAGCCAGCAGAGGTGGTTTGGGCATCTGTCTAGGATGCCTCCTGGACAGCTCCCTGGGGAGGTGTTTCAGGCATGTCCAACTAGGAGGAGGCCCCAGGGCAGACCCAGGACACGCTGGAGAGATTATATCTCTCGGCTGGCCTGGGAACACCTTGGTATTTCCTGGTGGAGCTGGAGGAGGTGGCTGGGGAGAGGAAGGTCTGGGCGTCCCTGCTTAGACTGCTACCCCCGTGACCCTGCCCTGGATGGATGAATGGAAAATGGCCACTTCTATGACCTGGAACTGACAGATGTACGCAAAAATCCATCGACATGCCTTCACTCTGGGACCATGAAGGTCGCTGGAAAAACCAGCTAGTGTTTGTGTTACTTCATAAGATTCCAAAAAAATGGCCTCGGGGCAGCAGAAAAGAATGGCAGGCCCAAGAACACCCCCTTCTTGACTTCCTTTGTCAAGGATGAATGATGGATATGTCCTGTAAGTGAGAGCTGCAGCCTGAAAGGATCAAGGTGAAGAAAACATCTTCACCGGGCATCAAATATACAAAAGCTTGTTTTGATCCATCCATCCATTTTTTGGGCTTGCATTGGCATGCCGATCATCCCTTCTGGGCTGAAGACATACTTTGTGTTCACAGTCCTTCATCCAGCTGGAATGATAGTCAGTGTCCGTCGTTTTTTTTTTTAATTGGTCAGAAATCAGAGCTTAACATTCTCAAAGGCTTTTTAAGCGATTTTTTTGCCCAAGCCATATGCCTTGTCTTTCAGCCATCTTGAAAAGAAAATCTCGGTCTAAAAAAGCAGCTGAAGCCTTTAATGGACTGATCAGTATTTACAGACAGCGAGCACCATGGTTTCTGTTGCCACCAAGACAGCCCAAGTGCCTAAATAAGCAGTAGACAAACAACTCCACAAACCTTTACCAGGGGTCCCCTACGCACATAGGAGTTCTATTTACACAAACGTGTTCTGAGGGCAAAATGAAAAATGATTGGATCAGAGCGATAACCAATCAAATTGTAGAGGAGGTGGGTCTAAGCAAATAGAGGATGCAGGACCAACCAATCAGATGTCTTGGTCCCGCCTCCTCAAGTTGCTTGAACATTTTTGTGTAAGTAAAATTCCCATGAGCATCTCCAACTGGTGGACTCTGGTCCACATCCAGAACAAAATACAGTTTAATGTGGATAGTGGACCTTGGGTTTTTGTTGCTAATAGAATACAGTCCTCAAGGAGAAACACATGGGGACCCCTGCTTTATAGTTTTGTAAACATCTGGGAGGTCAACTAAAAGCAAATCAATGAGTCTTTGCTCTGGTATGTAGGAAGAGCATGAAGAGCATGAATTAATGAATGATTTCATTCATTAACCCTTGCCTAAGAGCCAAAACATACAATATTAGGATGTTGCCATAGTAAAGATTTACCCGCCACATTCTGCTATGTCCAATAGGAGCTCAGCTCACCTTGTACTGGAACAGGAACAAGCCACAGAAGAGCCCGTAGAGGTCGGCGGTGAGCAGGGAGAGGTTGACCGCGGCGGCACTGGTCCTCCGGATGACCACGGGCATGAAGCTGTACAGGCCAAACATGCAGGCACTGAAGCCGATGTAGAGGAGACCTGAGGGACAACAGGAGGCATTGGAGCTGTTAGTGGCAAGGCTAACTCACAGGGGAACCCGGCTTGACCGGGAGGCCGAGTGCCCAGAGGCCTGGGCCATTTACCTCATTCAGCGCCTCTCTTAAGAGGGGTAACCATGGTTCCCCCCAAGGAATTAAGCATATTTGCCAGCAGCAACATCTGACCAATCAGTAAACATTTCAGTCTTGAAACCAATGTTTCGATATTAATCCAATGTATATCGTCGTTGTCGGATGAAAAACACGCATCTCCAAAATACCATTATTTCAGGAGTGTGAAGAAACTTATTTTCTTAGAAACAAAATAAAATAAACCTGGAACAATGCAATGAGACGCCCATAGCTCCGGAAAGGGAACGATGATCTTTACACAGCCATCAGTGAACGGTTTAATGTTTTAAATGGACTTGCGTGGATTGTTGTCAGCAGGCAAATATGTCAGTGACAACAAGATACAAACTAATCTTCTTTATATTCACAATTAACACTGAGTCAGCTAGCTATCAATGTTAAGATATTATATTAGCAATATGAAAAAATCAATACAAACGACCATCATGAACACAAATATTAACTATAACCATAAATACGAGTTAAATATATGACTTCATAAAACATCTTTTCATTGCTTAATTATTCAAATACTATCAGTAGATAAAGGAGAATGGGTGTGATCCATCTATAGTAAAAAGTCACAATCGTGAAAAAGTAGACATACAGTAGGCAATTTGGTAACACTTTACATTAACTGCACCTTCATAATACCTTTATAATGCATTCATAGAACATTCAGTGCACCTAAAGCGTTACCATGTGGTTTTCATCGGACAGTGACGATATGTTACTTATAAGGGTTAACAAAATAATCTTTAGTCTGCTTCTTTCATATACATTGTAGCTAATACAAGATGCTGTACACATGGTGATCTAAAGAGATTGCAATTTCATTTCTGGATGATAACAGCACAAGTCATTGGCTAATGGTTATACGTTTGATGTAAAATAGCATTCAGAAAATCCATTAATAAAATATGCGCTGCATTTATCTGACACAGAAACAGTTTCTTCAAAGAAAATAGTTTCTATTTTAAACAAATAATTTTCACCATTTCCTGATGCTTTTGAAAACATACAAGCGCAACAATAGACAAAGACACACAAAGCAGGAAGGTCATTTCACTGGGATCTGTGTTTAATGTCTCCTTCCAGCTGCCACTCGAATAACCAAATTACCTGCATGCTTATTTCCTGCTTAAGGACGTGTTTCTTATTTCTTCAGCCGACGAAGCAGGTGATAGACTGAGAGATTGCTGTCATTTGTCTCAGAATGCAAGGATCACACTGCCAATACGCAAAGATTAGATTCACTCTAGTTGTCGTGCAAACTCACCCACTTGATCCTACTGATTTATTTCCTCAGTTTATGCTGGATCATTAGTGGCAAGTATAGCTGAAATGGTATTAAATCATTTTTTTCCAGATAACTGCATTCCAAATTTAGTTTTCCAATACAATCACTGGGCACTTTATTAGTAGTACCGGGTTGGACCCAATTATGCCTTCAGATCTGCCTTAACCCTTCTTGGTTTAGATTCAACAAGGCGCTTAAAACATTACTCAGAGACTTTGGTCCATGTTGGTCCATCAGCTGTATCTTCATGATGCGAATCTCCCGTTTCACTATATCGCATAGCTGATCTGCTGGATTGAGATCTGGTGACTGGAGGTCATTTGACTACAGTGATCTCATCGTCATGCTCAAGAAACCAGTCTGAGATGATACGAGCTTCTGCTGCTGTAGCCCATCTGCTTCAAGGTCTGACATGTTCTGCATTCAGAGATGCTCTTCTGCAGACCTTGGTC
>JAODJU010000039.1:5027736-5042176 GCA_026776725.1 Gnathonemus echidnorhynchus
ACACCAACCGGCACCCCCCCCCCCTCCTGGAGCCATAAGAGCCATCCGGGGAGTCTTGGCGACATCACGCATTTATCTGCGGGCTTTCTGACCGCGGAAGGTCCAAGCCGGCCATATGCTCAGAGGCGACGGCGATCTCGAAGGGCGCGCGGCGTGCCAAAGCGGTTCCGCGACAGATGGCACCGCCGTGAAAGGAGACTGCGTTCGCGGGCAGCAGGTGGTGTAACGGTGAAGGCGACGCGCACGCAGACCACCAGGCTGCACGCTTAGCTTCCAGAAGGAGGACTGCTGACTTTGCTTCTAGAAACGTCCGGCAGTTTCAATCATCTATCCAGGTTTAGATATAGGGTTAGCACAAGACGGCCCAGAGCCCCCAGATCAAGCACCATTTGTGCCACCAGTTTCAGTAAGGTGGAAATTTCCAGAACATGACAGGTGTCCCTGATATACAGTCTTTAATATCCTTGACCACGATTCGGCTCTCATGCTCTGTAATTCTTGTGATGCAACTTGAGTCTAATAATGTGAGACAGCCCATTGTTTTAGCCAGAAACATCCTTACTATCAACTAGCAGAATGAAACTGGTGTAATTAATACTCAAGTTCAGGGGCACGACGTGTGTCGCTCAGTGTGAGAATCAGAATCTCACCGGGAGTGGCAGTAAGGTCCTCCGACTCGTTCATCTGCCCCCCCTCCACCTCCCCAGCAGACAGACGGGGGTCAGGATGTCAAGGTTGGTGGCATGGGGGGGGCATGGCTGGGGCCAGAGTGTCTTGGGGGTGGGCTATGGGAGTCATACTGAGGCAAACTGTCTGTGTCATTCGACAAAAGCAGGTCTGCGCTGGTATAAAAACTAGCTGTCAAGCCAACAGCCGCTGTGTACAGCGATCAGGTTACAGGCAAATCTGGCACTGCAATGAGGGACGGGTAACAGTCCGCGGGCGGGGAAGACTGCAGAGCAACTGGACCCGACTGACTGAACTGGATTCACCAAGAATTTTCCGGTTCGAAAAATTCAAAAAGGTGCCTAATTTGGATTTCATGAATTTACTGTGGATTCCCATAAAAAATGCTCTTAGATGATAGCCCTCTTAGTGCCGAAAATATGCAG
Source organism: Gnathonemus echidnorhynchus (assembly GCA_026776725.1). Classification (NCBI taxonomy): domain Eukaryota; kingdom Metazoa; phylum Chordata; class Actinopteri; order Osteoglossiformes; family Mormyridae; genus Gnathonemus; species Gnathonemus echidnorhynchus. The sequence continues at coordinate 5,028,849 of JAODJU010000039.1, forward strand.
TAACAAAACATCCAAAACTCTTCATTGAACAACAATTCTGGGCAGGTTTCAGATTTAAAACTGCAGGCCATCCTGGATAACAATGACCACAACGAGAACACTGTAAGCGCAGGATCTCATCTTGGGTTAGGGATCGGGTTACATTACAGCAGTGTATGTCAGGACTAAACACCTCTGTATTTACAGTGTAAAGGGTTAGGGATCGGGTTATATTACAGCAGTGTATATTGTGACTACACACCTCTGTATTTACAGTGTAAAGGGTTAGGGATCGGGTTATATTACAGCAGTGTATATCAGGACTACACACCTCTGTATTTACAGTGTAAAGGACCAAATGCAGAGAATTGCCAGTGAAACATACAGCCTGCTTTTTTTGAGCGATGTTGGCACATCTCCCCTCCCGCCCACCTTGAAGACGACACAGCGGGCCACTGGTCCAATTTAAAGCCGTCGTCCAGTGGGGGGCGCTGCCAGGCAGCCTGCCCCGGGTTAACAAGCTCGCTCGTTCATTAACGGCAGAAGTCACCGTCTCAGCAGAAGACACGTTTGCCTAATCTTCTGTACCCATCCCCCTCCACCCCCCTATCCGCCCGTCGTCATGGGGATCACGATGAAATTTCCATGTCATCATGGGGAGCCAGCTCTGATCCCGATACATCCAGAACATACTATCAGAGGATATAGAAGAGTGATTAACTCACAAGGGTGAGGTAAGGAGCACACGCTGATTACAGCGCGTTTCCACACCAGCCACAAGACAAACCACCTCAGGCAGGAGAACCTGAATGCAGGCATGCATTGGGTGATAACCTCAGCAGCACACCAGTCCAAATGGACCGGTGTGAGTTTTTTCCAGTGGCTGGAGTGGCAATCCTGCCACCAACCCCCAAATTTTCCCTGTAATTTAGAGGACCTCCTTGCTGGGCTGGATATAGATTAACATCATTCCCAGGACGAAGCAACTGCAGGTTAAAGGCCTTGCTCAAGGGCCCAATGAAGTAGGACCTCTTGGGGCATTCATGGGATTCGAACCAGCAACCTTCAGATTACTGGGACAGACCCCTAGCTTCAGAGCCACCAATCCACCTGCTAGCTAAATCACAAGTGATACAGTATTTAAAAAGAGGCAATAATATGGGGACCAGGACAATATCAAGACTGGAGAAAAGCTTTGGAGAGGGTGGTGAAGACCACACCATCACCAGAGTCACAGCCTGATCACTTCAAGACACTTTCAACATGGGGACCGTGACAATATTGGGACCAGAGAGCAGGCGAGGGCAGTATTAATACGGTGCACTGTGATATTTTTGGTATACTGCAGTGTTTGTTTTTATGTCAAAATTAGTTGAGTGGGGGGGGGGGTGTTCCCCATGATAAAATTTGCCATTCAGAAGTCACCTGAGTCACCCAGCACATCTGCTATTCTCTCTCCATTCTGACTGTAGAACCACAAGCTTCAGAAACAGCTTCTACACATAAGCCATAAGGACACTGGCTGCCGTGTAACATAAACCACCGACCATGTGCACATTCTGCTCATCATCACCGCTCGCGCTGTTTCCGTGATACCGCTCCGTGTCTCTGTCTCCGCTGCCGCTCCTGTTGTCATTGTCCAAGGCTGCTGCGTAATGTTCACTCATTGTTCATGTCGCTGTTGACTGACAGCATGCGAGAGGCTCTTGAGGACGCATTTCATTGTGTGATGTACTTCAAGTCAAATTTCCAAGACAATACGCGAAAGCATGAAGCCTCAGAATCCAAGGAACAAAGTGTGGGACGCTAAGAAAAAGCACAGGGAACAAGAGATCCGCCCCAAAATGTCCTGAAGAGTTTATTGTACAAAGCACTCCACATGCAGCCATAAACTCTTCACACAGGAGGCTCCAGCAAAGCACCTATTCCAGTGTTTCATCTGTAAGACGCCCTTTAATCTTAAGAGAGAAGTAGGCAGCTAAAAACAATACACAAGGCAAGCTTAGGCTTGGCTAATATTACGACAATACCGCGGTATATTGAATATACTGTGTTGTTTTGAAATCTTGGTTAACGTTCTTATGACGAAAAATTATTAGTGGGGAGAATGTGTGGTCGGTGTGACGGTTCAAAAATTTGGTTCTGCCCAAGCCTTTAAGTTCATTCATGTTTTTTTCTTCCAGTTCACTTGAAATCTGGTTTTAAAAAGACAGGGAAGACATACATACACTGGTTGTAACTGGCACTGGCAGCTTGGGGATTCAGACACAGATAGAGACGTGGTCGATTTGCAGGGGACACCTTCAAAGGTTTGCCTGGCAGACACAGACACCCATTCAGACGTGCTGGGAGCTCACCTTCACTAGCGTGTCAGGCCAGAGGGGGGCGCTACGCGCCATGCATACGTGAAGCACTGCAGCGGTTCATTATGACCGTCTGAGATCTAGCTACAATGCACACGCTGTTATATTCAGATCCCATCTCTGATAAAAATTTCATCGAGTGTTCAGGTCAATCTAGCCAAGAGAACAGCTTTAAATGCTCCACCTCCTGGTTTTTATATAGAAATTATAACCTTCATAAAATTGGCAAGGGTGGCGGCACTGTAACTTCACGCCTCTGGGACCAGGATTCTAGTCTCTGCCCTAGCTCTATGTGTGTGGATTTGCATGCTCTCTTGCCCGTAGGTGTGAATGGTGTATATGCTCTGCGGTGGCTTGGCGCCCCATCCTGGGTTATTCTCTGCCTTGTGCCAGTCTGGATTGGCTCCAGACCACTGTGACCCTGCATAGGACAAGCGGGTATAGAGAATGGACGGATGGATGAAATTCGTAAGCGTGCAATTTTAGTCACACATTTCTTCCACTCTGTGTGTGAGAATATTTCATTGCTATCATTCACGCAGATTCAATCACTGTTTATCCATCATGAGGCAAAGTTTGAGCCCCAATCCAGGAAGCGGGGGGCAAGATGTCCTAGACTGGATTTTTTTTTATTTTTATTTTTATAAATATTCCACCCCCCCTCTGTGGAGGACTACTTTATTTTTGTTTATTTATTTTATTTTATTTATTTATTTATTTATTTATATTTACTTCCTCAAGAGAAGGAGAGGGAGAGAGAGGGGGGAAACAAAGGAGAAGAAGGGGGAAAGAGAGAGAAGGAGAGAGAGGAAAAAAAAGAGAAAAGAAAGAAATAAAACAGATAATCTGCTTCATGTCTGCTGAAGAAAGACACCATACGACATCTGTACGAATCACACCAAGCATCAAACGTTAAATGTTGTTGAACAGCACACACAACCAGCATTATAACACATGCCCAGAAGTAACAGCCGATCAAGACAGTGTCTGGATTACAGTCCATCACAGGGCACACAGTCCCAGTTAAATGTCTGCGTACAACTGCTTGAAACCATAATTACACATGCTTTGCGTTGCATATACTTCGAGATTAACACAAATGGATGTCTGCCTTGTAGACTAAAGCATCACCTGATATATTTTGGCCCAGCATCTATGGGCAAGAAACCAGCTCAATAGAAAGAGAACTGCACTCATAGAGGGTGGGGGGCAGGATTCAATCCCCCAGCTGAGGAGGTGTGAGGCTGCATTGTTACCTGCTGAGCCAGCCCACTGCCATTCCAGTGAACATCTATTGCACAGAGCAGAGCACTGCACATTAACTGTAACGGGACAGCCCTGCAGTACATAACTCAGCATTCAATTATACAGTCACTTACAGTAGAAGACTATCTCATCAAGTACGACCTACATAGGGGGCTATTTAACGTGTGTGTGTGTGTGTGTGTGTGTGTATACACAAATATATATGGAAATTTTACTGAAGCAAATCACGACATGGACTCTCTTCAAGGGTACAACAGTAACCATTCAAGATTTTTTATTCTGCTTTTTTGGTAACGGGGAGTTTTTCCACTACTTGCTGTTCCGGGCATGAAACTACTTGTGTCAAAATTGAGTAAAAGGTGTACTGGGTCCGGTGCATATTTTATTTTCCAATACCCTGGAATTTTTTCTAGACATTCACGTACACTGCATAGGAAGTGCAGTTCACAGGGACCCTGAGGACCGAGCCCCACGGTTCCGGCCCCTGGCTGCTTAGGCGTACCTTGCCTCACTGCTAGCGTGGTGGTGTAGACCAGGAACAGCAAGATGTAGTTGAGGAAGCTCTGGAAGACGGGCGTGTTGGCGTGGAAGTCGTCCGCCAGGTACTTGCTCGTCAGGCCGATGCCGCAGATGAGGAGAGAGAGGACCTGGCCCAGGGCCAGAGTCAGCAGCAGTTCTCTTTGGGCGAGAGGGGAGAAATGGAGGAGAGACCGTTACAGGCACAGCCCAGCGATGTCATGCTCAGTCCACATGGGACACAAGAGGGGAATGACGGCACAATCATCACCGGCCCTGACAAGCACCTTCCCTGGGCAGAACGAGCCACAGGACATCGGTGCAACTGCAGAGGAGCGAACAGACAACGGACACATTCGCTGCAGCCAGTGACAGATGCATCGTGGGTAACCTGGTCGCCCCCCCCCCCCACCCTAGCGCCAGTTTGACAGATGTATCCCACACAGTGAAGTGCAGCTCATCCTCGGCCTCAGGAATATTCTGGAAACTCACTAGCTGTCTGGGGAAATTTACATTTGACCAGAATTTATAAATATTAAAATTCGGATATTCTGGTCTGAAGCCTGACTTCCTGTCATCCGTACGCAGGCGGTCCAGCTGATATGGACCCACTAATAGATCTCTGAGCATCCAGCCTGAGAGAGCTGTCAGTCTGCCTGGAGAGGCCAGGGAGACAGCCATCCCCAGGGGGACGGGGGCTCTGCCACTCAGCTCCACCCCCCCACTCCACCCCACCCCCGCACGCACAGGCACACAGACGCACGCACTCACATACCGAGGCTCAGCGACACACCTACGCACCCACACACTAGCACATCCGCCTGGGTGAGAGCGCGCTAGCTGACACGAGGCGGTGCCCCTTGCTGGCATTGCCGCCCGCCAGATCCGCTCGTCGGCCTTCATTAGCGGCCGGAATGAGGCCGATGGGGAGCTCGCCTACGGGACGGGCATGCGACCCAGCGGGGGTCACGACAGCTGTACGCCACACCTCTGGTTAGAGGCAATGTGCGGAGGACACGGACTGGAATTTTCCTGGATATTAGCCGTAATTAGTTTTCCGCTCCTCTGCGGGCCAGCGGGATTGACGGGCGACGGCGGTATCATCCGAGGAAGATGGCCACCCACGTATGGCCCCCACACCCCACAGCTGGGGAAGATGGGACGGCTCCCCAATCACTTTCAATTACAAGCTTTAAGCGTCAAGTCCGCCGCGTGCAGCCAGAGGTAATGAGCGCAATTACCGAAACCGCATTAAATTCCACACCAATAACGTGCGACAAACAAGCGCCGCCGCGCGCGCAGTGACCGCCGCCGTCTTTATTGAGCTCCGGTCTCGTGGAGCCAGGCGGAACAGGGTCCTTAAGAGGAAGATAAACGGCATTCCCGCCGCTTGGCACGCTGCGACTTTCCACGGTGACTTTCAAATCCCATGGAAGAGGCCGGGAGCGTCTCGCCCCGATTCATCCATCCATCTTCTGCTTAACTACTCATCCAGTAGAGGGTCACACTGAAACTGCAGCCTGTGCCAGGAGGTGCAGGGGACACCTGGAGGGGATGGTCGCAGGACACACATGGCCGCAGGACACACACGGTCGCAGGACACGCATGGTCGCAGGATATGCATGGCTGCATGACACGCATGGTCGCAGGACACGCCTGGTCGCAGGACACACACGGTCGCAGGATATGCATGGCCGCAGGACACACACGGTCGCAGGACACGCATGGTCGCAGGATATGCATGGCCGCATGACACGCATGGTCGCAGGACATGCCTGGTCGCAGGACACGCACTGCATCACTACAAGCAACCAAAACACCTAACCAGAGTATCTGGGGGGGAGCTGTAAACCACACACACACACAGAGGTAGAGATCAAGAATCAAACTCACAACCACCAGCCAGTTGCAATGCTGCTAACAGACACATCTGTCTGATAATGCTAGAGACTTCAGTGAAGTTAAACATTATTAAAAACCTTTTATGACACAGAGACTGTTCAGAGACCTTATTAGCGAGTCATTAGAGATATTAATCATTTAAACAACCTAATCCTGTGTTTGTTCACAGCCAGTAAATACAGAGGCACGCTGCAGACATTTCAAATGGAAGAGCATTGCACTGTACACAGGCTGGAGTAGTGCATCACGCTGCCCAAACACGCTCTCCACGCAGCCCACGGCGTTAAATACATGCAGCTTAAGGTATCCGTGCACCATATTGGACGTGTCCACACATTCAATGTCCCATTTTACCCAATACAAGGAGAAAAAAAATATAAAATAAAATTTGCATTTAGATGGAAACCAATTTGCTTTCCTCTTAGGTAATTATATCTCAGGTAAAACTAGCTTGCTTCTTCTTCTCCTGTCCTGACAATCAGCTCAGTGCAGGATGAAGTAAAGGTACGAAAGACAGGATGCAATCAACAGGACAGCACCGGACTCAGGTGATGGTCTCCCATCTCAAATAATCAACAGAAGACCATCGAACAGGCCACCCATTCCAGTTTTAATGGCGATAATCACCACTGGCGGATTTTAAATCAATTAGTTTCAACATTCATCTTCTACTTGCCTATCCTGGCCGGGGTCATTTGGAGGGGGGAGGGCCCAGAACGCACAGGACACAAGTGTCAGGGACCACCCCAGAGGTATCCCGCCTGTATCACCACGGCCACACCCCCCGGGGAATCCCCGTCATTCAGATACTCCTGACTGGGAGAACCCAACCTCTTCATGGGGTTCATGCACAGGAGGCTCCTCTTTGGAGTCTTGCCCTGCTCTGCTGCTCCCCATCTCCCCCGAATCAGTCGCCTATATGGGGGGGGGGTCAGGCTCAGCTGATTGTTGCGAGATCTTCATTGTGTTAACTGAGTTTGAGCATTTTCTTCCGAATCTGCTTCTCTGTTGTATTGACCTCTGCTTCATTCCTTAGACCCCAAAACCTTCTGAGCCTGTCAAAGCCTGGCGCCGATCACATGACCCTTGCCAATCCCCGGGATTCTGACTGTCACCTCCGCCCATCTACGACGGACGCCGATTGCCCGGCTCACACCCGGTTACCCGACAATGGTCATATTTTATATTGTCATACCATTTATTGTGTGTTAAAAATTGTTAATATAAAGATTTTTAATAGAAAGCAATAGTATTCCTTCCTGCTTGTAAACAATGCGAGCCCTTCAGTTGCGATGTTGCAAAGACTCCCCAAAACCACAGCTAAAATGAAAGCATTCAGTTAGTGTCTCACACGGAACTAGCTGGAGGCAGAGAACCATCGTTACTTGGTTCATTTCATTTTAAAACATTGTCAAACGGCTTACAGGCTAAAAATATTGTAATTTGCAAAATTTGTTTTATTTTGTTGAAGGGTAATACCTTAAAATTAGGGTCTTTCCAGTTATTAAGCACACTTTCAATGATTGCTAGACTTAGGTATCTGCTTTATTAGACCTATGCGACAGATACAGATACAGCCGATTTATTTTTGTCTTCATTTTGAGATTATGTTTGCAATAATGAAAAAGCCCCCCCCCCCCCCCCCCATAGGAAACTTACTAGGTGGCTTTTCTCACACTACTCAGCAGAAGCTCCACAACAATTACCCACACTGCCACAATGTTTACCTGGGCAGAATCAGGGACAACACATTGCTAGATTAATCACAGAGTTATTAAAATTTGGGGATTACATGTGTAGCGCATGGTGTGAAAACAGAAAACACAGCAGAATTTTCATCACGCCTACCCTGCTGGGGTTTGAACCTCCGCTATTCTGCGTGTGCAGAGTTTGCATTTCCTCCCTGGGTCTCCTTCTAGGTACCCTGCATTCCTCCTATCCAGGGTGTGTCCTCTGCTGCAAGGAAGAGGCTCCAGACCCCCGCAACACTGCCCAGAGTAAGTGGCTAGCAGATGGATGTGTGGAATAATGTCTAGTGTGAATGATGGCACTTTGAGCAGCACTGAAGGGTTCGATATCCTCTCTGGCTCTTTGTTATGGGGACTTTGCATTTCCTCCATATCTGATCAATTCACTGTCTTCCCACAGTGCAAAGACATGCTTCAGGGTGACCAGCCTTAAATCACTCTTAGTATTGTGTCTGCTCTGGCGACCTGGAATCTTGCACGAGGTTCATCTGGGATAGAATCCAGACTTATTATGACCCTACACCGGATAAGCACTTCCGGCGATTTCCTGATGGTCGAGTCATGAACACTGACCTAAGTAGGGTTTTGAGAAGCTGGTGGATCCCCGGATGATTTTAAGCACTACTGCTGGACAGATTTTTGCCAGGACCAATTATCCTACTGGAAACTTGAGGCCGCCAGAGTTTCTTGCCCAGAATCTTACCCCCAGAAGCAATTCTGCTGACAAAAAATCCCAAAGGCCACACATCTCAGCACATCCATCCCACTACTGGCACAAGAGCGCTGATTATTCCGAAGTTAATTAGCATGGTGACATACCAAGAAGAAAGGCTTCCCAACGAAATATCAGCAGGCAGCACAAGGACGGTTAGCCATGATCCACTGAAGAATGAACTGTGCGGCACTTTCAATGTGGCACGTTATAATCATCTATTAGACTAGTTTTTTTTTTTTGCCAAAATGAGTCTTCAGTATCTCAGTGTCCACTGAGTTCGAACAGCAGCCAGTGAAAATTAGAAAAGATGATAGATTAAAGGCCATTTCCTCACCTTTAATACTTTAACAGAGGAAATAAATTGGACAGAGGGAGAAAACACCACTGGAATTCTCTCCAGTGTTTTACAGTAATATCTCTGACCTTTCTAGCAAATCACAGCAACATACAACCAGCTAAACTCAATTTCCATTAGATTTTAGCAAACAAAACAAAGAAAGATGAAAGTCAAGTATGCCTGGAAATTCATTACCACGGTTGATTTTATCAGATTTTTCCAGCAGCCAATTAAACAACAAGTATATTGTGTCCCCCAAATGTAAAAAATCCTTTACACTGAATGAGTCTGGCAATGCCTGAGGGCCATAATAATTATATGTTCTGTAACTCAATCTATAACAGTACACAAGGTCTCCTTTAATGGCGCCACCTAACAATAAAGTACATTAATTTGTGAGGCAGATTAGAAGATTAATTGGCAGATTAATTAGACCGAGTCATACCCCAAAGGCCAATCACAGTTCACCGAAAAAGAAAAAAATATTTTTAAACTATGTCAAGTTCTGATGAAAACAGGTTTGAAAAATGTGTGTATGATATCTTTGGTTCACAGCTCAGATGGCGACCAGAAAATCAAAGGCAACAAATATTCAGACTTGGATTTGAGTGCCTTAAATGTTTAGGAGAGAGAACAGGATAAAGGACAAGCTGTATATGAGGATTGATTTTCCTCACTCCAGTGGTCTGGTGGCCCTCTATCTGGGCGCTGAGGTACTGCCTTGAGGCTCCAATCAAACATGATTTTCCCCTAAATTACTGCAGTCCACATCAATACAAATCAGGGGGGTGACCTACAGGATCTCCCGCCTCAGAGGAGTAAATATACATTACGTGTTAATTTCATTCTCTCCTTGAGATTCGCAGGGAGAAATTCTTTTCCTACAAACATGCGACAGAGGGCAGTGTGTGGCATAGTGGGCTAGCCCTCTGAGCCTGTAATCGGAAGCTTACTGGTTCAAATCCCATATTCGGCCGAATAGTCACAGGACAATTGGGCTCCTGAAAGCCAAGCCCCCAAAAAATACTCTGACGGTGCCAGTAGCTACAGCAGTCACCGGTTCACACGTTAGGTGTACGTGTCCGTGGCAACACACAGAAAGCAGTCGCCATGGCACCCCTTTCAAAATGCAGATGACCAAAACATTTCACAGTAGGATTTAAAAAAAAAAAAAAAACAAGCGTTGAAGAACAGGGTTAAATAATTGATGGTATTACTGAGAAGTAGGTCACGTCCCATCAGAGCCTGCTGGCTTGCTTGTTTCAGATAAATGTTCCCCAGCACAAAACCATGTTCGATGGACATGCATAATGGATGAGAGTTTGCCATAAGAGCCAGATTACGTCGCTCCGAAACTGGAGTCCCCCATCTTCCGTGCTGCTGGCCTCTCTCTACGGTGCCCTCCAGGGTGCGCTGCAGTACCCCGGGTTCGCGGTGTGCCAGATCCCAGCCGGCCATCTGTTCAGTTTTAGGAAGCCCTCCCTCACTGCCCCCACGCCCAGAGTGAGCACTCTATGTGAAAAGGGGGGGGGCACTGCCTCATTCTTTAAGAACTAAAAATACAATAGAAAATACAATGGGACTGAATTATGATTGTGATGTTCTGATGCCATGGCTCCCTCTCTCTAAGACCCCCCCAGGGCTGCACATTGTATCATGCACATATGCAATAATCACATCACATTTGTTGGCACAGGTTTCTTTGCTGACACGACTCTCGGCAACGCCTCCAGCCTATTTAACATATTATATACGAAGATAAAACGTTTAATTTGACTAAAGTTTATTTCAGGTAAGTTCTGCTTTTTGGTTGTATAACTATCGCAGTCTTACTTGCAGAAATTTCACATATCGCGATATGATATTGCGATATGATATCGCGATATGTTATTGCGCAGCTATAGTCTCCTCGAGCACCAATCCATGCCACTCCCTCTAACTCCAGTCTGACCAGTTGTCCCACAGTCTTCAAAAGCACAGGGACACAATGTAGGCTTGGGTGGTATCTAATTCTTCATGTCATTCTGTATACACATTATACTGCGGTATACAGTATTTTGCCAGTAAAGCAATGCTATTGCGGTGTTTTGAAAACTTGGTGATAAAATTAGGGAGGGGGGTGTATATTGCTGGCCAAACCTAACATAATGCAAATGACTGGATTGAAAAACTCCAATTAAATTACCACTGGCAGCTTTTTTTTTTTTTTTTTTGAATGCCCTCGTTTTTAGAACCTTTTCGAGACACACATGTGCAACAGGGCATTACTGACAAAGGGACGACAACAGAAGAACGAAAATGACATCCTACCATAAGAAGCCAGTGACCGCTTCATGCACAGCGCCTGGCTGCCAAATGCAGACAGGGCACTGATCCCATACATCCCCCGCTTTCGCCAGTGCTTTCTTTACACACTGCAAGGCTGATGCCAACAGGAGTGGCACAACCTTCACCGCTAGCTACCTGCAGGGGGCACTGCAACAGCTAACAGACACAACTGCCAAAATAAATTCTCCCCTGTAAAGCAGAGTGACTAAGGTATGTTCTACTTGTACCACTTGAATCTATTTGTCTGCTTATATTTGTATAAAACTGCACACGGGATAACTATTATTCCTGCTTCTGTCTTTTTATCCAGTACAATGCCATGGTGAGTCTGAAGCTTATCCAAGAACTCATACACCCACTGTGAACTATGCAGACACACCAATTCAACAAACAGCATGTTTTTGGACCATGGAAGGAAACCTGCATAACATGTCCACACACACACACACACACACACACACACACACACACACACACACACAACCAGACAGCATTTTAACCCCCAGCTCCGGGGCATGAGGGCATGACATCACCAATTACTTGTAATTTATAGCACAGCTTAACTAAAAGCTAACAGGCTTTAATTGTCAATCTATTATCTATTACTACAATAAAGTTAATGTTATATTTAAATACTAGCTATATATATCGCTATAACTGTCTGACTAACCAGGGAACGGAGAAAGTGGGAAATAGCCTTCACCGCTTTGAAAATCCCTAGAGAATCTTATACTAACAATGCTTAACTGGTTATGTAAAAAATGAGGATGGAAGACGTAACATTCCAACGAGGCGCCCGAGATGAAGGGCAGCAGGCAGCAGCGGTGGGCAGGTGTGGGGAGCCGTGGCGCCAGCTGGCATATCCCTCCAACGGCGTGAACAGGCGCCCGTCCTACAAAAGTCCTTGGGGTGCCGGCCCTCCTTTCCGGCGGTATCCCTACGCCGGCGGCAGCGGGGCTGCGCACGTTACGGAAACGCGCGCGTCTATTTCAAAGTAGTCCAAAGGACACCGTTCGGATAGGCTCTATTCTAGGGTTGCCAACTTTGTTCAGCTGGCTGCAGTGAGATTTTCAACTCGAGACAAGTCTACACACACATTTACATGTATATAACAGTTTTATTACCTTGAAAATAGTCTGTAGGGTTTGCAAACTACCCCCAACGCCTTTGATGTAGCTAATTTCAGGTTTACAATGGAAAAATGTCGATTTCTTGCATGAGCATGAGAGTCAGAGTGTGAGTGTCATGTCTTATGCGTGAGAGTTGGAGACTATGCATTTGTATGGCTTTGGATATTACTGAGAGCTGGGTATGTGGGACCACCTCTTTGCACCGGGGGTAATATTTCAACTTACATTTATATTTCGGTGCCGTTTCACGGAAACGTTCATCTGAACAAATGAAGTGCAAAATACATGTAAATCACGACACAAAAGAGCATCTGCTGGGCAAATAAATTATTAAGTTATTCCACTGAAGTCTCTTAGAGTCATCGTATATATATCCGAAGAAGAAAATCAATAACGGCTGCTGTTTCCAAACTATAATAATGTGCTCTGAGCTATAATCAGAGCAGCTGTACATGAATCACACACAGTCAAATCTACACACAAAGAAGTGCTGTCTGGTACCAGGCCACTAGACTGGTTACCATATGGTTCTGGTATGGTCCATTCGAGTCATACCTACTAATTCCCAGCAATGAAACTTCGCTATGGTTCAAACTGGTTGGACTTCTATACGCAACATTCGATATACCGAGAAAACTATTACATATCACAGGGGCACCAGTCCTAATTAAACCTGAAATAACCCTGAATTTAAATAGTAAACAGACTATATAACAGTTTCTTACTTCAGGAAGGATTGTCTGGGAAGCTGTATGGATTAAATTTAAGCAACCAGCCTGAGTTTATGAGGATGAACTCAACAATACAAACCCTTTCAGAATGCAGCACGTTAGACGTGTGTTGGCTTGAAGCTTGGCGATCAGATGATTGTGTTGCAACTGTTACTCAAGACAATCTGTGCTCTATGTTAATGAACTGAATAACAGATTACTCTGCCAATCAGCCCATAGTAACACATTGTCACTGGCCCCTGTGTTTCAGAAAGTAAGAACAATCTTTCTGGTTACCCATCAACCCCTTCGCCCCCCCCCCCCCAGTCCCACC
>JAODJU010000039.1:5042276-5067441 GCA_026776725.1 Gnathonemus echidnorhynchus
ACCCCCTTCGCCCCCCCCCCCCCAGTCCCACCAACAGACCTCCACCATCTTTATTTCAGATGTCCACAGTGTTTCATGGGTTTGCACGGAGCAGGCTATAAGCTGGGGTCAGCCGCCTCTTCTAGAACAATGGGGCAGTCATGAGCTACACGCAATACGCGTGTCACTTTTTCCAGAAAACTGGGGAGAGACGGACTGAAGCATAATCAGTTAAGAACCCGGTTCCGGCCAACACACGGCTTGGGCGGTATGTGATTTTTCATACCATTATACCATACAGATGTTGTACCGTGATATACAATGTTTTGACAGTATTTTCAAAAGGAACCCTATTTTGAAATCTTGCCAAAATGAATTTGCTCTCCAGCGAAATCTATCCTGGGGACCGACCCCCACAGCTTATTTTGTTGCCAAGATTTCAAAATACCGCGGTATTATCCAAGAATCCCACCCAAGCCTAAGGAAGCTAGGATTCAGCTGGCTGATGGCTCCGTTCTCTCGGTCGCTGCCAGTGGGTTTCATCCGACCGGCTGCCAGCCATGTAGTAAAAGCCTAAATCCCGAACCCACTGTTACTGGTAATTAGTGGAAGCTCTGGCTAATTGCTGTAATAGAGCCCGGGTGAGTTCATAATCAGAAGTCGGTTGCTAATTTGTAATGGTCTCGTCAGAGCAGCGGCTTCACTTTGACGACGGGCTGAAACAGGACAGGGGGAGGTCGCCTTATGATGAAACAGAACGTTCGTTTTTTCCAAATACGCCAGCAAGACCAAATATCAAGTCAGAAGCGAAATGGCACAGAGAAGAACTGGGTAAGGGGCTTTCACAACAGCAAAAGGGTAACACTATAAATGTCATGTGACTGTTTGCCAGGCAGGAACTGGCCATCTGGCGGTACCAGGCATTTCCTGTTGAATAACAGAGTAATCTGTTATTCAAAGAGCATCATCTCTTCAAACTTCAAGCTCCTTCCAGCGCACTTCAGTCTCTCGTCCAGAATGAGGACCGGTGGGCAGAGTAACCACAAGACCATTACTATTTTGTAGATTTGCCAATAATTTCTTAGCTATTTCACTTGTAACGTTTACGTTTTTACTTGTTCAAAAAGACGTGCTTTTTCCGAAGCACAGTAACGTTCACTAGATGACCGCATTTCCACCTTTTACTTCAGGGGACTTAAACTGTTAAGTTACAAGGACACATCATCAGTTCTTTGTGCCATTTTTGAAAAGCGCAATCGACAACAAAAGGAGAAAAGCGGTAAAAATAACAAGTGCTGTAAACATCGTTTTGGTTCCCCTGGGTGTTTCCGCTTTATGACCTCTTGTTCTAATACTGGGAGGGAACTTGCGTAGAGACATGGCACACGGCCGGACAGAGAGAGATGCTCGCCATCTCATGAGCACTTATGAAATCCTTCCGCTTAATTGGACAGATCTTCCCCATGGCATTCCTTCTCTTCCAGGGAAGCCTCAGCAGGTCACGGGACAGGACATTTGTGCCTGGAAACCAGCCAGGAGTATCGTGACAGGCTAAGGGAGGTCAGTGGAGGCAAAGTATTCAACCACTAAAAAATTCTCCCCTTTCTTTCTGAATTGCATTATTTATTTGCTCTTAAAATGTTTTTATTCAACTTGTTCAGCATGTGCAGTGTCCGGGATGGGCATTTACAGCCTTTTAAATTGTTATTCTCCAAGGTACAACAGTAGTATCCCTCCTAAGTAATATCCCACCTGCAAGCTAACTAATACAATTATCTCTTATGCCACTTGCTGCCCCAATTCAAAACATACCATCTTTATCAAGAAATGTACAATGTACCAGTCAACACCATATTGGCCAATACAGGAAGAATTCCCATGTCACACATACTAAATGTTAACTCTTGGCTTTAGAAAGAACACTCTTAAGGATTATGTCCATCAAAATTATTTATAGACAATAGCTGCACAAATCCTGGGTGTAATACCCAGCACAAACATAGACTATTAGCTGCTAAAAAAGTGCAAGCTTGTCACTTGAATGTGTCAGTTGAAGACTAATTTGCCACCATGTCATTATCTTCTTCCAGGCACCTGCAGTGGGCCCATTTCAGCAATACCAGAGGAGCAGTGGGATGTGTTTGATTACCTTCAAGAAGTCAACTAATTTCCTAACTGCTATTTTAGCCCTCTGGCACCGTTTCATGCTCATACCAAGAATAATGTTGTTTCCAAAATGCCGTTGCCCTTGACAACAACAAAACAACATCTTTATGGTCCCCGAAAATGTACTGCAAAACAAGTGAGCCAGACATTTCTCAGACAAAAATCAATGACTAATCAAGCACAAGAAACATACATGTTTAGTATTAGGATAGGTTTTAGGATAGGTTTTATGGTGGTTCATAGGTACCAATATCATTTTTTCATTGTAGCCAATTGTCCATTTACAGATTGCAACACTGTGGTAGTGACTACTTTTTAAACTCTTCAATCTTAATATTTTAGCTAGCTATACCAATAATCTAACTATATTAATGTTCTAACAAAAGTCACTCGTGCTGATTATTTGACTGTGTCAAAATGCTTTAATCCATTTAACAAACCCGGCGATAATTCGCTTTAAAATGGTGACACATATTTCTTTGCATACCCGCATACTAAACATTAAGAAGAACGTCTGCTCTGTGGAATTGTTTTAACGTTAGAAATGCATTCCGCAAACTCGTTCACGAGGAGGATCTACTAATAAACATTTTAACATAACAAACTTGATTGCTCACTTTATGGTGAGAGAGTATGAAGTGTTTCTGATAAACAAATCCGTCTCAGTAAAGAAGGCTGCAGTACCGCCGAACGATGCCAGGCGGTCAGTTACGCGAGGGCTTGATAGCAATTCAGTGCTGAGAGTGTGAAGCCAAAAGATATTACTTGGGTTTATCACACTTGATGGTCAGCCCTTCTGTGCTATAAATGTTATAAGTATGTAAGATGCATACAATCATAAAATATAGTGTTCAAAAAATAAATACTCTCAAATAAATACTTCATATTTTCAGAATGTAATTTATTTTTTAATCTATTTTGGTGGAGTGTCCCTTTAAACTCATTTACGCAGAACCTCCCAAACTATTGGCATCGGTGTCAGTTTTCAAAATATTCAGCTATCAGTATCGGCCAGAAATTTCCTCAACGGTGCGTCAATAGAATATGTGGTATATGACTGGTTTCTTGGGTAAAGTTGTTAACTTGCACATAACGCATCCTTTACTGTGAAAGCCATCAGACCTCTTTTAAAGGAAAACTTTCACAGACTCAGACCCTTTGGTCCAATCAAAGGACAGATTCCAGGTATGCGTTGACATGCCAGGGTCCATGTGTGTGCTTTGATTTCTGATACACGATCACACAAATACTCACACAAATAGACAGGAGGCTGAACCTTCGCTATCCATCATTCCTACAGAGTTCTCTCATTTAGCACCATGCTTCAGTAACTTCACCCAAACGGTTTATAGGTTTCCGATGATCCATTTACCGGATAAATAATGCAAGCCCACATTGTGATAAAAGGCACTCTTGCACCACAGCCTTTATAAATAATTCAGTTCCCAAATACTGCATCTTTCTGTACTTGAGGTAACAAATCCAAAGATTTCAATACAGCACATTGATTTCTGTAGAATTTGGGGAATTTGGTGCTGGAAATGATGGGGTATCTGCAACAGCTGCATGGTATCTGTTACATTATGGCCCATCAGCTCTGCTCTGTCTGTTTTCTCACTGTAGATGTATTTTCCAGTCCATTGGTCCCGTTTGATTACCAGTGAACACACACTGGCTCTCTTTGGGCAGACTGTGAGAGCCATTGGTGCTGCTCCAGTTTCACCATACCCACTGCCCCCACGGTTTCCAACTGGCTCTTCCGCACACACACACCCTGCTGCTGGCACTAGGTAGCATAGTCAGTAAACAAACTCCTTTGAGGAAGGAGAGAGAAACATGGAGAGAGTGGAAGAGACTTACTCAAGAAGCTAACTTACTCTGAATGGAAATCCACCGACAGACAGAATCCGTATTTGACTGTGAGGTAATGTGAGGAGTGGGCTGCATTGTTTATCATGTACTTTTTGCATCAAGAGCTTTGAACCTCGATGGGTACCAAGACTATTCGGTTCTACTGAATAATACATGGATCTACTGAGGACCCAAAATTAAAAGGGGAACGAGAATGGCTTGCATTCTCTACTAAGCATGGGTACCCAGAATGTAAAGGAATGAGGACAGGGCAGCTCATAAGGATCTACTGAGCATGGGTGCCCAGAATGTAAAGGAATGAGGACAGGGCATCTCATAAGGATCTACTGAGCATGGGTGCCCAGAATGTAAAGGAATGAGGACAGGGTACCTCATAAGGATCTACTGAGAATGGGTGCCCAGAATGTAAAGGAATGAGGACAGGGCACCTCATAAGGATCTACTGAGCATGGGTACCCAGAATGTAAAGGAATGAGGACAGGGCACCTCATAAGGATCTACTGAGCATGGGTACCCAGAATGTAAAGGAAAGAGGACAGGGAAGCTCATAAGGATCTACTGAGCATGGGTACCCAGAATGTAAAGAGAAGAGGTTAGGGCAGCTTACATATATCTACTTAGTGTGGGTATCCATAATGAAATGGGGAGGAAAGAAAGCAGGCCCAGATGGGGGAGTATCTGGCCTGAAGAGCACTGGGCGCAGGCAGGCAGTGGAGTGGATTAAGGCTGAGGGGGTTAACTGGGTTTTCTCGTGGAATGGAAGGATTAAGCTCTGAGAATGAAGACTGGCATGGATAAGCACTGAGCCCGTAGCTCTGATCAGCATGACGCAACGAGGCAAAGCTCAAACATCAAAGTACCTTTTTATTTGCTAAAACGTAAGAGGAGCACCAAATGTCAGCAAACCTGAACACTGCAGTGCTAAGTTACACACCCGAGTACGAAACATGCATAGTGCAGCTGCCAAAAGATGCATGTCGTATGAAGGGTAACGAGGACATTTTAAATCAGAAGCAAACTGCTCAACAGGCAGAATCATCCTGAGCAAAGGAAGAAAGGACGTTCCTGGAGAAGATTCCCTGTTAGAAGAATCATTTGAGAGACAAACGAATCCAACCCAAACCAAATAAGTTAAAGGATATTGGAAATATGTCCTTAGTTTTGATTGGCTCTTCTTGTGCCAAATTGGGACCCAGAGTGAATTATGTAAACTAGCATCTGAGGCTCTGAGAACAGAAGGAGTTGTTCTGAGGCGTGGTAACATGCGTCTTACTGCCCACACATCCCAGATCAACCGAAGGAGCAAAAAGTAACACTGCATCCGCAACAAAGAGCAGAAATGAATGTGATGCCAATACATCACTTCACAAGCACCTATGACAGTGTCCTCCGCAGCATGGCAAATGTCAACAAAAATGTTATACATAAATTGATCCGGTTCATAGAAAAGCGACTCCTAAAAGTGATTACTGAAAAAATGAAAGGGCTCATTTTGCACATCACAATTTTTTTTTTCTGCTGTGCAAACAGGTAGTTTTGTGAAGGCTGAGATTGTGGAGCTGTCTGCATGCATGGGGAGAACTGGCTACTTTTCACGTACAGAACATCTGTCAAGACGACGTTCCGTCTCTCACGTCATGTGCGACGTGCGGCATTCACTTCGACTCATCGACACACACATCACCCAGCACGACTGTCACAATAAACAGCGGCACATTCCTAAAATAAGAAACGATAAACAAGATGCTTTAATCGGCCTTCCAGCAGAGGAACCATTAAAAATGAGCAGGCTGGCAGCTGCCTGGAGAAGCGGCTCCCCAGAGCACCACAAACACGCAGTTTTCCAGCTGCAATTGCTGAGCCATGCAATAAACGACAAGAGCTTGGCGTTCCGATATTAGCTGAAACGCCTCCCCAGTATAACCAGTAGGTTCTCCGAATGACAAAAGGGCCCTGACATCACTACTACGACAAACCAAAAATGTGTCAATCAAGTACTAATACCCCTATGACCTTGGGAAGGGACTGGGCACGCTAATATGGAAGGTGGAGACCTTTACAAACTCAGTGTCCTACTCATGCAGAGTGGCCGACACAAATGTCCCACCAACCCAAACTAATTCCTGTCCTCCAATCCACAACAAATACTGTCATAGGCCAAGTATCTGGTTCCTCTTTTAGCTAGCAGGACGTCACCAGCTGGGACAAAGATAGCTCCCTGTCTGGAGAAACTGACCTGTTGCCATCATGATTCCCTTATTATCCAGAATCCCCACCGGTAAAGCATTCTCCCCACACGACTCCTCAATTCAGCCTTCTGTCAGTTAAGGCCGGCCCACCTTAACGTAGGCTGTACCTATTTCATGCTGCTTTCGAGATTCAGTCAAAGTTCTGGCCCCAGCACTCAAGCTGGGGGAGCCAGACCAATGACACACCACATTTTTTTGTTAGTCTGTTACTTTAACATTTATATCACAAATGTAAACACAAATGAATCCACAATGCATGATCAGTTCCCCATCCCCCCACCCCCACTCGGCGGATATTATCATTAGGGGACTCCTGTCTTATCCGAATATCCTAGTTAAGATTGCAGGGGGGCCTGGAGCTGATCCCAGGCAGCACAGAGCACAAATCTGAGGTACACCCTGAATAGCGTACCAGTATCTTAGAGTTTGCGATAAATACTTAATCGATTACACTCACAGCTTAGTTCGATATGAACGCTCAAGTCAGACGACAGATGAGATACCTGATGAGGCCACTAGGGAACTCTCAGCGGTGGCTGCAACAGCAGATACTCTATTTTTGTTTTTCTTTATGCTAATGCATGCAGACCCTCAAGCTCGCTCAGCTATGCTGCCTCAGGCGTGACGGCCCAAGGGACCCCAGCCCGGGACACAGCTGAACGAATGTAAGCAGGGAGGAACGTCTGCCGTCTGTGCACAGAGGGGCCGGATTGAAGACAACCGTGAAAAATGTCAGGGGGGGGGAAAAAATAAAAAATCGAATCAATTTGATAGCATCAGATGTGATAAATAAACCATACACGAGGGCCTAATAACGCAGCCTCTGTTGCGTGATGCATCCCTGTGTCACTGTCAGACGTGAGACTGAAGTGCTGTATGCAGGAGCCGTAGTTCCATTACTTCACGAAGGCCACAGAGCAGATTTTGTCGGCGCTCTTTCAGAGTCTCGGTTACGAGCAGATAAAATGCTAACAGGATTTTTCAAATTGTACATATCTGTTATGTCGACCAAATGCTAGGTTCATTTTTGGTCCAGTTGGGGGGTGGGGGGGGGGACTCAGATGGTGTACTTTTCATAAAAATAAAATATATATATTGCAGCACCTTGCGACTGCTGTAAAACACATATATTTGATTCTGGGTGTACCCCAGCTCTGTATTGGTTTGGTTAGGTTAGGTTAGGCTAGGCTAGGTTAGGTTAGGTTAGGTTAAGCTAGGTTAGGTTAGGTTCCAGGCCTCTGAACCACCCTAAGCAGAGTAAGTGGTTGGATGATGAAGGGACAAAGTGACTGATGGTGACAGTAATCTGTTGGCAGGAGGCATTTTTTTCTCAACCTCCAGGACTGGAGACGACAGCAGCTCATATACCATCAGAGTGACCGAAGGAGAGGCTGAGACAGACAGACAGAAACACGGACAGGTAGGCAGACATACAGATGGATGGTAGAGTGTCCCTGAAGGCCTTCGACACCAAACTGGCCAGCATCCTGATAATAGCTGGCTCAGACAGGGGTGGTGGATCCTGTGCGTGATCTCACCACGTCAGCCACAGAATCCCTCTTTGTTCACTCAGTCCGGCATTCATGACCCCCCGAGAGGAGTGTGGTGGTATTTTTTGAGGGGGGAGGATCTCTTCTGCACAAATGCATCCATTCATTAACTCTGTGTGGGGAAGCCTTAATGGAACAAGTTCTTATTGAGATGAGAAGCAGTTTGAAGCAGAGCAATGGCGATAACGTGGTCCTCCCTGCCTCTCTTCCCTGGTGCCCATCTTCTCTCCTATCCTCCCTCTCCTCCTCTCTCAACAAGAACTATTTCAGCCCAGTTACCCTGGGAATGCCGTGGTTCTGTTGGGGTGCTTCAGGGCCCTGACCTACTTCATTAAGGCTTGACCTCATTAGCCAGGGAGAGATGTGGAGGAGCGCTAGCCTGCCTGCTGCAAGCGAGAGTGAGAAAGCTAATCATCTGTGTAGTCTCGGCTAAGGACTGGGGACAGAGATAAACAGATATGGGCAGCCGGTACCTCGAGGAGGTAGTCATCCTTGAGACTGGCGAAGAGCTGCTGAAAGAAGGAAAAATAAAACCACAAAAGGAGGATAGCACTGTCATCAAAAGTATCATGCATGATTTTTCAGCAAGACGCCAAGGCACCCACATCGCCAACAGCGTGCACAGCACGATGGGGAAACACTAACCGAACAGAGGGATGAGTGTCGGAGCCCATTCACGCTCTCCCAGTCGCCCGCAGCTGAGTGTTACAGCTCAGGGCCAGATCATGTGACCCGCTTTCAATCAAATCAACATTAATCCATCTCTCCCTCCCCAGACTCTTTGAGTCAAGGAAAAAGACTTTAAATCCACAAAAGACTTTAGAGAAGACTCTAAAGACGCATTTAAAAAGGGCAGCGACTTCAGTCGGGCCGCTTCAAGACAATGGAAATACAGAGTGTACTTTGATATCTTGTCCTGCAGTTGGGGGTGACAGTATAAAGCTTTAGTACGGTTGGAGAGCCGTAGCTTGGAAGGGGACACACTGTGCCCCAGATACCTGCCACGGTGGGGGTCAGGGGACAGGAACGGAGCCTCAGGCTCCATCCCGGCCCTCACAGCCCCCACTACAAGCCCAGTTCTTCCTTCTCACCCATCAATGCCTTGATTATGTGCAGATGTCCCCCCCCCCCCAATTCCTTCCAAGTCGGAGCACTCTTTCAGTGACCAAGGACTGAGAACTGGCCCCCTGCCAACCCTCCCCAGACTTCCACTGCCTCTTCCTCTGTGCTTCAAGAAAAAAAAAAGGAAAAGCTGTCTCATTCACCCTCTCGGATCACACGGCCCGTCCGAGCGTCTCTCCGCCGCAGCCATGCCACCGCCACAGCCATGCCCTTTGCAGGCGTGCCCCTTCGCCGCTTCCGCTGCGGTGTGTTTTCCCACGCTATGACAGATGGCATCGTCCCTCCGAATCGCTGCTCAGATGGCATCACGCTCCACGCAGTTCCTATTATCCAGGGAGCCGTATTGCCTGTTTACTTTTTGTTTTTTTTCTACGTTTCGTTTTCCACAGCCGTATCTCCGTGGAATCCAGAGGAAGACAGGACGAGGTAATCAGGTACAGTGAAGTGGGCACTGCATTTTGCTGGATTCACAGGTGTGAGGGAGACAGGGGGCTTGAGGTGTCGGCACGTCCAGCGAAGAGGTGAAGCCACAGTGCCTTCCTCGCCCCCCACACCGATCCAGCCATTAGAGTTCCATTTAGCACCCCCCTGACTGCATTACTTCACAATTTACTCATCATTTACCATGGTTTCCCCTGCTAATGCCTAGTTTCTCTACTGGCCCCCACCCAAAGCCAACAGCGCTGCCTCCCGGATTCTGCAGCAAAGAGCCTTTGCAATCTTCTGTCGTTTCAGTGGTAGAAAGACCCACCAATCACTGCCAGGAAGCCCCCCCCCTTTCCTGTCACCTCCTCTGAACTGTTTATGAGACAAGAATATAGGTATGTTAGCCTTAATCTTAATGTGAGTGTGTAATGACTGATGAAGTTCATCTTTCATGTTTTCTTTTCTGACCTGCATCTCATTGCTCTGCTCTAGCAGTCTGAGATCGGCGTTGGGCTTGAGTCAGAAGAAGACGACCCAACGAAAGACAAACAGGCTCTTCTTAGCTGCTTTAATTCCTGCTGCCGTCGTGTTCTCATCACCAAGGACCCGGTGTCAAATCCCAGTGCTCTGGATGAAACCCACACATCAGAATGGAGGATTTTTAATTAACCCCAACACTGTGATAACTACTTCTAATCTTCCCCAGCCAATGTTCTCTGGGGCATTCTCTCGGGGATCTGACAGCCAGTTCACCTGGGAGGACCGACACCCTCAAAGAACAACAGTGGCAACAGCCCTCAGATCTCCTGCATGTTCACATTATTTGCTTTGTCGGCTGTGCCAGGTTTTGATTCGTTCTTTTTTTTTTCTTTCCTTCAGTGAACTAGACACAACCCACTCCCAATTCCGCCACACCGCGACGCCACATCATCGGGCACAAAATGAGAAGATGCCCGGGTTTCCGTGCCGTGAACCGAGCCGCGGACGTGAGACGACTTCGTGCGTCGCCGGCGAGTTACCGAGTTTATGCCCCAGCTTGCATCACTCGACGCGTGACTCAGCTCGGGCGACCATACGGCACGACAGCTTGCCACGCGTCTGCGAAATAAAACACCTTTTCAATTGTCTTTTTTTTCCCGCCACCGTCGTCGGCCAGGTTCGTGCGACACAAGAACTTGCAGATGGAAAAAACAGGGAAGTTTCTCGAAAGTCTCTCGGCAGGATTCAGCACTATTTACAGTGGGGGGATTACAGGTGATTCATTAGGTATTTGAGTAGCGTGCACCATGGCTCAGTGAAGCACTGAGTCTCCCACGGTTGCGGGTTCGATTCAAAGGCTCGGTGTTTGTTCCTGTGCTCCCATGGGTTTCCTCCCACATTCCAAAGACTCTCAGGAGAATCAGAGACTCTAAGTGGTTCACGGTCTGTGCCCTTTAACGGACTCACCCAGGGTATCCCCTTCCCTGAACTCATGATCCTGCACGGATAAGCTGTTATGGAAGATAGATGGAAACAAAAAAAAATAACATTATTTGCACTAGCACTTTGTCACAGCCACCTACTAAAATACAAGGAAAAACAAAAAAGATAAAAGTAATTATTGGTGAACAGCTCATCCAGCGAGTGCTGATGTCGCTTTTATCACTTGGCATTACTGCTCGTCTTCCTTGCCAGAATCTGTTTGCATCACACTGATGAAAGCTGGCTGTTGACAGAAAACAAGGAGGTGCCGCTTTGACAGTCTTTCTATTTTATTTTATTTTTTTACATTTTTAACATCATGTTTATAGAAATAACGGCGTTCTCATGTCCCGTGCGTGACGGCAAGAAGCCTTTGAGTACACCCAGGTAAAGTCATCGTCGACTGCAATGCAAACCTTCAGAGGCTCGGAGCTCAGGTGTTCGAGGGCATTAATCTTCCACAGAAGAGTGAAGCGTGGTGCGACTTTACAGCGGAGCAACCGGATTAGAAGCAAAGCCAGCATCAGAGGTCAGCAGAGGATTCTGGGGGATTCCCAGAGACGGTTTGCTTAAGCCCCAATGCATTGGTAGTATCCCCATTAGGAAGGCGGATCCCTCGACCGTAATTACATATCAGTGATCCTCTGCTTTCAGATTGCCTGCACGCATGACGAGTTCTTCTTTTTTTTTTTTAAACTCCCTTCCCCCACTACTTTTTCCGCAATAAAAAGATTGTGAGTGGTAGGATTTGTTCCATGGGAGAACAGCACTCTTTCGTGCACTAGAGCGGAAATCTGCAGGTACAGCATCCCAAGACCTATAATATATTCCTATGACTTAACCAGTCTTCGAATAGTTTGTATTTTTAGCTTGTGGCTAGAAGTTATGGAACCTTATTATAAATGATGTGCTTTTTTGCAATACCATGTTTACAGAATACAGAAGAAAATATCCTTTTCTTAAAAGGTGCTGTATATCATAAACACGCATCCATCTAACAGAAGAGCTTTTCTACACACAGGGTCACGGAGAGCCTGGAGCCTAAGAATCAAACGCCATGAGAAAGAGGATACCCAAGACAGGATGCCTTCCCATCAGTTAAGAAATGCCAACTGCATGTCTTTAGACCAGTGTTTCCTATCTCAGTCCTGCAGACAGTCCACGTTTTTGCTCCTACTGGGAGCTGGGAGGGAGCAAAAACAGAAGACCATGTGACCCATATTTATCTGAGTGTGACGGATATGCAACCCTGCTTTGCAGTGCACTTCTGTTTACCCTGCGCCTCCCAGTAGGAGTGAGTTTTTTTTCGCCATACTGGGCAACTCTTGACTCAACGTTGGCAGAAATGGTACAACACACCCCTTCAAGAAAGGGGGGGGGGGGGGGTTGCAGGATGTGGCACCTCCCTCAATACCACTCCCACGGGGCCCTTCGGACGTCAGCTGCGCCCGGCGTGGCCGTGACGCTGCAGGAAAACCGGAACAAAGTTGCGCTGTGGGACCCAGGAAGCGGCGGCCGGCGTCATGAATGGCCTGGATGCAGCCGCACAATGCGGGCAGTTCGCCTTTCAGCCTTCCGTTTTCTCAATGAGCCACCCGAATGCCGGCCATTATCCCCCCCCCCCTCGCCTAGCAGGAAGGCCCGCCCAGTCGAGGCCTTAATCGCAGCTTACCAGCTGTGAGAGAACCACAGCTCAGGGCCAACAGAAATTAAAAAAGGAACTGAGCTACTGCACTTGTTACGACGGATTTTAAAAAATTGTAAAGTCACGAGGGAACCGAACAAGAACCCTTTCAATGGAATTCAAATCCACGGATCCGTCAAAGTCAACAGCAAGATATCAGACCACCACAGGTTTCATCTGTGCACTTCAGCAGTTCAACGTTGTGCGAAATCACCAGAAAGGAACCTAAGAAAATACTCAGAGAAAGAGAAATCTCACTCCTAGAGGTGCCTTTGTCCATGACAAACTGATGCCCTTGAACCACTCCATAAGGAAAATCACTCCTGTACTGTTCTAACACTCCTGGTGTTAGAAAAACTCTAGTTCTATACATTTAGCGAGATTTGCTCTGGCTGTAGGATGTAACTTTACAGCAAAAGCTAGGTGCTTTCTAAACTTGTACCTTGATTAACTCTTCCGCCCAGCATTGATCTCGGCTACAGGGGAGCATAATAACTTCCTTTAGCAAGCAGAGAATGACCAGCCAACCTACGGACAGAGCTGCTTCTGAAAGGGACCATTTATCTGGCTAAAAGCAGGTCAGGACAGCTCTCAGAAAACCTATATAGCATCTCCCAGGGTTATGGTGGAGCTACGTTCCGACAAACCTATCATAAGGCGAAAATATTGTAAGGCGAAAATGCATTTCAATACAGTACACCTACCCTAACAAACATCATAGCCTAGCCTAGCCCACCTTAAACATGCATAGAACACTTGTATTAGCCTATAGTTGGGCAAAATCATTAACACAAAGCCTAATTTACAAAAAGTGTTTAATATGTCATGTAACATCGAATAATGTACTGAAAGTGAAAAACATTTACCCATCGTAAAGTCAAAATATCATTACACGGACCGTCGTAACTAAGGGGGCTTCTGTATTTTATTGACCATACCAAGAACAGTAATTTCACAAGCTGTCCCTTTTATTAACATGGGAAAGACTGATACAGGGAAAAAAAACGTGGAGAGTAATTGAGACTAAGGATCTTCACAGGAGTGTAGCGTCTCTGTGTTAACATCTCACACGATGGCTCTCCTGTTATTGGACTGTTTTTGCCTGAAAGGCAGGGATGAGATTATGCCTTAAGACAGTGATCCTGAAGGTCACGCCCTTCCCGTATCAGGATACTGACCATCAGTTACACGGCCTCCATCTGTTCCTCTGATTCAGCAGGCAATCATTCTATATTTCACTCAGAGTAATTGTAGGAAAACAGCTTCCAAAGTGACCCTGTCAATCACTGAATAAGCATTACAAACTCAGATAATATAAACCAGAGGCAGCTAATCCAGTGAGGTACAGTCAGGAGGAAGTCTTTCCTCTATTCTTAAGTATGAAACAGGTAACTTTGTAATATCACATTGGTATTATTTTATTGCATTTTAAAAACAGAACTATTGTAACACTGTAAAATGTATTATCCTTCCTTAGACATCACTGATAAAAACAATTTCCTTTTGGATATTTCAGCTTCCACATGGATAGCAAAGTCCATATGGTTCTAATATTTAGTATTTATTAAACAAAATGTTTTGCACTGTGACTGTGATCCTCTCAACGTTCTGATTTATTTTCCAAGGTGTTAGACAGTGCTGCTGGTGCCATGTTGCAATCTGTGTGCAGAGACCATCAAACCACCAGCCAAGGGGCTGCAGCCTGGAAGCCGTCCTGGCTCAGTCATCCTGGCTCAGTCGTCCTGCTCAGTCGTCCTGGCTCAGTCGTCCTGGCTCAGTCGCTGTCAGTCGCACTGAACATTGACAAGCTCCTCTGCATGTAGCCGTTCTTCAAACACAAACAGGCAGCGGCTGCACGTGTTGGAAGGAGCATGAAGGACCAGGGCTAATTGTTGACATACTATTGATTCTGTCAGGAATTAAACTCATTGATAGCAGCGCTTGCAATTAACGAAGGAAAACAGACCAGGCTGACTAAGTTATTGCCCGTACGCCAGGCCAGTTTATCCAACAAAAAAATTTACATTCCAGTTATGAAAATTTAAGTAATCACTGTCTTTAAGAAAAACAGCTCCCACTTGAAAATATTGAGAGACAGTGTATCGTCAAACTTTGCTACTGTCAGTAGTTGCAATTGTCTCTACACAAATACCATCAATGCAATTTAAATTCATATAATTCAAATATATACAATCCAATCTAAATGCTTCCACTGAGTTTCTGATTTTAATCTAGCCACCCCCCTTTCATCAATCCATATTTGTCCATCCCCAAATTAGAGAATATATTGCTCTTTTTTTTGTTTTTTTTATATTAGGCTTTCCATATAAACCCTCGACTTCCACCACATGTTCCTTACCCCCACTACAGAGTACGTGAGCCTGATGTGATGATTACTGACCACCTGCTGTCCTGTCCACATTCAGCGCAACGTTAACTGCTTGGCCCCTTTAAACTGAACCACTCCATCTGTTCGGGGGGGGGGGGGGGGGGGGGGGGGGGGGGGGCTACCTGGCTACATCACAGCCCTGGTGGAGGCATTCGGCGACTCCATCAGTGCTGGTCCAAAGGACAATACCGCGGCGGTCCCTGAGTGATAAGCCCGGGCTCTTGGGCACCCTAGAAGCAGCTGGTCAGACACGTCCACGCATCAGCAAAATGCATCTGCTCCTGGTCAGGTCACTAACAATAGGGGGAACTATTTGAATCTACGCAGGACTCCACTCTGAGATTTGTTTCCAGTGACCGTGCACAATGCCTAGGCTTTAAGGTTGAATGTTTTCATGGTTGTGTAGTGCTCACTGAAGCGGACGGATCAACAGTGCGGCCCGCGTCAGGCCTTGGGGTGCGAGCATGCCCACCCAGCGCCGCTCCTAGCAACGGCCCCCGGACAACTGCGGCTCGCACTCCCGCCCCTACTCACACAAGGGGTAGGCGGAATAACCACCCCCCCCCCAGCCACCCCCACAGCATTAGTCTTAAAACTTCCAGACGGACGACACTATCGGAGCCCACAGTGCTTTCACCTCACGGGGCATTGTTCTTGGGACAAAGGGCCCTACCCCCATGAGGACTGGGGCCGGCAGATGGTACAGGAGTGGATAGCGGAGATAGTCGAACGTCAGAACACCAGCTGTCGTCCACCGCGCCCGTAGGCACTGCTGGACCTTCAGGCGCAAACGTCTGGGCAGAGCCACATTCCCCAGCAGTGACCCGGGGGGGGGCAATCAGGATGCACCCCCTTCCCTTTATCATGATAACACAATCACAAGAGAGACAACAGCAGAAAAGGCTCCACTGCCCTGCTTATACAAAGACAAACAGGCTCTCTAACAAGGAGAAAAGACCACCCCCTCGGTCAGTTAGTAAGGGTGGGTGTGTCGTGTTCATACACTGTGCTGAAGCCAGACTAGTACCACGAAATGCTCTGAAACAAATTTTGCGCTGCATTATTTTATCCAGTTACCTCCAGTTGTTTGCAGTGTGCTTTTCCTATCCACCACACCATACCGCTCTTTCAAAGTTTCCGTAAATTTAGATGCGACGCCCACTCCATAATCAACGGATTTCAACCTGAGAACAGACAACAAACTACCGTATTTTACTGAGAATTGCACAAACCAATTTAGTCAAGCGATGCCTATAATTTCTGATGCCTGTAAATAAATGTTCATCTCTGCTAGATGAACTCAAGCTTTAAATATACTTAAAGCAATGACTCAGGAAAATCGACGCATTACCCTTTTTTTGAAAGACAAGGGTTAATAATCCAGCATTTTGGAGTCCCTTCAAACAGGGTGAATATATGCATATAAAGTCCACGCTGCTAGCAGGAGTGAACTCGTGATTGACAGGGGCAGACAAAAGAGGCGAGGTGCGCGTTTGGTTGCGCTCTTTTATTTGGAGCCCTAATCAATTCTGTCTGCCCTCGCACCCGGGCAATGCCATTTCAGTTTTTAACAGTTTTAAATCCACGGGTGAAAAACGAATGTAATGGGTCTAAATCAACATTCTGCACAAACCCGTTGTTTAGCTACCAGATTTCATATATCCGATTAATTCTGTTCTCTACGCCTTGGTTAAGAAAGGGGAGTATGAGTGGCACGCTGATTTTGACCATCATGACTGTTTTATGGATGTGCAAAAACAACTACGAAACAATGTGGACAATAGCCTTTATTACAAAATCAATCTCTAGTCTGAACCTGCCCAGTCTAAAAATGCACGTATGGTATAAGTGCCTCTGTTCTCAACGTTGACGAAAGAATTAAATAATCCATGTCATGTGTTCGGAAGCCAACAATTAATAGTACAGATCGCCGTGCGCGTGACGAGTATAGATTATTTTTTATTAATACTTGATTATTGGCATAATTTTTAAACGAACAATTTACAGCCGTCATTAGCAAAGACAGAATGTTGTTCTACTAGTCTATGTCATACTTTGCTTATTGCTGCACAATAGGCAAACAAAATAATACAGACAGTATTCTCTTTTAAGCAGAAAGGTCTATTAATGTCTCACACCGATCACGATTAATGTATCTATAAATTGCGATTTACCCTGTGGATGCCATTAACATCCCTGAGTGGGGGGGATGCCTCATTTGCATATTTTTTAAATATATGTGCCTAATTTTATATTACACGTCGTTGTTGAGTTGCAACACATAACACGAAAATTTCCATCAGACAGCTCAAAAAAGAACTCCCGTTTACCATCCCTGCCTCGGCGTAGTGTCACGGTATATTGTAGATGACGTTTTGATAAACGTGCACAGCATTTTAAACTTGTGCAAAGTGGGTATTATTCAAAAGGATCGGGCACTGGAGTATGTGCACGTTTCGGGTGTGGATCGGCCAATCTGCCACCTGTTCCGTGGAAGAATTTCCCCGAAACCAAACCCTAATTGTACGGATGAATTGTGGCCACCCTTCTTACCTGTTAAACACTTTCTTTATCCTCTGCAGCAGTGTCGGCGATTCCGTGACCGTCTCGGGCGGAATGGTTTCAATGGTCGTGACAACGTGATTCTGCTCTTCGGGAATCATCGTTGGAGTAAAAAAAATGAAGGGATCAGAAACGAGGGCGCATTCTGCTCCGCGCGCAGACGGAGGGGGTCGGGATACTTCGCAGGGGGGTTAGATCCGAAATCTCCAGGTTACCGACGAGCAAGCTTAGCATTCCGTGCTTCGCTGATATATGGAGACCTTATTCCCAGAAAAAAAAGAAAATATTTTAAAACGGTTCTGTTCTAGAGGAGTTGCGGCGGACTCATGCACAGTGCACCTGATTCCCGTCACTGGCCTGATCTTCGGACGGATCTTTGTCTTTCCTTATTCGCATTTTCTGAATGCCCAGTTCGGACTGCCGTGATTGCTGGAAGACGTTTTGGTTTTACTGGGAGGTGTCCGGCTCCCCCAACAGGGGGAGCTGTTTTACCCAAATCCCTATTGCAGTTACACATGGGGAATGTAGTGATGGTTGATGTAATTTTGCTTACAATGGAGCGCTGTATCGTGCACAAAGACAAGAACAATACCAGCAAATATGGATATTAGGCTATTAAATTGTCTTATGGTGAGCACAAATAATTTGAGGACCCTACTTAAGTGCCATGTCAGGCAAATCAAGTTTTGCATCACGAACCAAAGCTTCATATCCCCAAATGGATATTCAAACCCCATTAGCTATACTCCCCCTTTTTAAGGGGTCAGTTTATACACTGCCCTACATTCTGAAGCTCCTCTGTGACAAAATGAGCCCCAATACTTGAACCGTAGTAAGTCAGTCAGAGACATGCCTTGTAGCTACAATTTGGTTCATACTATGACTGCTGCCAAACAAATTAAGTTTAGAATTTAAACTTATAGTGCACCAAAATTATTTTCCAGGTAAATGCTTACTTTAGCTCAAACATGTACCGGAGAAATACCTGGAAGGTTAGGGATGTTCACCTATATTTATTTTCCACATATGAATGAATCTGTTAATGGAGAAAGTACCTGATGGACTGTATTAAGAGTTACGCAATATAAAAGAAATACTGTCTATTTATTTAACCCAAAACATGGTATCCTGCAATGGACTTAAGTACTACTGGGTGACACAATAAGATAACATGCATTATGCACCCTGACCACAACGACCACATGAATCAATGGTCTGGCTGGTGGTGTTCATGAACCATGCAGCTATTTCTGCATAGCTAAAGAACAGAATTATATTAATGGGTGTGATTATTAGTCTAGTTCAATTGGTCTTACTTCCAAGTACATTAATCACGTTAATGTGCTTCTGCCTATACCAATATAAACATTTCCATTACTATGTAGAAATCGCCATTGTAAAGCTTAGAATCAAAATGACAGTATTCAGATCGAAAGAATCAACATTTCAGCATCAATCGCTGCATCCCTAGTGGGAATCCAGAATTAGTAGTTTAATTTTTACCCCTTACTGTGATTTAACGCGTCGTTCATTAAATCTTCAATTTCCCAGGATTGCTCTCCCATATCTCTCTATCAGCTTTGGTGAGGAGGCCGTGTTGGGGCCTTCAAGCACTGATTGCAGTTCGAAATTTCTTATCTCAAGACTGCTTTAAGAAATTCACACGATCTACATGCGTGCGCTGCTGAATTTCATTGCTATGCTGGAGCTGGGCTTGGTACTGAGTCTCTGTAGCTAAGCATTCTTCACAGTGTTGTGTAATGTGACAGATATTTAATATCAGAGCATGTCAAAAAAAAAAAAAACACAAAAGCTGAAATGAACTGAAAACCACTAGACAATTATTTCATACTGTAGTTCTCAACATTTTCCCACTCGGAATTAATAGCCATTATAACTCACTATATTAAACATATTCAACGTTAGCCAGCATGCAGTAACACAGGTCTGCTTTTCCATGAACTGAGCAAAACCTGTGAATGATTCTCAGGCTTGTTATATGCTTTTGATATCAAGGAAAGATTTTTGCTGCTACACAGTTCAGTCTTGATAGCAACCTTATCTATTTAAATCATCCTACAAGATCAAAATCATGCAGCAGTAGACCAAGCAGCCTCAGTCGAAAGCTGACAGTGAAATGTCCCTGACTACTGCTGCAAACGTTACACATGTGAACTATTTTCTGGGCGCCAGAACCATCACAGACGCCTCTGTTGCAGCCTTACGCCATGAATTATGAAAATGCAAACCGACATAGCAGAGGAATTTCTCTGAAGGTTGCATAGTAAGACGCCAACTATGATCATATGATCATTCGTTTAAAAACAACCAAAGGTAGAAGGATCTGAGGATTTAAAAAAAAAAAAAATGTTTACATTGTTGACCAAATGACACACACACACACACACACACACACACGTCAAAGCACTTTAATGATGCATATGTAAGTTGGCCTGCCCCCATAGGGTACTTTGTAGGCTCCTTTGTGATATATACCAGGGGCATCAGCTTGTCTCACACATTCCGGGCCCTTCTTATCAAAAACTACATTGCCTAGCAACCAGTCTGCCCTGGTTGTTGACAGAAGTTTATCCAATCAATCCGTTCAGCTGGTGCCTCATCTTCAACACCACTCTACCTACAGATATTTGTCACTGTTTTATACTATCCAGGTGAAAAGGTGAATATCCCCCCTTTGTAGTAATTACCTGCTGTTATTTTATAGTATTTTACCCAGGAAGAATCACACAAGGTAAACATTTAAAGAAAACAGATTTTTCTTCTGCAGATCTAGTTTAGAACATTAGGGGGGAATTAAACTATGAACTGAACAGCACATGAAGTTAGAAATGACATGACAAATTATTTTGAGCAATACAAACACTCGGCCTTAGGAAAGCAGCTGTTTTTTTTTTACATCATCTTTGTCTTGATAATGACCCAGAGCTTAACTGAAAATAAAAATAAATACCAAAAAATCTCCCTGTTTGCAGAGGGCCGCTTTCTGTCAACGTGTTACTTAGTAGAAACTTTGAAAGGGAGTCAGTCAGCACCATGCAACTGCAGAAAGAAGCCTGAGGAATAGCTGTGAGCAGATGGCTTTCCGCTAAAACAAAGGAGGCGTGTGTAGAGGCGCGAGCGACGGTGGGTGGACAAAGTAACGCGACAGTGATATTCCTGGACTGAATATCCCACAACGTTAGCGAGGAGAGGACTGGGCTATTGTGCGATTCAGAAGACATCTGCCCAGGTTTGGCCAGGCCTAAGAGAAACCACAATAGCACAGAGTTCTGTGCATTCAAAAAAAAAAAAAAGGTTTAAATATTCTCTAACACCCCCCCCTCATAAAAAAGACTTCTATTCCATTTGAGCATTTAGAAACCGATTCAATTCCAGTGTGTTTATTTCCCTCTGCAGGAGAGAGATAACATAGTCTTATGTGATTTTTTTCTTGCCTTGTTTAACATGCTGCAACAGATTAAAACCTGGCAATCGACATGTGAAACGAACGGCCTTTTTATAGCGGTAACATATCGCTAAATGTTACACTCTGTTGACTGCAACCATCTGCTACAACTACTCAAATGTTTCAAAATCAAAAGTTAAAACGGACGTCTCAGCGTCTGATCATTCTTATACGTCATTCAGCTTGTAGAAGCATAGTTAGGATACTGTAAGGAGCTCTACAGTATCCATGCAAAGTACGATATCAAAGCCCAAGCACTTCCTCCTGGGAAGAAGGACACTACCTTTGATTCTTGCACCAGAAACAAACTAAATGAGCGCGTTCCAAAATGTATGAGTCACCAATGAACCAGACAGCATGGCATTACTGAGCCAGATCCCAGAATTCCCTGCATGTGATACCGCCCCAGGGGTTCAAAACAAACCAGCGAGAGTTTACCTCAGTCCTGGTATATTGACATCAAGAGAGGAAAAAAAAAAAAAGTACCTTGTGTTCAAAATATGCACGTTACTGATCGAACTTCATCGGTGCAGGAAATCAGTCATGTGCAGTTTCAGGTGATAAATTAGTCTGATGTTTATATTGCTGTTGAAGATGAAATGTGAATATTTATTTATACCGCATGAAGTAAAACCAGGACAGCAACAACCCCAGGAATTCATACATAATACCTGCAGCACTTTGAAATCCAATTGAAATCCAAACTCAAAGCTACTTAAAGCTAAAAGACACGCAACTTGCATTTTATATACTGCAGGGGCATCAGGGGGTCATGGGTAGCCTGGCAGTCTGGGGGCTCAGCACTTAATCAGGGCCCCTGAGTGCAAAAATTCAGGGTCCAATTTCCAGCTGTGTCTCTGAACAGTCCTCCCACTCTATGGTTAATCTATGCACACTGGGCCTTAACCAAAAGATTTGGGAGTGGGGGGTTATTTTGTCAACAAGTTCTGTTAAATGGGCCTTTTGGGAAGTACCATCAAATTTTTACCCTGCAATTCTCAGCCAGCTCACTGTTGTCTGTCTCATTCTAATCATTCGCCGTGATTTGCATAGGTCTGCCTAGGAAGTAGCACCACTCAGAAAGCCTGGTAGCCATTTCCTGATTCATACCAAGGAGTCACGTAAATAAATGCACTCTCTTGGTGGTGACAGTGAGATCGGGGCTGGGATGCACGACAGCAGCCCTGCTTTGGACGGCGTGGCATTTTTGTGTACAAACACACATCTTCCCCAGCTGCCTCGCTATGTTGTCATGGAAACCCGTGACCAGTTCGAGCGACTGCATTCAAGGCCTGCGTTGCCAGTCTGTGGCGGTACCAAAGCTGACACCGCCCCTCGCACCCACACCCCCAGCACAACCCCGCTCTGGTTTCCAGCATACAGGAAAGCAATTTTAGACCTGCCCAAGGAAAAAAAAAAATCAGAACCTTGATGAAAAAATGTCACCCTGCCTTTATGTCGACCACCTCAGAATCTCTCAGAGGCAATGACACCAGGCTCATATCTGCCATCTCTGGCACATCTGAAGTCAGAGGGAGAGGAACCACATACTCTGTGCTTTAAGGACTCTCAGTGAAAAACCTGTTTCATGCTTAAGATGGAGTGAAAATTTTAAGGCCAATTCATGCTTCACTTCTCCGTCTGCACCTCAGGTAGACGGCTGCAGACGGTGCTCATGCGACCCAGAATGTTTTTCTGTCCGGCAGAGATCATACACGTTGCCTGCACGTGTGCAAGATAATTGGCAAGGTGTTTGCCGTAGGTAGCAGCAAAGACTTTCACAGAACAGAGGTCAGCCAAAAAATGAGTAGTAGTAGAACTGATGTAGGAGCTACAGAAGTATCTGAATATCTAATTTTTACTGTACAGACATTACGCGGTATTTTCAAGTGCAGCACTACGGCCTTTTGGAATCCTGGAGATAAAATTCACCATGCGTAGGGGTGGGGGGTTGCGGTCCCAGCTGATTTTCCCATAAGGATTTGAAAATACCGTATTACTTTAATACCACCCAAGTCTAGACTAAAATTTTAAAATGTTCATAAAGAGTTTACCCATTTTACTACATTGCTTGAATTTGTGTTTGTTGCAATATATCTGCCCTCTCCTGGTCTGGTGGAATATCACTGCTGCATGCATGCGCCGACTGCAACCATCCGTGTCTGCAGCCAGATGTAGTAGGAACACAAGATGCCAGAAGCATGACTGTCTGCAGCCGAGTGCACATGGAAAACTGAAGTATGGACTAGTCTTTACTCTTCAGGAGGATTCCAATCCAAGGCAGGACTGGAGTGTTTAGTGACAACCTGCCTTTGGGAGGCCCAGACTACGGACTTAAATCCTATCACTGTTGATAAGTGACCCCTTTGTTAATTGAAAAGGTTTGGGGGGGGGGGGGGGGGAACCCCCAATTCAGCTGATGAAGTATTTCCAGAAGGCACTTTCACAAACCGAGCTCAAGGGCCCGATTCCTCATACTGTCATTCGCCCTCCCATCTTTAATTCATGCTAATTATTACTTTAATCTACCTTAAGGTTAGAAGCACATCTGGCTTAGGAGAACCAATCTGAATCCCCCACCCCCCCCCCCCACGTCTGTGTGCCACAGTCTAGCCTTTCCTCCAAACTAATATGGTACGAAATGCATCCAGTATCATGAGGAAAAACATACAGCTGAAAACATGTTGGTGTCATACGATCGGAGTCTTACCAGCCAAAGGATCACTCATGTTTCAGTGTCTGTTATTTTTTTCCATGCTGCTTGAGCTTAGTCTTAAACAGAAATGTGAGAAATGTGTATGTCACCCATGCATTTTATGAATATAAAAATTGAGCCAAGATCAATCTTATCCTGCAAGTTATATACATCCTTCCCAACTTGTACAGCAAAAGCGTACAGTTAACATGAGAATACAGATCATTCTCCCTTCCATTTGGGAAAGGATTTAAAATCCCGTATTAATCCCTAAACTCATCAACTCTTTCAAAAGCAGAGAATAGCACTGCTGTAGCTGCTAAATCATGAAAATAAGGGAAATCTTAAGGCGAAA
The DNA here is from genome assembly GCA_026776725.1 of Gnathonemus echidnorhynchus. Lineage (NCBI taxonomy): Eukaryota > Metazoa > Chordata > Actinopteri > Osteoglossiformes > Mormyridae > Gnathonemus > Gnathonemus echidnorhynchus. Next base: position 5,066,253 of record JAODJU010000039.1, read on the forward strand.
TTACTCCGAGGCAGATGTTCCAATTTAGATAAGACTAGACAGAGGAACCTACTAATAATATCAGAAGCGGCCACTAGATGGCAGACAGCCTCCAATAGCAACCAAAGTTTGTCTACTGAAGTTTAGGGTAACTTTAGGGCTCCATTTTCATTCAAAAATCGAGTTTTCAAACTAAAACAATCTCCATCCATACAGGTGTTTTAAATTTACTGTTCTAAATATGTCTATTCTGTGCAATTTTTCTTGAATGCTAACCAAGTGTGCACAAGTCTATCTATATTTAAGCTTTTAGAATATTAGTTCACAGATTTAAAATATGTTTGGATCAACTAGTATCAAAAATGCAAGTGGTATAAAAACAAAAAAAATATATATGCAACTTCATATGATACACAAGAACATTTATAAATTTTAGCCAGTTTCCTTTTTAATATCTAGTTAAAGTGGGCACATGGATATTTATGTATATTTAAAACCTTGATTCATTAAACCTTTACACATTTACAAACACACAAAAACAAACAAATGATCACACTAAACAACACATTCCGGAATGCGCACCTCACCCTCAGCCACAGCGACTTTGGCACTGCTCCAAGTTCTCACATTCTACTTTGCTTGTTTGTGTACCCCTGCACCAGGTTTAAAAAGGAAGAAAATAAGCATATGGATAAGCTTTGGAGAATTTTTTTCATTGTATTTATGTCCCCAACATTAGTGACTCGCATACAATACAAGTGCCTTAGACGTGTGAACCAGCCCTGTGGTTCTGCTGAAAGGTGTGTTGCGTGGATATGACCACACGGTGGCGCCCTTTGCAGAGTAAGGGAGCACAGACCCAGGAGTGTAGGGTCACGGTCAAGCCCCACAGCAGGGATGAATATCATCACTGATTTTCATTTTGATTCGATTTCGATTGGATCCAAGGTTGGCCTCGCTGACATCGATATTCAATGCCTGCTGACAAAGCTAAGCAAGTGGGGGGCCGATCGTTGTATTTCCTTAGTGTCCAGGGCCCCTTCCCCCTCTTCCCCCTTGCAGGGGCCCCTTCCCCCCCTTCCCCCTTGCGGTAGCTCAGGTCCTGCTCTGTTAATGCATGGCCTTATCCTGGCTGACACCCAGGGGCCCCTTCCCCCTCTTCCCCCTTGCAGGGGCCCCTTCCCCCTCTTCCCCCTTGCAGGGGCCCCTT
>JAODJU010000039.1:5113216-5126074 GCA_026776725.1 Gnathonemus echidnorhynchus
TTTTAACAACTCTGAGCTATTAGTTAAGTTCTCCCCAAACGAGCTTGATGGGCCGAATGGCCTCCTCTCATTTGTAATTTCTTATGTTCTTATGAGACGACCGTGTTCCCCACTGAGGCACGTTGCTGCCCACAATACACCAAATAACTAAGTACAGACACGAGTATTAAGTTTCATGTCTCATACGTAAGACTGCACCCCTGCTGGACACAAATGAAGGATGTATAAAACCATTCAGCAGAAGTTCCTTTCCATGTACCTTCCAGTGCCTTATCCAGTACAGGATCTCGGCGGTAGGTACCAAGAGGCATCGCCCTGTTGTCACCCCACATCTCCATGCACAAGTATATGCATATTCCTTGCAATATCACTCATTATAGCCATGGTGTATAACTCACATAAGCTTAACGACAGGAGTCGGCAAACTTGGTAAGAGATGCGGAGAAGTTTCCACACCAGAGGCAGACGACTGCAGAGGTACACTCTCAGAAAAAAGGGCAAAAATTTGTACCTTTGCATGTCACTGGGGCTGTACCCTTGTAATTGTACCTTTTAAGGTACAGAAATGGACTCTGGAACATCCCAAAGGTACAAACAGCATTAATGTACCATCAGTGGCACAGAAATGTTCCTCAGAGTCCATTTCTTTACCTTAAAAAAAACACAATTACCTACAGCTAATGGTACAATTGGCAGACCCTCAAGGGTACAGCCCCAGTGACAAGCAAAGGTACCAATTTTTACCCTATTTTCTGAGAGTAAAGATGATTGTTATTGATTGAGTGAATGTGAAAGATCCAGGTAAGGGAAGAGACATCCACGTACCAATTGGCGTTTCCGTACACCACGTGGTTCCATTATAACATGGGCTAAAGATACTCCTTAATTACGTAACAGACAAGAGAAACACGACGAGCGGGTTGGAGGGAATCGGCTGAGGCCGTAGGCAATGCCAGGGACCGTTTATCCAAGACCGGTACGGGAAAAACTTCCAGGGAAGCAGTCACTCCATCAGAGACGGAAACAAGAAGAGGCGCATCCCTTAACATGCATGCGAGTTCTGCCCCCCCACCCCCCACAGCCAAGGCCGGTTGGCCGCCCGTTGGGCGTGAAGCAGACACCTGCAACAACTGCCACAGCCAAACGGCTCCCCAGGGTTGCGTAACGACTGCATTGTGTTCCGACGCGAAGTGGAAGTTTCCGGTAAAAAAAAAACCAGCGGCTGCAGCATCACGCACAGGGACTCGCGCACACACACACAAACACACACAGAGTTTTATGCTCACTGCACTTTGACAAAGCAAAACACACACAGAGGTGAATTACACACACAGAGGTCTACAGTTGCATGCCCAAAGGACCATGAAAATATTCAACGCTTAATTTTATGAAGTCTTTACTCCATCTTTATTGCACACATAAATCACAGAGCCAGTCCAGAAGCTAGAAAGGACTGTAAACAGGACCCCCCCCATCAGGTCCGGTGCCAGGACTGAGTACATCATCATCCGCGGGATCTTCCCATAGACACATGAAAATGTCCACTGGGGAGTACTTATGTCAGAGAACCTGGGCTCCTCAGGGGGCTACAAAACATAACCTTTTACAGTCCTGAGGAAATGCCTTTTACAGTCAATCTGTCCTCATGCTGTTGGGGGGGGGGGTATTTTCTACTCTACTCCCAGCACACTCTATACTTGGACCCACACCCTACACAGCAAAACAATACACCAGACCAATGTGGTTTGTTCCTGTATACATTAGAAAACAGCCCCATACCTCTCTGACTGTCTGATTTCTTTTTAAGCCGTTTTATATCTGAGCTGGTGTTGTGCCTTAATCTCCGCCGTGCTGTAACGCTGAATCTGGAACTCAGACACGCTGTGGAACGCGCGGCACCGAGTACTTGCGTCAGAGAACCGCGGCACCGAGGCAGCAGTCAGCCGGAGACAGAGACGGAGAGAAGGGCAGACACACATGACTACATGCCCAACCAGGCTAAGCTCCACCAACCGCGTGTCAGTGTGCGTGCCCGTGGAGAGCGAGAGCCTCAGGCGCACGCGGTGATGCTGCACACTGTCCACCCCCCCTCTACAGAGCCCCCTCACCGCCACACCACCTCAGAACAATGCCACAATGGGGCATTCCCCTCCATTGTCATTCTCACGCACCCTGAACCCAAGCTGATGCAAACCGCAAGGGAGCGTGTCCATGCTGCGGGACGAGGCCACAGTCCCAGCGCCAGACACACACAGACAGCTGGACACCTGCATCTGGAGGGAAACAGCCTGGGGGGAAAGTTCTACTCCCCCTGACAAAGATCGCATTGTTTTTCTGGTAAGTCACCCCCCACCTTCCCAAAACACAAACTTATTTTGCATAATCTGGAGCAGAATGCAACAAGAGCCTGTCATCATACTTAAAAGCAAGGGTCAGACAAGGCAGCAGACATCACCATGGCTACATTAATCAGGATTTTAATTACTTGATAAGCTGTGTATACCTAAAGCTTATATACACAGTCGCAAGTCCCTGTGTAACACAGATTTCATTTTCTAAGGTTTACTACTTAACTCAGGAACAATTCACACAAGTTAAAACTTGTAACTGGAAAACAGTCATTTAAAAAGTAACAAGAAAATGTTGCAAGGTTATTTCAAAGCAAATTGAGCATCAGAAACATGCTAACTCGTACTTATAACAGAACCCAGAGGGTAGTAGAAGTGAAGCAGATTAACAGAGTACATGTCAATTGTATACATACTATTTGAGTAGGAGAGCCGTATTAGGGCGCTCCCTGGCTTCTCGGCAAACTTCGACCAAATACTCAGGTCAATATCTATTGATTATTCCAGACCTCCTGATGTTTTCATGATGAATACTTCACAAGTAATAAATTGTGTGACACATCATCAGGGGCACACGTGCATTTCCTCATTTTCAAAACACCACTCATTAGATCTATAACATTTTTGGGGAAAAAAAATCACAGTTTTGTCCACAGTTTGCTTTAAATGTCCAAACATTAAACAAACAGGTATCGATGGCGCTGAGCGGACCTACGCTTTTTCGATCCTGCAGCCCTTCCGCAAGCGTATAAATTGCGAGCAAAATTAATTTCTTTACATTTCAAACTACTTGTACCGATCGTCACAAACTAACTTCACACAAGCGCACGCCTATAAGATGAATAGGAAAGTACAATCGCGCGAACCACAAGCTGACAAATAGTTAAGTCACGCTAGTAAATCAGGCTACTTATTTGTCGATCTCGGGTCACATTTCTATTTTATTCAGCTCACCGCGTTACTCAAACACCCACATCATTCAACACTGTTGCACAAACTGGGTAGAAGCCGCGTAGGCTACTTAATGGCCAGCTAGCCAGTTAGCTAGTCTCCTTACCTAGGGTTTCGCACGACAGGAGCGGAAAAAGTATGGAGTAGATTAAAAGGGATCCATGGAGTTTTCCGATCGCGGACATCTCCAGCTTCTGTCCACCGTAAAACAGCGATGAGATGTGGCAAAGCCTCCCGAGGGGGGTCTTCACCAAAGCATTTCCTCACCGGTGGTCTTTCTCTCCTTTCCCAGACGCGCCTGTGCGCCGCTCCTCGCTCAGCACGAAGCCCCTGAATGGAAGCGCTGGATCTGCGCTGGATCTGCACCGCATGCGGCACCCAGCGGCCGCCGGACCTGTTTGACGGCTTTTTGCAGAAAAAAACACGGGGAGAAATGTTTGTCAGACATCATCCCCGTCGATTTTATTTATATTTAATTCATAACTAAGAGCAGGGGTGTCGTTAAATATTTTGGGTCACATGAAAGCATATTATATCGGGGCCCCAACCCAGTCCAATATTATGTTCCAAATTTTTTACGGCCCCTGTCCCTCAGGGGCCCTTGGAATCGTCCTAACTGAAAGCCTCCCTCTACGGTGCCGGACTGAGAGATTTCTTATGCCCACTGATTGAAGCAGAGACATTACGTATGTCTATGGGTTAAAGTAGGCTACTCGGGCAAGTTAGGATACCTAAGAGGACCATTTTACTGTGCAGTTATTTGTTGTTAAATATTAACACAAATATAGGCCTATTAATTAAAATAAAATAGGCCTACGGCAGCCTTGCGAGGTCTCACGCATCTGGCGTAACACTCATGCTTTCAGACTCATGTTTACGTAAGAAATCTTACGGCAAATATGTATTATTCCATTATAAACATATTAGCTACATAAAACGCGCTGGGGCAGTTTGAAAAGCCTGCAGACTATTTACATAATAATAGGCCTAAATCTATTACATATATGTAAATGAAAGTCTCACTCCAGCCAGCTGACCAAAGTTGGCGACCCCGGTATACATTAAATAGCACCCAACCATTAATGGATGGAATACAGTCGTCTTGTAAGTTTTATTTAAGAAATGAATTTGGATTCTTCCTGTGGATAGTTTTTTGGTGAATTGTTTGCACTTTTTATTTTCATTCGCCACCTGATTGACGATGGTCTCCTTTACACAGCCACAAACAGTCCTACGTTAAAACTGTTCTGTCTTCGAAAAAATTCTCATGGAACGTTTAATGCTTCTGCATGGCAGCGTTCTTGTTGCGACTGAAAAGTATACTCTACAATGGGGTTTTCGGGCTCTGATAACGTAAATGCGTTGATCAGAGCAAATTTATTACATGTATTCGTCTCGTCCGTTCGAAATGAAATTTATTTCGCTTTAAGCTCTCCCGGACTTGGTTTTTAAACTCGTAAATTACTACTGAAACGCCAGCAGTAAAATCTTCCGTCATTCAGTTTTCAGGAACTGCTTCTCTTGACACAGTTTGGTCTCAGGAACCACTAAGGATCTACAAAATACAGTAATTCACCCGCCTGGGGCAAAGCGACGAAGTCATTTTTTTTGCTACCATAAGCACCTTTATGCAAAATAGGCCCAATATGATCAAGCCTAATTACATCTAAATAGCGCAAGCAAAAATTCTCATGTAAATACTTACGTTTTGTTATGTTAAATAATTTCACAGTTAATAAGTTTGCTATTTTAAACCACGAGCTTGTTTTGGTTTAGACCTTCTAGTTTTCATGAAACATCTGTATATACAAATAGAGAGCGTAACGATTGGAAAATGAATGGATGAGCATTCCGTACGTATTTATGTCATGCTAGCGCCCTCTACAGGTATAAGAAATACGCAAGCATGCATGTTCGCAAACTGTCTTCACTAGACACCTTTGCCAAAAATAAATCCCAGGGGAGTCATTAATATAACATTACAGCATGCGTTCATTTACTAGCCTATATATAGTTAATCTCGTTTTTTTTTATATTGACATGACTGATTAACATCAAAAGATCTATATTATGAATATGGCGCCCTTCTTGTAAAATAACTGACAGCTGTAATATAACGTACCAGGGGGGCACAAACTTGCTCTGTTCAAAACTTTAACATAAAGAATTGGGGAATATATAACATACATCAGTTATTGGGCAAAAGCGACATAAATGGATAAGTTCCTTGTATTGCACTTTTAATAAAAACGTTTCAGCAGAAACACCTAAATCCGCATCCGCTTCCAAAAATAGACAAAACTGTAAAATTATCAACCTATAGATTTTAGTTTATAGTTTAAACTATAGTTTCTTGAAAATGTTGTAGCTGAATTTTTAAACATTTCAATATTTCACCTTACAAAACAGCTAGCATATTATACCTTTCATGCCTAATATTACATAGCACAATTTAAATGAGAGACAACTTTAGGGAAAAAGCTTCCGGAAATAACATTTTATTGTGAAATGGAGAACTGAAAAAGAGTCATTTGAGAAAATACAGTGGACCCTCGATTTACGACCGGCCTGACATACGAACAACTTGGGTTAATTACGACCAAAATTTTAGTTTTGACTTACGACCAAAGTCCTGAGTTACGACCCGAATGCCGGTCGAGGCCGAAACGTGCATCCGCTTGTGTGGCTGTAAACAAAGAGCCGAGATGCCCGAGAGGCGTCTGTAAGCGTCAGTCTGAACCCAGATACGCCTGTTTGTGGGCGTCATTTCGATCAGTACAGTATTTTATTTAATTAATTTCGCTAATTACTATCAAACTGGCCCCCAAAAATCTAGAAAAGTAGCTAAGGAAGGAAGAGAAGGTAAAGAAAGCAATCATAATTGACAAGAAGGAAATTGTGCAGAAATATGAGAGTGGAGTTCATGTGACCGATCTCGCTAATATGTTCAGCATGTCGAAATGCACCACCTCGACAATCTTACAAAGAAATGATTTGTATAAGGAAGCTTTCAAGGGTCCACTGTATTTTGATAGGCTACCTGTGGTTTTTGCGTGAAAGGGGGGCAATTAATTTAATTACCAGTAGAGGGCAATGTTGATTGCAGAATCGTGCTGTTTCCTTTCGGAATGAACTGTAACGTCTTGTGACGGACTGACATCCTGTTCATCGCATATTTCTTCAGGCTCACCACAGTTATGCACCGAAAAATGGATGGATGGATGGATGGATGGATGGATAAAAAAATACTCTGGCCAGGCAAGTACATATTAATCAAGATTATCAAGTCATTCTTCCTTAAATAAGAATAACTCACCCATCTTCCATTTTATCCAACGCAGGGTCTTGCGAGGCTATAGCCGATCCTAAGCAGCCCAGGACACAAGGCATATCCATCTCACGTACAATCACATACTCTGCACAATTTAGAAACACCAGCTGTCTTTGGACAGAAAGCAGAGAGAGAGAATGTGGAAACACAGCAAGGGTGGGTGTGGAACCCTGCCAGATGTGTGAGCCAAAACTGGTACCCAGTGAGCCAGCATGCAAGCCCTAATGGGGAGCAAATAATTAAAACATAAATGTTAACATAGTAGTAAAGGCCAAGGGAAACATCTGGGTTTAAACAGTTTGAGTGAATTTACTGAGAAATGCAGTAAAGCATATGAACAATTTGGAAAATGGATGAATTAGCAATGGACCAATATTAAGGAACACTGTGTTGCATACAATTAATATAACCTCTATTATTTAGTCACATACAGTATTCTGTTATACAATGAATTTGCTCAGCATTTTCCTAAGCCCTAAGTCTCATGAGGTAATGTGATATTGTGGTCAACAAACAGTACTTGAGACTGGTAGATGTTATTAAAAGAAACAAGGTTATATTTGTGAGTTCAGCCCACTGCCCAAGACAGACCCATCACGCAGCCTCATACTGTCCAACCATTCGAGAAAACATGACTAGTTTTAAATTCTGCTGGTTCCCATCATTATGCATTCCTCAGATAAACAAGCTTGTCAGAAAGCAGGTTCCAACCTGAGCACATATTCATTAATTCAGTCAGGAGTGAATTGTCTACATATGGCATCATCATTGAAGATAACACCATATAGGTTCCAAGAAATAAAGCAAATCAGTCCCGTTATTTTTCATATTGAACAAAATAATCATTAAATTTCAATCTAACTTTCATGGCCAGCCAGTCCGTTTCATGATGACAATGAACAATGTGCTCTCTCCAAGGTGACACAGCTAATGCAACCAAGGCTACAGACGTAAATCAATATCCTATTTCCAGACAATGTTAAACTACTTTCTATGAGAGAGAAGGTAGATGAAAGCCCTTTATATTGGTTCATCTCAGGGTTTTTTTTATTATCTGTAACATAAAAGGTAATCACAGCATTGCAAAGTATACTCTCCTTTCACAATACCATTTGGTTTGTGATTATGCGTGGGGTAATCTTAATTAAGTGTACACACTGAAAAGACAGCATCGTGGCAGTCCAGTCGAGTCTTCCTGCTGCGTGTGCTCAACATTTTCAGATGAATTTAAGCAAATCTCACCCTTTCTTTTGTCAATTTTCGCCTAACCACTGCAAACACCAAAATCACAAGGTTACAGAAATCATTTCAAATTTAATTAAAAAAAAAATCGATTAGGTGGGCAAAAGGACACTCTACTGGAATCCTTCCCAGTTACTTGAAATATGTTTGATGCATAGAACAACCCAGAATACAGATTAATTAAACTGAGTGCAAACAAAAAAATCTCATTTACCTGGTAATTTAATTCACGTTTAGACAAACAGTAAAATAAACATTAACTACTGAAATTGCCATTATACAGTATATACTTACATCCGGACGGAACATTTTAGATGGACACTTACGAACAAGAGAGTTGGCTGGCTTTCATTGAACAGAAGATAAATAACAGAATATATAATGAATTTATGCCTGTAGTTACAATATCTACAGTGGATCAATATGCTGTAGTAATTAATTCCACTAGGTGATGCTGTTCCTTTTTCATTGAATTTAAGTATGTGAGCAAATAGCTGAATCAAACCAGGCGATCGCTTCATTTTAAATAAGGTTTTTTTTCGGCCTGAGACCCCCATTGTCATCCCATGCTACAGAGACATCCTTCAAAAGACAGACAGCAAGATATTCAATAGTTAAAACACAATGGGAGAGAATTCGAAGAACGACCTGGGAAATATTGTGGCACCAATCTCCAAACAACACTCAAAATCCAGCAAGTTGGAGACTCTTACGAAGAACACTGTTTTGTTCAGACCTGATGAACAATCGCTTTATAAATCTGTACAACAATTAGAACGGTCAGAAAAGAAAGGACGTATATTATGCATAAATGCGCAATATGTTTTGAATTAATCATTAAAATTTGACGAGAAACTAAAGAGCTAAATAATTGATGATGAATGATTATAATTATTAGATTATAACTGATTTAAGGTTAGGCACAGTCATGCAAATGATTAAAGATGTGCCTATACAGACATTTAAAAGTTAAATGTATCGGCCTAATATTCAAATTACTGATATACAATATAACAATATAATTTAGGGTCATCTGATATATTAATATTTCTAGTTCAAAATACAAAATAGCATGTGCTATTTTAAAACTCAAGTATTAATAGTCTACATCAGCTTTATAATGTACAGTGTTACTGTATAAAACCCTGTTTTCAAAGGGTCATCTAAATTTATAATAAACTTCCTATAGGCCTATATTATAGAAGTACGTGGGCTTTTTGGCTTTTGTGCAGTTTCAGCAGGTATTCCGTAGTGTTTACGAAGACAGTGACTCATGATAAGCATTAACTCCAGCTCACGATAATCAGTAGCCTAATTTCTCTGAAAAACTGCCGCACCCGATATTTAAATCTTACGGCAATTAATTCATCTTGTAAGAAAAGGGAAATAATTTTCGCTCTTTCACAGTAGTGTGGGATAGCAAGTCTTGTGCTCAAAAAATAAAATAAAAACCCAATTGTCTGAAAGCATGCGTGCATAACTGGACCGGCCTGTTCGCTTTATGTGCTCTGTGGAATTTAGTCAATTTAATTCCATCTTCATTGTGTTTCTGCACATCGCGTCTACAATGACTGACTGCGCTATGAGCAAGGAAATGCATTGCACCCAAATGCAAGTGGGCAATAACACCAATGCTCACTTCATTCCATTGTTTGTTCTGGTACCACCAGCTATTAAGGCGGAACAATAAACGTTCTTCACCTTTTAAAAAAGCACGACTCCGCCAACTGCAAAGATTTCGGTATCTGTTGACTAGTGTGTTAAATGGTCTTTTAATTATTTGTTAATCGGATTCTGTGTAGCGGAGAACAGCAGGAGAGTTCAGTTTACACACATGCCAACGGAGACGGCAAGCGGCCGGAGACAGCGTAAACTGGAAACATCCCACCTTCAGGTCTAAGCAATGGTTGCTCCCCTTACCCTTCAGAAAATGGCACCCACTAGGCGCCTCGGAAACACCTGATACAAGAGGGCAGCGCAGTCGGACTGTGTGCGCGGTGCAGTGTGGTGCAGTGCGGTACAGTGGTTCCCGCCGGGGACCTGCCGCTTAGGTCGACGAGTTCTCCGCCCAGGCGATTAATTGCTTAGGCTTGGCTAAATTGCGAATCTGCAGTCACCCTTAGCGAGGAAGTCAATTATAAAAAGTCACTGAAAAGTCACTCACTATTAGGAAAACAGAACTACAGGTTTGCATATGTGAGGTAAAGTTAGGATACTCAGTCATTACGCAGCAGTACTGGTTTTTACTTTTACTATTTTCTACTTAGTACCGTGCACGGTGCTATCTTTCATTCTACACGATAAACGTATTGATTTCAAGCGTATTATCGTTTGATTACAACCAAATAATAATATTGTTGAAGTGAAGCATGTCTTTTTTACACATCTGAAAAGGCTATTAAATGCAGTGTTAGCAGACTTATTGGTCATATTAGTTTTAAAAACCACACAAAATTTGGTCATTCTGAAGACCACAAAGATTTTAGATATAATCAAACAGAAATAGGCTTTATGAAATAAAACCACCTGTTTGACCCTTGCCCTTGTTCTGAGCCATTCTGAAAAAGAGTTGCAGAAGTTAGTTCTTATAAATTTTTTTTTGTAAATGTATGTTTATCATTATTTTGATATCAATACAGACATAGGCCTATTTAAGAGGCATACGCTTTTATCCATGTAATTACTTTCATGTACAACAATATCTCACGGCCTGCGCTTGCAAACGGTTTTATTGTCGAAAATAAGTGGATTATTCCGCCCTGACCTATGCCGAATGCAATCAATACCCCGTCTAAAAGCAAAACCTCTTTAAAAGTAAAGACGCAGCCCTGCCGAGTGTTTCAATTATGCCGTGACACCGCGCACCCCTACGGGCGCGCGGCCGGATAAAGGGGGCGCTTCTCGCCGCTCTCGCTTTGTCCCACCAGGAATGTTAATTCGTCTGCCGAGCCGCGGAGGACAGCACAGAGGTGTCCGGCCTTTTATTTACAGTCAGATTGCGCTGCGTACCCAGTCGTGACAGAGCGCTGTTGAAGGATAGGGAAGTCAAAAGGCAAAATATTTTCTTTGATTATTATCATTTCCATTGCAGTCATGCGGGCTTGTTCTTTACCGACAATTTAATACTTATTTGCAAAATCAAAAGCATGGAATCTTTATCGGAATGTACCGGATAATGTTGCGTATAACGGCTTTTCGGAATTTTAAGGTTTTCCCTTCTGTTCCTTATGCATATCCTCATATTAGTCGTTTTTTTCAGTGGCAATATTTTAATGCGCAAACACATTTTTTATTCCATCCATCCATCCATCAATCCATCCATCCATCCATACATTATTTTCCATAGCCGCTTATGCAGGGTCGTGAGGGTCCGGAGCCACGGGTCTAAGAAGCGAACAGCCCAGAATCACCTTTGCGGGGCATATTTTGTATCACATAAATCATAAGTAATTTAAAGATGCTTTGGGGTTCATTATGTCAGTCTACCCTGCCATAGCCTGTAGTCTACGATGAACGCCATCGAAAAAAAATAATAAAACGTCTTTAGAGTAGCTGCAGCTTCAATCCGCCCTCGCATGGGTTATAAAATGGTTCGTGTCTTGATTTATTTCATGTTGACATGGGGGGTGGGGGCATCAGGTCATGACTGCAACATGAAGAGAATTTTTGAGTAAATTACTGAAAATAGATAATGCAGGCTTACAACATGTGAAATTATTTGATGTAACCTTTTGATATTGGTTACATCAATGGTGTTTGGGGGTTAATTTAACTGGTTAAACATCGCCATTCCAGCCCCTGGGAACAAAGGGCACTGCTTTGCTATTCCGAGGGCTGAGAAACGCTCTCTCTGGATGGCTCCAGCGTGTCCCGTTGTTATAAAGACAGCACGTCTCTGCGGAGCGTGCCGCAGCTGTCCGGCGCTGTAACACAAAACCCCGCAGCGCATCAATCTCCAGCCGGGCTGACGGCCGCTATGTCCACCTGTTTGCCAGCGCGGCGCGCAGCCCTGCCCCCTCCTGGTCGGAGGCTGTGGCGCTGTGTGCGGGACCCCCGCTGGCGATTCCGCCTTTGTTTTCCCGCCAGCGTCCGTCATCGTCCGCTTGCAGCCCTGTGTCGTATCTGCGTGGTGCTGTTGAGAAGACTGAGAAGACACACGCAAAATGTCGCTCCCAACCCATTGAATGTACGATCCGCGGTTATTTATTTACCCTCTGCAATATGGACATTTTGTAAATATTATTTGTCATTCCCTTTAAGACACTTACATGTTGCATTTAGCGTGCCTTAAGATTGACATACACTGAAATTAACGGTAATTGTATGTTTTCCAGTATCAGTCTGACTAGGATGACCTAAGTCTAAACGATGGATACTTTGAAAAAGTCAGTATGAGTTTTTCAATGCCTCCGACATTATGAACCTTACCAAAGTACTACTGTGACTAACCAGTCTGTGATATCACAAAAAGTCCTGAAAATAGTCAAATTAAGTTGCATATCATATCATATCATTTAAGCTGCAAATCAAATAGTGATGAAATTATATATATTCAGGCAGGGGGGAATAGGGGCATGGATACCTGGGAGATTAAGGGGGGGGGCAGCAATTTGCAGGGGGCCTTGAATTCGTATCTCCACTCCACTTTACATGACTACATTACTGGTACAGAAGTCATTGAGGGTTTGCTCTTAGACAATGCCCTCGCCTTGCAGTACTGATCCCCTTTGTAATACTGCAATGGCCTATTGGGATTTGAAATGACAATTTTTAAGGGGTCAAGATCTTGAACCCTACTCTGTTTCGAACCCATGTTGCTGTGTACGGTAGCTTGCATCCCCTGTTTACTAATTATCGTGTTAATGACTTCAGCGCGCTGACCCCCCCCCCCCCCTCCTTTGTTTCTCCTAAAAGATGGCCTCATCCGCCACGCCGGTGGCTTTGGCTACCTGAGGCACCCGGACAGATGCACAAGACACCTGCCTC
>JAODJU010000039.1:5126508-5145983 GCA_026776725.1 Gnathonemus echidnorhynchus
TTCTCCTAAAAGCCTCCGTCCCTCCCCTCCACCAGCCACCCCCACCCCGTGCCGACCATGGGCGGTCGTCCTTGTTAACAGCCCCAGTGGAGTGTGACGTGCAGCCATCCATCAGAGGAGGCGTGCGGGCGCCCTGCTCTCAGCACACCTTAGCTTCACACCTTGCCTGTCATACCTCCTCTCATCCCGTCTTTCTCTTCTTCTTCTACTGTTTCCTCTTCTATCGCTTCTCCGCTGACGGTGCTTGTCAGGTTAATGCCGTTGTGCTCCATTAGCCTTCCCCCCCCCCACCCCATCATGTCACCCCTTCCCAATGCCCCCCCGGGGGGCTCAGGACTAATGGCAGGGGAGTCTGAAGTTGAGCTCTTTGTAGGAAGAAGGAAGGAAGTTGTGGATCTCAGGTTACCTGCCCAGGTAAGACTCTGTTTATTTACCAGAGCTGGATTGGGGGGGGGGGGGGGCATTTGGACAGAAAAAACTGATCTAACATTTGAACTCAATGATCCTCAGCCCAGGCCTTCTGAGAAGTCAGGCACTCAAGCTTGATGGCTTTTGTACACCCCGTCCCCAGGTGCCAGCCACAGGCTGATGGGGTGTCTCCTTGGCCTGAAGACCTGCAGTCCTCTCCCTCTGTCAGTGGATCCACGGGCCTCCCTGAGTTTGTGGGCTGGTGCCTTTGTTTCCATGACTGGCCCAGAACTCCGCGTCTCCGGCATGCAAATAACACCCAAACACCAACACAGCAACACATGTCGTTGCGGTCATGTGACCTTCCATATATTACCGAGGCAAACGGTGACCCTTTGAAGCGATGGCACAGCTAGAGATTTTGGGCCCCATGAAAGCACATCATATCGGCCCCCAACCCAGGGGCCCCGGGAATCGTTCTAACTTCCCTCCCCTTTACGGCCCCCCTGCATATCCCATGAGGTTAATCCTTGTTCCTGAACAAATATCTCATATAATTAGCAAATAAAGCTTCTTGAGGCAAGAAGACTAACACAATTATTTAAAAGACTTCATACAAATATTAGCTGGGAAAACTGAAATTATTTTTGGTATTTGTAGTGTTGCCCCAATGACTATGGAATTATCCATCCATCCATCCATCTGCACATCCTATTCAGGATTGCGGGGGCCGAACCTTGGAATCATTATTATGAAAATTGTTAATCCCAGTTTTTTCCTATTGTTATTACTTTAGATTTATGTGGTAAATAAAATCTAATAATGTCCTTTGCCTTCACCTTTGAAAATCATGCTCTAATATTTCTGGCCAAACTGCAAATGTACCTCTTTTGTTGTTTTTTTTTTTAAATTATAATTCTTGATTTAATTTTTTTTTGGTTTGATATTTGCTGTATGGCCTTGCGCAAAACCCTCTGTCAGGTTCTTTACAGGAAGATATACTACTGTGGCACAAAGGGCGAAACCATTCGGAGAATCTGGCAGCAGTTAAGATGCGGCGTCCATCATCTTAAAAATAAAATGATCGCGGGTGGCAGAGAACAACTGACGCTGGAGGAACAACTCTGACAGTGTAATTTTGGCACCAGGAGGGGCGGTAAACAGCCAAGTTCTTGAGAGCGTGTGGGACAGCTGGGTGGGGAAGGTGCCCCAAGGCCTCTAGGCCAGGCACCGTAAATCAGGCGTACCAGGGCCAACAGCGCCAACCACCCCACTGGTGTGTCACCCAGCTCTGCCCTCCTTCCCTTTACATGTGTACACCCTGCCAGTGTAAATTTACCTGGGTCTCAGATAGATACCGATGCCCATCTTTTATCTGCAGGTGCCTGCAGTTTCCACCCTTCACAGAACTGGTCACGAGAATACAGAGCAGAACACAGGATTGGACGGTCCCCTAATGTTTAAGAAAATGCACTTGTGATTGAAAGTTCCCTGAGTGCTATATAATAGTTATCCCCTGCCATGTCACATATGGGTTAAATGCAGAGGATGTGTGGTGACAATTAATCACTTTTGCTGATTAAATACATGATTTTAAAGGTAGAATGATGGATTTAGAGTTTCAGAGTGCGTGGCCACCGTAGGTAATTAGAAAATGCTTCACTGAGACCGTGGATGGACAAATCGGCCACACATTTACCCACAGCAGTTACTGATGCTAAAACGGCGGATAAATCAGTAACTTTGCTTGATCGCTCCTACGCTGTACAGTTGGCCTGGAGGTTTTCCAGTGAGGGCTGTCAGTGGAACTGAGCAAAAGCTGAAATTTCCCTGTGTTTCCAATAGATTTCGCCTCATTCCATGACAGAGAGCTTTGGCCCGACTCTGCTGGCCATCTACCACAGCAGCTGTTTTTCCACATTCCCCTCTGTCCGTCCCCTTTTTAACGTTTTCACGTTCCTCGTCAACAGCTACATAACTGACAACAATGCATACACACTGCGACTTGTTAGCCCGGCTCGTCTTTCCCCGTATTCGTCGGATTCCACCGCCGTGCCCCAGTTCCAGAAACCGTCTGCTGTCGACGCATAAACTCAGACTCACTCTGGGTGCTCAGCAAGTGCGCGGCAGATGGGGAGCTGACAGTTGTTGCGGGCTCACATGGCAGGACGGCGGAGGGGAACGACGGAAAAGCTAAACACAGCCGTGAAATAAATCCAGTCATTTCTGTTCCCCTCCACAGGTGGAAAGGCAATCACTTCTCAACTGTGGTTTTCGGCTCTCAAATCTTGAAAACGGCTCAGAGCCATGAGCTTCTGACAGCGGCCTCTCTTATTTCTGAATGTTTATTTGTTCGGCAGCTGCTTTTCAAAGGGCCGACTTTTTGATCTCGACGGCATGCCCCTGGTTACGCTTAGCACGTATCCGCTGTCAACAAAACATCACTTCAGGCTTTCATGGTACACAGATCGCGCACCGTTTAGCCGTCATTTGCAATTGTGGGCTGTTTTGTCTACAATGGGACCTGTAGCGAGGCGTGCTGGCTATCTAAGGAATTCCTCCAGCACAAGACCCTCAGATTCCTCCCCATTGTCAGAATGGCACTGTCTGGGTTAACGTGCAAACAATGCGCATTTGGTGAAACGAGATATCCCCTGGTTTTAAACTCCAGCTTTCTCTCTGCTTAATACATCAGCAGCATCGTAAAGGTTTTGCCCCTGATAATAAAAGTAGGATTTTATCTCCATTCACATTTATTTAAATCACAGGGGCTTCGCCTACCTCTTTTCACTGACGATATTATGGTAAAATCATGTGCACGATTAAGGTTTGTGTCCATCGTTTCACAAGTAAGAACGTTATTTTGCAGTATTTTTGCTGTTCAGTAGCTAGTTTTATATATAATTTACATTTTTATAAAGTTTTAAGAGGGTTACCTGGTGACTCACCACGGTGGGAAGGTTTGTGTGTGTGTGTGTGTGTGTGTGTGCAGTTTTCCCTGTGTTGTGTGGAATTTCTCCCCAAGTCCCAAGGCATGCAATTCCGTTAACTGGCATCTCTAAATTGCCCGTCGTACAATTGTGCGTGTTCACTTGTGACCTGTGATGGACCGGCCTCCTGTCCGGGGCGTTCCCCAGCCCTGTGCCCTGTGACACGCTGGCCTCTGGATTGGAATATATAGTCTGGATACACATGTAAAGATTATTAACAGCATTAATTATGACAATAACTCTGTATTCAGAAGAGCGTCATGAATGATTTTATATAATAATGCATATTATATAATGATTGTATAGACCAAAATATTACCTGTACAGTATTTAAAAAAATATTTTATAATATTTTGCCTATGGTACTATAAATAAAACATGATAAAAAAAATTTACTTTCAAACCCTGAAGAGGAAAACATTGATATATTTGGCCTGCGCTTCTGATGACTGCTTGAGGGTGTTTTTCAGGTTAACATTGTTTATTTGTAAACACATGCCTGGAAGCTGCAATAAGGCTGACCGCCATGAGGCAGAGTGACAGTCTGTAAGCACAGGGCCCCTTTGCAGCCACCGGGCTGGATCAGCCCCGCAGCCCAGAAGCTGGGGCTCACAGCTCACGTTTCTAGTGCTTATGATGACTAATGTGAAAAATGTCACCGGCAGCAGGTGTGAAATCTGCCAGCCATGTGGCACATGTGGATGCTCACAGGGTTCTGCAGCGCCTACGGCATTCCGGAGCCACCGGGCCAAGGTGCTGGGGCACATGACTTTTTTGTAGCGTTAAACTAAAAGTCTGCGCTGTGCCGCATTACCGATCCTTAAACGGTTTCTGGTGACACGTTTATGCGCAGGGCATTTAGAAGTACAGCCACACACTCACGCAAGAAAATATGGGGATCGACATAGAATAACCGCCGGCTCTCTTGCAATGTGGGTGACAGCGCTTGACGGGGATGCTAAGTCCTAAAGACGAAAATTTGACCAAAGCGAAGAAAAGACATCTTCCCCCTGAGTCCCGGGGTGGGTTAAATACCGATAGCAATAACTGAGTTCGGTTCTGTGTACACTTTAACTTCCCCCAAGAGAGACACCCAGACAGATGATCATTTGATTAACTGGGCGCAGAGGCATGGAACTCTGCCTGCAGAAGATGGTTGTGGCAGATCAGATTAGTACCACTGCCTGTGGTCATATTTATCAAGAGTGAGAAATCATGTCAGGATTAACTCATCATCTAAATAAACAACCCTAACCCTAACTCTCCTCCACCCCCACAACACACTTTTACCAAGAGACCCAAACAAAAGAGCATATGCCTCTGGAGGCAATGATGCAACAGAATCATGCCATGGATGTAGCTACAGCCAAATGTCTGATGCCCTGTTTTCAAAGACTGGAGATAATGAAACTGACAATGAAACAATGACAGTATTGAAAGTAACTGGCAGATGACTTCCGTTTATCAATTACTCTTACATAAATTTGTTACAACGTTTCAAGTAATATGAAAACCACAAAATATCAAGAAATAAAAAGACCCCAAGGAATCATGACAATTATCACTCATTATGAGCACATACCCACGTATCAGGCTCCCTTTCCTTCCTGCATGCCTCGAAGGTCTCCCGTATTCACCGTACCAGGAACCATTGGTAGGCCCATATTCTGTCAGATCTTTCCAAAGTCCATTCCCTAACAATTCATCCATCTTCAGCCTACCGATTGCGTATTTATGACATTTCATCAACTGTTCTATTTAAGAACCATAAAACTTAAACACGCGTCCAGTCGTTTATTCATGTTTTGACGGTGATCCACCCGGCCAGTTCTAGACACTTCAGTCGGAATTATAAAGTGCTTCTGATTTTTTTTTTCCGCAGCTCTGCATTTTGCTCCTCTGTGCTGTCGGCTAATTTGTGAATCAAAAATCTGATGCTTCTCGATTTAAGTAAACCGAAGCAACATGTTAGTTGAAGTAGCTTATACTTTTCATTTATGTAATACTTCTGAATCTAATTAGTGTTTGTGAATTTATTTACAACTGGGTTCCCACCTCACAGTCACTGTCACAGTCACACCTTACAGTTACTGTTTGCATTCTTGATAAATAGAGCCTAATAAAACAAATAGGCCTAAAGACATTGTGGGGTTAATAGTACTTAAATATCGCATCTTCCTCAGTCTTCTCTGGCCCAGTGATGTGGAAGAGCACAGCAACACCCTCCTGCAACCTTGCAGTCATATATAACATCCTTTTTTCATCTAATGCCATTAAATAAGAAGCGGAACCATACATGTCGGGACATAAACCAAAGAAATGTAACAGTCCGTGCTCAATGGTTTCTTTTATTTGACTGTAATAAAATCATTTCTGTTTTGCAGTTTGTTCTGTTACATACAGAAACTTTTGTTTCAATAAACACATGTATAAAGAAACATTGCCTTTTTGTGTAACTGTCAGGTCTGTCTATATAAGTATGATTGTATATTTTTTCCTAGCAGACTCGTGTGAGATCGTTTACCCAGCGATTGCAACTGCGCACCACAAAACTGGACCGCTGATATCCGCCGCGGTGACTAACAGAGGCCGCGCTCCCGGCCAGACGTCTGTAAATAGCCGCAGCGCGAGCAAATAAAAACAAACAACGTGTCGTCCGGCCCCAGTCCAAAGGGATAAGGGAGGTCAATCTATTTCTGCGATCAACAACACAAACGGACACTCACACCCAGGGCTGTGATAGGGTGTTCCAGCGGGACAGCTAAATAAAAGAAAGCGAGGAGGTCGAAGACTCCAAAAATAATGGGGACCAAGGTACGATGCCAAAACCACGCTCTGTACACGAGAGAGAGAGGAAAAAGAACTATTTCTGGAGTAACTTAGATTGCGCACAACCTCTCGTTTTCATCAGCCTATTTATGTAAGTGGTGTAATGAAATCCTGACCAGATTGGATCATGCATATAAATACACGTGTGCCGGACACATATGTTACTGCGTATAAGGTTAATATGTGCTTAATTTTACAGCTCACACAACAAACGCTGAGTTTAGTGGCATTACTTAACTAGAAAACTTATCAGATCCAAAGAGATAAAATGCATAAACTTAAATGTAATATCCATCTCCGTTGTACTCTGTGGCGTTCCTTAAATTTATAGAACGTAATATAGTAACCTTTGTCTTCCATGATGTCTCTAAAGTTTATTGCGAACCGATGGAGTCTTTCCGACGGCTGTAAGATGGAAAATCATTTTTCGAACATAATCCCTCCGCCCCAATCGCTGTAACCTGAATCGTGAAAATTCGACCACGCAGAAAAACAGAGAATCCCCAGTGTCCGAAGACAAGCACCCCCAAGACGGCTTTCTGCGCCTACGGTGTGTGTCTCAGGCTTAAGTAAATAAAGTGAAAAACTACAATCATAGTTTTGCAAGCAATTCAATATATAAATACAAAAACACATGAATACACAAACACACAGATAAGTAAGACGGTAACTTATGTGCCATTCATTTAACAATGCATATATTTTAAATTCTCCATCTCGACCACCGTGATTTTCGATTAATAAATCTGAACAAATAAATGCTTTAAAAAAACAACTCAAAATTATCTCCTTGGGGTATTCATCCAATACCGAGTTTGAAGGTCAAAAGTGTCGCGAGCAAAGGAAATTAATGCACTTTGATCATTTAAGAGACAATCGAATATGATCGGCCTATTTAAAATGACTGTAAACGGTTTTGATCGACTTTACGTCAGTTGCACCAGTACGAATGAATAGCTGGTTGTCCAGCCCGCGAAGGCACACATCGTGACAACTGGCTACGACTTTCTTACTCCTACTCCTTAAAAGGACAAGAGGGCCTGTGTGTTTTTTAGGGTTATGTGATTGGCAGCTTGGTTCCAGCTCCAATTAGCACTCTGCAATTTATGGCCCCCCGCTTTCGGATTATACGCTAACTTCACAAATATTCCTGCCACGGAAGCCCGGGCTATCGGGTGTCCGTCTCTCTGCTCCGTCTTGACGCTGGCAGCCCCTCTCTCACCTTCCGTCACGCGCTGCCGGTGCGGGGGCTCCGGCAAACTTCATCGCGTCATTGGACTATCTGGGAAAGGTCGTTCATTTATATATATAAAAAATAAAACGCAATTTCCAAAAGCAGGGTGGAAATAAGTTGGGGAAATAATTACGCGCAAAAGAAACCCAAATCTAGAGGTGTCGTTATGCACAATATAAGACACCATTCAGTGAGGTGATTCTAAAAATGAATCACAGCACTGAAAACAGCCTGTCAGCCTGAGTACAAAACAGCAATTTTAGCATTGTCCAAATAAATTAACACTGCCCATAAACCTCATGTAAATGTTTCCGAACGAGTTGCTAGAAGCAATATGAGTTTTTGCTTGTTTTTAAGGTTTACCAGTGCATAAATCTCTGCGTTATGAATTAAACTACCCGAGCCGGGGGCACGATTTCCCCTTTCTTCCACGAGCGTAAGGGAAATCGTCTTTCCACACAACCTCTCCCTTCACTCATCGATTTTGTCAGGTCTTGACATTTCTTTGCAGCTGTCCGGTATTAAGCTATGAAATATAACAAAAAGCTCAGCTGAGACAGAACATATGGTGGCTCAGTCACACTTTAAATTTCTCCCTTTTCTTTCCTTATTATATTCAAGTACATTTTCCAAATACTGCATTATTTTAATGAACAGCGAGGTTATGTAAAGATCGCTGACTATAGCCAGGTTGCATTTACTCGGATTTTAGTTTAAACATCTCCTTCCAGGACATATGGCTTATCCTAATACTTCTGTCACCGACTGTGTTCATTCCCGGGAGGGCAATAAAACCCAATTCCCTTCCCTTTAAACACAAATACATGCAGCACAAAGCCAAACCGCTTTTTGAATTTTAACTACGCTTACAACTTGATTCAATCCATCTGCATCGCAGCTCACGCCAAACCTCGAAGGGCAAATTAAAGAAGTTGTTTTCACACTACAAACAACGCGTCAAATATTAATGGGAAGGTGTCATGGATATACGCCAGACAACAGTATCCGTAGTGAAATGGTAACTGTGATAATAAGCGTTAGATTATTAGCAGTGAAATTATTTACAATTAAGCAACTAGTGCTTTGTCAGAGCGGAATTCCAGAAAATGTGAGTCACATGAAATTAATGTGAAATAGCTGAGATATGCTTGATGCTGTATTGGCTCGTTCTTGGCTTTTTATACGTTTAAAGGAAATGAGTATTTCTTACAGCTGTACATATTTTACCGAACAAGGGAAAGCGATCGAAACTCTCCCGCTCAAATGACACGTGGGCCACACAAACCTGGAGCTGATTTGCGAAAAGGACTCTAAAGTTAACGTATCACGCTTATATACATTTTCTACCATTGAAAAAAAAAAAGCAAATCCATGTGTTTGTCTTCGCAGCCGCCTCCATGGAATAAATTATGGAAAGATTTGGTAGAACTGCATTCTCAGCTTTAATTATCCTGTACCATCCTCTCATATATTCGCAGGCTAATACAGACAAAATGTAGCATTTACATCAGGATTTAAGAGGAAAAAATACTTAAAATTGTCAATATATTAATATATTCAATTTCAAAAAAATGCCCACTAAATGTTTGACATGGAACATGGGCCTACTGAGAATGAATATTGAACAATGGAAATCTGCATTATAGATAAAACTCTTCAATGAAACTCTTTCCACTGTTACAAATACCATTTCCTGACCCCCCTGAAATATAGCGTATGTACTGGAGGGCAGATCTCACACCCACGCACACATACACACACACACACACACATTAACTTCACACAGATTGACAGAGCTGGCTGAGACAGAGCTGTTGTGTCCCCTGTTCAACCCCACTGTCTCGCCCTGGGAGCAGTTGTTCATCGTGGGCAGGGAGTCCTGATCTGACAACACACTCCTTGTGTGGAGACCAGAGCACTTGTTTGGTCCGACCGAGTGACACAACGAATGTGTGTCTGTCCAGTTGGAGAGCAGTTGTTAGTAACAGCTGCGGAGGTGCTACAGGCAAAGCGAGCAGACCCCCCCTCCCCCCCCCCCGGTCGCTTCAGTCATAAAAGAAGTGTCCTCTCTTGGAAATCACTTATTCGTTCTTAATAACAACAAAAAAATGCAGCATTGAACATTTAAAAAGAAAAAAGAAGTCAAAAAGTAGTTCTGCGTGTCATTGATTGATGCGTTTTTCCCACATGTCTCCATGTCTGCTTCATTTGTTCATAAAAACATAAAAGTTCTCATAAAAACATTCGCAGGCTTGTCTGGTTAAGAGTGCTCAGGTGTTTTTTTTTCCCTCAAGGTTCCTCATGAAGAGGCAGCAGCCTTCGATTCACACAAGGAACAGAGAAGGAACAGGCCTCCAGTTACACCAGTTTGCATTCTGGGAAGCTGTTCTTTTAGAGTCCTACAGCCTCATTCTGTCTCTCTCTCTCAGGTTGGAGACATGCGTGTCTGTTGCTCACGCTCTCTTGTCCACCCGGTTTCTGGACGGCTTAGCGTGTGGGGGGGGGGGGGTCCACAGAGGCGAAACCTCAGCTCAGGATGGTCCCGCCACAGAGGGTGTAACGTCGAGCTGCAAGCAAGATTAGAATCTGTTACAGAAAAAGACCTGTCAATATCTACAAGGCAGAGCAACACAGAGCCCAGTTCTGGCTGGATGGGGCAGGGCAGCCCTAAAACCAGTACAAGTCCTTGCTCTTATCCTGGGTCGGGAGACCTAAGAGGAATACAGAGGGGGGAAAAACAGGAGGAAGGAGAGAAAGAGAGAGTGAGAAGGCAGGAGAGGGAGACAGAAGGAAGGAAAAAAAAGGGGTAGGAAAAGAAGATTAGGGAGAGGGAGACAATCATCACTCTCCTAGTCGCTTGGAAGCCCTGAAGCAGGAGAATGTGAAAACAACGGCAACGGAGATACCGGCAGAGCAGCAGCCGGGGATTAGTAACCATTAGGACAGGAAAATACCTTACTGAGTCCAATTACTACTGGCCAAATACCAAGTTCCAATAAGAAATGCCTTGCATACCCCTATCAGTTATCTCAAGGAGTAAGTTACTTCATACGTTAAATGATTCATAACTGTGCAATATGAGTAACTGTTTTTGAAATAGTTCTGTGATACCTGCTGATTTATAGCAGGGTAATGGACATATCTTTAATGTTCAACGCTCAACGGGTTTCTCTGCAAAACAGAGAACAAGACATAAGCGGACGTTCCTGATGGTGGCTGGGAAGCATGCGATGTGGCAGCCAAAGGTCATTACCTGCATCCATGTTTATGCTGAGGCTTTGGCCCATGTCGGAGCCTGTTCCCGAGAACGCCCCCGTCCACGCCGAGCCGCCCGCGTCGCTCTTGTTGATGTCACACTGCGGGGTGCCGGGCGTGGGCACCGCGGCGGGCGTGAGCCGGTGAGGCCGGACCGAGGGCACCAGCAGCGAGCTGTAGCGCGGGTCAAAGTGCGTGCCGTAGACGTCGTGAACGCCGGGCCGGGGGTAGGTGGAGCCCTGGGTGCCGATGGGCCCGCTCAGAGAGTACGGGTGGTGCGGGTGATGATGGGTCGGGTGCCAGGCTTCTGGGGGGGCTTGGTGCAGATGGCTGTGCAGGGAGGCTGTGGAGTAGGGGTCTGCGGGGAAGGGTACTTCCACATGACCGGCCCCCAGGCTGCCGCCCAAGGAGCTGGTCACTGACGGCTGGTAAGCACTGTTCCAGAAAGACGGCGGGAAACTTCTCTGGCTCATGGGGAATGATCCATCTGAAACTGTGGCAAGAAACAGAGAGGCCAGGTTCAAGCTGTGCAGACCAGCAAAGGACAGGATGCAGAGGCGCAGTGTCAAATCCAGCTGCTGCAGTGTCCTCATGTTGGGAAATTTGTCAGAAATGCAGCAGTAAATATGGTATGGTCTAATTGTTTTATAGTACAATGCTACACAGTCTGAATACTCTACATGTAGCATACAACACTGCAGCTTATTGGATTCCCTGCTGATTGTATTTTTATGAGTATATAAGCTATACAAGCTACTCCGATAAAGTCAATAACCAACCAATTGTTGGTTTTTCAAAGGAGTGAACACTCAATCACTGTGCCGTCTGTTAAACATATGAAGACAATCAAAACTCGACAGAAAGGGTTCTTTATTATCACTGCAGGTTGGTCAAGTTTAAATACTGTAACTGTGTATAAAAATGGTTAAACTCTGTCTTTCGAAAACAGTAGTGCATTGTATTTTTCCTTCTGATATAGTTTCAAAAATATATTATAACTCAGATATGCTTGATATTTTTCGTTGTTTTTCCATCAATGACTATTTTTGCTATACAATGACAGTTTTTCTGTTATAGATTAATCGAGCCGATGTCAAATAACAAAAAACGCAGCCGTTTTTTCCACTAAGGTAATGCAACTGTTATAAAGATAGGCCTATATAAATTATGAATAAATAACAATGAATAAATTAACAAATTCGAAAGCATTAAAAAGTCTTCTCCGGTACACTTCACACTGACCATGTTAGAATAACTATTTTTGATGTCATGGTAAGTTTCGCCTCATAACTGCATACCAACAATTACTGGGAATTTGCGGTAAGGATTGTCACTCATTAAGATAGACAACGTATTTAGTACGGGGACGTAACGATCTTTGTGCATCCTTCATATTAACCTGGATGTCCAGCTGGTTCGGCCAAAGAGAATCATCAAAAACAAATCTCACTGCCGAGCACACGACATTAGGTCATAGAAATAGCTCGGACGTATTGATTTGTGCAGAGCAGCGGCCGGTTTTGGGGGACCGGGAGGAATGTCACCCATGTAGACGTCGGTTTAACAATTACCACGAACAGGTGAATAGGGGCGTCTTAAAGCATGCTGTGCTCTGACCATGATCAAATCAGTGTTATGATTGCAGTAGGTTTTCTAAAAGGCAAATTAAGACACGTGTGTGGGAACACACAGATCGAAATGCATGAGCGCCTAGAGCGATAGTAAAATTTGATAAATACTGGTAAGGCGATATTCAGGATAAAGTACATGTTTTCAGACTCAACAATTTTTTTTATGCGACAAACATTTGCATGTCAGTCAAGAATGACGAACTTTCATAAAAGTAGCCTAATACAAATAATCTTTTTAAATTGGGGACGCAATGAATTAAACTATTTAGCGAAAAATGTTTAAAAACTAAAATTAGAAATCACAAGTAAAAACCTGTTCCCTGTTAATCTTTCTAGAAGTCACCGGTAATTGTTAGTAAAGCAGGCCTATAGTTTACAGCATAACTTTATTGTATTTCTTACACTTTTTCAAATTCCGATTATAACGCAAAATGTAATGCGTATAACACACAAAAGTTCCGTCAGAAATACCGGGACTATTCTACGTTCAAACATTTAAGCAAGCGGAGATCATTAAAATATACTCATTGAAACCGCGTTTCATATTTTCAAATTACGTTGCAAAACGAGAACCTCCGGCTCTTATGCTTCAGTTTAAATTGCTTTGTACTGAGTTGCATAGTCTTGTAGGGGTACCTCCAGATAATGATCTTTAATTCTGTAATACCGCATTCTTCAGGCACACACCCCCGTACGCAGGAGACATTTTGGTGAAGTATATGGATCCCCATGTCTCCGGGAAGCAGTACCTCGTGTAGGCTTTGCACTTGCGGAGCTGGAGACGTAGGTGCCGCGCTGGCTGAGCGCGCGGCTGAAATGCTCGTCCACCACGGAGCTGATGTCCCCCTGGAAGTAGGTGAAGAGCACGCATCTCGAGTTGATGTACTCGGCTTCGGGGGGATGATCTTTCTCCCGCGTACAGTCCTCTTCCTTTATCGTTGGTCCGGAGAAAGAGCTTCCACCACTCACACTATCTTGCGCTTCTTGCATCTTGGAGTAAAATGCTAGTTTCTGAAACAGCAGGAACAAGAGTAAGACATTGAAGAAAAAATAGGCTGTTTGTCACAGTCTACAAAACAAAGAAACACAGCGTAACGCTTTTGTAACTGTAATTAGCCTCAGCTAAATTATCTTTCGGGCATTTTTTAAAAGCACATAAATTCGTCTTGCTGATTCCGAGTTTGGTTTATTTCCGTTACATAAAGCTTCTTATATAAGTTAATATTACCCTAATTTAATATATTTTCTCGGACAATAACGAAAAAAGATCATAATGTTCCTAACATTGGAATTTCATTTCGCGAAAATCTTGCAGTAGATTATATTCCGGAATCGTGATGTTTCCACATACCTCATTTTCGGGAGGTTCACACTATTCAAAATATGAAAAGCATCCTTCAGTTCAAACACAGATCTACATTTGTATATTGACTGTGAGATGTTTAAGGAAAGTGAAAGGGGTCTTGAAAAGGATTTTTCATTTCGGAAGTTAACTAAACAAAACATAATCTTAAAACAAATACTCATTACTGAATTATACAAACTTATAATGCAGTTTAAACATATCAGTTCTAAGTAATAGCATTTCTAATTCTTTAGGTGCATGACTCAAATGTGTCAGCGATACGTTATAGTCCGAACTCGTAACTTACCTTTGTTTTTGAACTTAACATAATTAGCAATAATATAACTAATAAAAAATATTTAAGTATTCAGTTATATTTGTTAGGCAATTCCTTAATGTTATGCGTAGGCCTATATACAAATGTTGCAAGTCTAAGAATAGGCCCACATAGATTAAGCGAGTAAACTAAATATCTAATTATTGTAGAGTATTACTTTCAATCATTGTAAAACATTCTGCCCTTAATTTCAAAGCATGCCCATTGCAGGCTACATTATGATCCGAGGTTTATTTTGAATTGGTCGGAGTGCGACAGAATTTTTGTATTAATAGAAACGGCAAATTTGCAGCCATAGCAACTTTAAAATGTTTTTTTTTTTCTTGTCAAATAAACTACAATTAAAATAAAAAAGTAGAAAAAATGAATCCTGGTATAAAACTAATTCTTAAACAGTCACAAGTTAAATAGTTTTATCGGTCATACGCCACATTGTGAAAATCAATATATTTCGTATTCCCGACAAAATAATCAGAATCATAACATACCTGGTGATGATAGGGACTGTAGGTTGCAGCGAAATACGGCTGTGGAGGACCATACACTTGATACATAACATCCAAGCAGCTCATGGCTGAGAACAGCAAAGTCTCAAGGATCGCTATTCAGTGGCATGCGGAGATGCTTCATTGGAATTTGCAGATAAACGTTTCCTGAAACACAGAGGAAATACGTATTTTCAAAGTGAAAAGTGCATGTCCCTGCCCCAGGCGCGCGACGTGTCCTCCTCGCTATACTGTCAGTGGAAAAGTAGGCGTGTGACAGACTGGAGCGAAGACGCCAGACTACTGAGGTCATTGACGTTTCAATGCACGGGCTTTAGATCGACCAATCTGAGCAGCGAGCTGCTCTCATTGCGCTGTGGAGAGAGAGCGTTTTAAAAAGCGGCACAATTTCAAAAAAAGGGAGAAAAAACACAAACTCCTTATTGTGGTAATCGCACTGGGGCTCAGGATCGGCCAATGAAAAGCATTAAGTAAATAGGGGTGTTTGGGCGCGCGCAGACTGGCATATTCAGCTATAGAGACGCTGGTATGGTGGCAGCAGGTATCCACTACAGCGTAGGCAGCTAGGCTTGTGACTGGTAGGCTGGAGGTTTTAATACAAGCGAAGAATCATCCACTTTAGCCTTGAGGAAGGTGCTTAACGGGTTTTGTATGTAACACGCAAATAAACACAATTCGCTTTATCGCCGCTAACGCTTTGTGTTGTTTAAATTGTTCGTGACTATTCCCAATAATATAGTTAAATAATAATATCAAAATTAAACCATTAAAAATGTATATTTTAAAGTAATTTTTAAAAGAAATTGCCTACATCACAGTGTAATTTTAATGTTAAGTTAAAAGGCAAAAAAAATTAAATTATCAAGACGGGTTCTCCAACCCCTTCTTGGGCGATTTGAGAATATTCCTCATCCCGGTGTAAATCGAGGTTGGCCTAACCATATTAAAAAAAAATTCGAATCAGAAGCAGACGACTCCACAAATGTTTCAATGACAGGAAGCTACAAAACCATCTTATACCTACATTATAAGGTGAAGTACAAGGGTAATTCAAACACAAAAACGGAACATGACTCCTACAGTTCGCAGTTTTGTTTACAATCGCCAGATTTCACTGCTTTTTATTATACAGTATAATGGCGGTAATTTTGAAATATCTGAGATTATGAATGTAGCATACAGGACTGTGCTGTAAGTAAATAACAATTACATATAACCAGCCACATTTATTTTGTTTAAGATATAATTAGCTTGCCGATATTATTTATTTTACAACGCTGGAAAATTGCAGGTGTCATTTAATTCCACCTCTTAACTGGATTCGGTTCAACAGCCCAATAAAAAGGGTGAATAAAATTAAATTATGGCTTTTCGCAAATTTCCCAGCATTCCAAAGAGCAAGATTATACTTTACCCCCTCAAACAGAAATTGTAGCCGAACGATACTATGATTCATAATACACCCAGATTCAATATTTGTCTTACTACACAGAGTGAGTAGCGTCTCATGAAACGTGTTTCAAGTAGCTTGCTTAAAAGTATAAAGGAGAGTGCGCTCCAATGGAAATGTACTTTCTAAAAAGGATAAAGCACATTGACCTCCGGGAAGGCAGACATTAATCTGCTTAGCCTGCCGTATAAATAAGACTCATGTGACGCGCTTGGTATTTTCTGTAGTTTCATATAACAATGTATTAAATGTATTTCCGATCCTTCAAGACAGGAAAGTACTTCCAAGTTTCTAAAAAATCAAAGGATAAAACATCGGCAGATCATTTCACAGTCCATTTTGTGTAATGAAATCTGCACAGTTGAAATATTTTTGAATTGTACACATGCAAGTTCGACTCGTTAATGCAGAAATATCGGAGTGACTGTAACATGTAGCCTATATAATGAGCATATGAACCGTTATGAAGAATGTCCGGCGTCCCCAATGCAGTCTGTCACAGTGCGGTAACCAAACTGTCACTGCGTTGGCTCTTAATCAAAATCAATAAATTGAAGCATCAAAATAAATTCCCAAACACCTGCCCCATTTACCTCAAATTGTGCTCAAATGATCCAAACGACGGTTTTCCGACGCCTTAGTTTTGTCCTTGAAGATAAATACCATTGATGTGTGACTGACCTATGTAGCCTTTCACAACTGTAACAGTAATATATTATTGGATAATGTCACATATGCGTAGTGGTCACAATAGTCCGTATCCTTTGGCATGAGGTCTTTGTAGGAGAGCCCCTTTCGCTCAACCTTTGTGGCAATAGCAGAAACAGAATCAAGCCAGAAGCATTGAAACAGCTAAACAACCCAGGCTCCTTTGCCCAGTATGAAGGCTCAGAATTTTATGGTTGGAATTCTGCTGGAGTGCGGAGTTACACAGTCCTGGAATGCAGATGACACACTTCTGCTGCGTTCCCATGCCCTGCCTAAATGCTACCAACATTGTCCTATGGCAACAAAACAGATCTCGACAGCTACTGCCACAGTTTTTACATACACTTAAGTCATCAATCCAATGTGTTACTTTTAGGGCCACTAACTAATTGAGACAATTTACCCTAACTAAAAGCTGACTTTTACCCTTTTACCCATTTGAACCCGACTCTATCCCGCCACGTGCACCTAATTATCTTAACCACAATACGCTGTAGGTGCAGTTTGATTAAACTCTTTCCCCAGTTTTCAATGGCAAATGACGATGCTTGTATCACTCATTCGGTTTGACTCCTGTAGTTTGTTGTAGTTTGAGACAGACAAAAGCACCTGAGTCATGAACCACGGGACGGTGGCCATGTTCGTTTCTTGGAAACAGGTGAAAACAGAGGACAGAAAAATCACAACCTCTACAGGCTGCGAAAAGCAAATCACTGGTATAAATCACTGACCTGAGTAACATGCCACATCCTATAATTCTGAGACATGGACACACGTTCCACTTAAAAGGCCACCATAGGAAACAGATCCCGCGATTAATAACAGGTTAAACTATACTGAACACGAAACGTTCCACCAGAACAAATCTGTCTTTCTCACACATCGTGCTTGCAAAGAGTCGGGACCTACCACACCTGTTGGAGGATAATATTACCGCTTGCAATAACTCTCCGTTTCTGATCTGACAGCTCAGAAACAATGGTGGATTTGCAAAGTCCAATGTGACTTGGCTTGTATTTCTACACAAACAGCTTTAAGATATGAAACCACTGAGCATTAACACCCGGCTAATAGCAGCGAACTCGTTGTGACAACAGCACATTCAACACATCTAATGGAAAAGGGAAAAGTCCTGAAAGAGGAGCCACCTCAAGGATGGCTTTTATTCTGGCGGTTTTCAACACGGCTTGCTTCCCTAAGACTGAAGTCTAAAAACGGAGGGTTTGCCCGGCTTTGTGTCACACACCCACTAAGAAGACCCCTTGGCCTCGTCTTCCCATTTACAGGTAATCTTCCAGGGCCCTCCCAAGGCTGCTCGGAGGGAAGGGAATGAAGATGAAAGGACGAGCTAACAAAAGCGTTGTCAGGACAAGTTTCAAGTGAGGATGGAATGCAAACATGTGCTTTGGGAAAAGGAGATGCAATGTTTTTTTTCTTCTTCTTTTTTTTTTTGCCAAGCAGTGATCAAAAGGGGGGCACCCGTTCTGTAATCGACAGTATTAACGTTCGTGTGTCTTCTTCTGGCCGTGGTGAGCGCACTTACGGTGCTCAGTCCTGACCCAGATCATTCTGACCATGAGCCGCGACCACGCAAAAAGGAGGGTCGAGTGGGTGGAGCCAAAATCCCGGCATTTCAAAAGTATCTGGTTGTTCTGTTGTCATAATGACAACGTTCCAGTTTTTACGACATTACTACGGGGTTATTTTATGAATGATAATCGAATTAAGTATTTCTTTGCAAGCGAGCTGGTTCTCGAACATGACGTCTGCTCACATTGGAAAAAGCAGCAGCGGAAGATAAGAGTTTTGATGGAGATCGGTCCTTCTTGAAACTGCAGTTTGTTAAAAAAAAAACTCACCTCAGTTATATAACTCCTTACTGTTGTTTTAAAGTATCAGGTTTAGGAAACATGAAATAAATGTGAACAGGGACAGTCCCCATCCTATAAAGCTTAACTTCCAGCCCGACCATCACCGTGCCTAAGGAATACCATCAAACACTGATATGACAGGAATACCATCAAACACTGATATGACAGGGGTATGAACTCCTGCACTCTGCGTGACCACAGCAACTGCTGGTGCTATGTGTGTGTGTGTGTGTGTGTGGGGGGGGGGGGGGGGGGGGGGGGGGGGCAGTGTTTCCAGCCTGAAAGGTGAAACAGAGAGTCCCTGTTTCGGGCCGGATATTGTGACACCTGTCTCAGCCGCATATCCTCCGCGGCTTGGGGACACCATTATACACGCAAGCGGGCACAGATGGGACAGTATTGGACTCCGGCGGAAAAGCATTTTGTCTGAGACATGCCTGGGAACTGGTGCTGGAGAATGAAGCAGCACAGCACAGCACAGCAACAAGGAGATTTGCTCATGCTACATGAAGGGGGAATGTGTAAGATTAAAAGTAGTTAAAAGGTAGTGATTCAGTTAGCAAGCCAATGACAGGACATTAGCTTGTCCACAAGATGGGCATAATAACAGTTTATGTACTACAGCTTCATCCAATGTAGGAAGCACCCATCAGGCACACAGTCAGGTAGCAAAATAACAAGTTTAAACCAACCCCCCCCACCCCAAATATGTTGGCCACCCATCAGGCACAGAGTCACTTAGTAAAAGTATGAGTTCGAACCCCCCCCGAAATTTCCTTCTGTTTCCCAGAACCACCCCAATCCCACAAGCTGGTGAAACAGCGAAATCTTCAGGAGGGAGCCCCCCCGGGTCAGAGAAATCTGTATAGGGACACCCCCACCCCCAAATTAACATCTGGCTACAGGCCCCC
>JAODJU010000039.1:5157536-5201061 GCA_026776725.1 Gnathonemus echidnorhynchus
CCTTTCTATCAAAGCCAGCATTAACTTTTTCAGCAATTTGTGCTACATTAGCTCTCCTGTGGGATCAGACCAGACGGGCTAGCCTTTGCTCCTCACGTGCGCCAATGAGCCTTGGGCACCCATGCCCAGTTGCTGGTTCACCAGTTAGCCTTCTTTGGACCACTTTTGGTAGGTACTAACCACTGCATACCAGGAACACCCCACCAGACCAGCCACGCTGGAGATGCTCTGACCCAGTTGTCTAACCGTCCATTTTGGCCCCTGTCAAAGATCCTTGCCATTGCCCGTTTTTCCTTCCAACTCATTATCTTCAGTAACTGACGGTTCACTTGCCTAATATACACACTTGCCTAAAATACCCTTTACAGGTGCCTTTGTAACAAGATAATTAGTGTTATTCACTTCACCTGTCAGTGTCAATTTTGGCTGATTGGTGTGTATACATGCTCAGATATAAAAAGCTTTTTGAGAAGAATAGCTTAAACAGTGACTTAATGGCATAATATTTAAGGAACTTAAATATTTTCTATTTCAGATTAAATAACATTCTGTTAAATTTATGCAGGATACGATGTTTTTAATAATGTCAATTTTGGTGCATATTAATATCATAATAAATCGTAATGACATGCATTTACAAGTAAAGTACTCCGGCGTCTCAGTGTTTGAAAGCAGCGAACCACAGATCGTAAGCAAGCAAATTAGAGTATCATGCAGGTTCGGGCAATTTATTTCTAATAATTTATAGTCAGTACAGCACTCATTGGAGCGCCGTGTAAATTATGCATTCAACAGATTTGTGCGCCGCATTTTAACCAATTATTTAAAGCAACCTCTTTTTCTTAAGATCTGGGTAATGGTTACAACTGTTGGAGAAATCATTGTCTTGGCCCTATTAAAGAAACGATCGTTGTGCATTGGAGACATCGGGCTTTCAATCGCGCCTTTGAGACGCTCCGGGCGGAGGGTGCGCACCTGGCGGGCTTCGCATGCAGGCATCGCGTCCCAAAGCCGCTAAACCTCCCCTCCACTCCCATACAGGCTCCGACTTCCTTTCAAAGGCGTCGCATTAGGATTGATCGGTTGTGTGTCAAAAAAGGATAAAAGAACCAAAAGATTCATTGAACTTCATTTAACAGCGTCTTCCTGAGGGGTCTAAGGACAAATTGAAGCCATCCATATACACGGTCAATGAAAGACTTAGACTCTTTTTTATTTGCCAATAGATGAGGCAGTGAAATTTTACGCGAATGAAATTAAACGGCACAGCGGTAATTTGATTTTTATCGTTAAGTTAAAAAAAAGGTCTACGGAAGATCAAGAAAATAATTGATTTCACCTGCTGATAAATTATTTATAAAGGTATATGTAGCTTATTGGTGTTTTATCCATCTTCTAAAGGCTTATGCATACGGTGGTCAGAGTCGCCTGGAGCCATTCCAAGGCAGCAGAGGGACCCTGGATGGGGTGCCAGGCCATTGCAGGGCATTTTGGACAATTTAGGGACGCCAGTTAGTCACTGGAAGAAGTCCTTGGAAGAAACACGGGGAAAACTCACAAACCACACCCACAGCCTAGACACACATCTAGTGCACCGCTAATGTTTTATTGACATGGCATGGACTTTAACCAGAAATGGCAATTCAGATTTCTTATTCAATATTATGATGCACTATAGGTGTAATAATTAAGTGTCAATAACCTGCTAATGCTATAGACACTGGTGGGCTCAGGGGGGGAGTGGGGCATATGGCTAAGAAAACATCACTAAACTGTCCTTTAGAGTGGCGAAAATGCTGCGATTGGCTCCCCTTGACAGGATGCAGTGCAGTTTATGGTGCCTCCTATGACTGCACTTCTAGCAGGGAAAATGTGACGCAGTGCCTTATACTGTGTCCTTACAATGGTCTAGATGGTCCCTATGGGTTATGAAGGCTCTATAGGCACTATAGAAGTGCCCTCTATGCCCTTTCCAGTAGAGAAAACTGGATACAGTGATGTAAAGGGTACTACTAAGCAGTGAGAAAACAAAACAAAGAAATAGGTGCCCTTCCAGTGGATAAAATGCGACGCAGTGCTGCATAGGCTGTCCATCCATGTGTGATAATGTGAGGAGCTGTCCTAATGGGTGCCCCTCCAGTGGATAAAATGCCATGCAGTGCTGCATAGGGTGTCCGTCCATGCATGAGAATGTGAGGAGCTGTCCTAATGGGTGCCCCTCCAGTGGATTAAACATGATATAGTGCCATATAAAGTGCCCTTATAATTGCCCTTACAACTTGAGATGCCCTCTGAGGTGCCCTTCCAAGTGAGCTAACATGATGAAGTGCCCTTGTATTGGAGAGAAAATACCTCTGAGGGCTGCCCTTCTAGTGAAGAAAATGAGATATGGTCCCCCTGTGAGATGTAGTTTCCTGTACATGCGAGAAATTCTGAAATCACGTCATGCAGTAGCTGCCCTTCAAACAGTCTGAGTCCACCCCTGACTGCAGGTATGAATTATTTTACATTTCTAAAATAAGGCATCTGTATATAGTACTTGGGGCCAAACAGAGAAAAAAATCCAAATAACACAAGAACAGTTCTGTTAATAATTAGGATGTCCAGATCTTTTCACATGGCCATGGTAAAAACTAGTCAACATATGGATGTGTTTTTGATGTAACAATGTAACTGTTAACAGGAATTTCTTTCAAAAATAAACACCTGCATTTAATTTAAATTTGGGACCCTGGTATTATGATTTCATATTATATAACCAAGTTTAATGCGGCTCTTTCTAGTGTAAAATCCTAAGAATTTTCTGTTCTTGTATGGTATTCTATGGTATTTCAGGTTGAAACATTATATATTCTTTTGCCTATTGATTGCTTCTGCCATTTAAAAGTATTTTTATATTTAGATGTAATGTTTAAGTTTTTTGAAGCACTGCTACATTAAAATGTGCGCACTTTGCAACTGGATATCTAGTCAGGGCCATAGGAGGGTGGTGGGGCCTACCCCAGGAAGAACAGTAGATAAGGCTGAGGAATATCAGTCCATTTTGAGGCACGTACACTATGTACAATTTAGAAAAGTTATTTTTCCTAACTTTATATTGCAGGACAAATCTGCAGCATCTGTAGGAGTCTGGCGCAAATCCTATTCACAAAGTTTGGGGGGCAGAACCTACTTCTTTAACTCTGGAGTGAGGTGACAGAGTCACACAGTTTGATGACTGAGTGTTCCAAATGTCAAGCATGCACAATATAGCGACTGACACAGCAGCATTGAGAATGGGAGTCAGTGGGTGGGGGCTATATTGCTAGAAGACGACTTGTGGCATTCTGGATGTTACCTGGGATTTTCGCTCCTCTGCAGGCAGAGTTCTTATGTATCCAAGGGCAAAACACTCAAGGGGCACATAAGGTACTTGAAGACAGAGCTGTCATAATATACAGCAACAACTTGGTAGTCGTGGTTTGTCTGGTTTGGAACAAACATGATGGATAAATTCTCGTGAAAATATTGCAATGACAAAGGTCTAAAAGCAAGTACTTTCTAAGCCTAAACATACACATTAATAAATGCACTCACTGGCCATTTTATTAGGTACACCTAGACGGTACTTGCTAGACCCCTTGTTTGCCTCCAGAACACCTGAAGAGTAGATGATATACGCAGTCAGAAGCCAGCCGGCACAGCTGTTGTACAGAGCTGTTACTTTTGCACTTGTGGCCTTCTGCTATAAGTTTAACAAAGTCAGGCCAATTGACTCTGATGTTTCTCATTAAAAGTGTTTCGGGACAAAGAAATGCCACTGAATGGAAGGTTTGGGTCCATCACACCTTATTGTGTAAACTCTAGGAGATGCACTGATTGAAAATCCCAGGGTGTGGCTGTTTCTGAGATGCTTAGCCGTTTTAGCTGTTATGTTGTTCATCTGAACAGTAACCGACCCCCCCGATGTTGCCTGTATGTTGTATGTATTCAGTTACAGACAGACTGTTCTCTTAATGAGTAGGGTTACCTAATAACACCGCACTGAGTGTGTGTATCCACATTCGATTAGACTATAAATATGTGTGCAGAATAAAGGCCACAGATTCAAACGTGGCTTTACAGGACATACTGACAGCAGGATTAATTGATTTAAGCATTCAGTGTGTATGCTTATCTATTCATTAGTGCTCTCTGTCAAAAAAAAACAAAAAACAAAATGCATTTAAATCAGGCACAAATGAAGTAGATAATTCATAAATACTTGCAGAGCCTTTATTTAAAAACATACATTGATTGCACACAAAATAATCTGCAGTCCTGTACGTACTTTGGATGTTTTTTTTTTTTGTTTCTCTGCATCATGGCTGAGGTCCATCCTTTAAATTAAGGACCGACCTTGAGGTCCTGGAAAAAAACATTCATTGATGCAAGTGTTTGCATCGTGTTTGAAAACAGGGTGGTAATTAAAGTGGTCTGCCTCGCGCCCGAGGTAGGATACCAGACCGACGCGCCATTCATTTCCTGTGAAAGAATTAAGCAGCTATTAATGAGGCGACACGCTCCCAAAGCACTTGGCTTTTATTCGGAGCCTCCACGTGCAGCAATTATCCCTCCTGTGTTTTAGAGACGTGTATATCTCCACAGAGCACACTGCTTCCAGCCATTAGCAGAATTTAAGAAGTCAGTCTGTACGATTGGTCCCCGTTCGTGATTAGTTTTCCTTTTGTAGTGGTTTTTGTTTTGTGATCCTTAATGCAGATGACTTAAACCACAGAAAAAAAAAAACGTTTATCTCCAATTATATCTTTATAAGTCTGTGGTTCTGCTAATAGAGAGAAATCGTGCTCAAGATCGTTAATAGGTCCTGTGTTTCGAGCCAGGAGTGTTCAGGTGGGAGTAGGGATGCCGCTAGATATTTTGGGGCCCATAAAAGCATCTCGTATTGGGCCACCAACCCAGACCAATCCAACTATATCCTCCTGAGACCCAAGGAAAAAAGTGGCCTTCAGTTTTAGGTTATTTGTCTTTGGAGGAAATAAGACATCTTACAATTTAGATTTTTTCGAATTTATTTTTATTTTTAATTTCACAGCATGTCCTCTTTAGTGCACAACAGGAATAAATATGTTTCCTAACATCAGTGAAAAGATAGATGCAAAAATAAAATGTCTACTACAATGGACATAAATGAATGGGTGGGGTCTCAGGAGGATATTCCAAATTATTTAGGGCCCCTGTCACTCACACCCGTGGAGTCATCCAACTTTCCCCCCTTTTATGGGAATACATTTATATATTAAATAGTTCTTTTCTATATATACCAGTTTCTGACAGAATACTTTTACCCTGAATTTACTTTACTTCAAATGAATAAAAATATTACACAAAATAGGCACTTAGTCACTCACTCACACACCACATGAAAAGCACTAATTTTCCCAACACAAGGGCCAGTCATTTGACACTGAAATAGCATCACTTTGATAAGTGAGTTTGCAAAGCAATGTTAGGGTTCCAGAGGGGTCAAGAAATTGTATAAAAGTAGGACCCCTGAGTCACCTCTCATGGTTTTTTCATGATCATGTAAAGGTCAAAGAACACAAGGCTGTTTTACAGGACCAGGTGCAGCCTAAGGTGCAAACACAGTTCCCTGATCATAATGCCCACACACACTGCTGAAATTCCAGAGTGCCTTCATGAACCCCAGGACAAACTGAAATGTCTCCCACAGCCACCCAAATCACCAAATCTAATAACTGAAACTTTTAGTGCTGTGGTAGCATTATCTTTGTCAACATCACATCATTCTCTTCCAGCACAGAACAGGCATCCAGCCTCTTAAGCACTTCAGGCACATGCAGTGATGTGACTGTGCTGCGTGGTGGTGGGCGAGACACGGCCGTTTGCAGATTAACGGTGCCAAAAATGCAGCGAGATTCCCCCAGATATTTATCACCGATGAGAGAGATTCCAGCGATGTGTGCCGCGCCTCAGCGAAATGCAGCGCCGCTGCTCTCCTGCGCGCTCTGGGTCAGCAAGCACGCAGCTGCGGAATTCCGGGGCTCCGCGTTACTGGAAAGCCATAAACTGACAGACAACTTCTCACCGCCGGACCCGTGGCAGCTAGCGGACTCTTTACGTCCAAGACCATCTCACCACAAGATGCGAAAACAAAGTAGTTTTCACACCAAACTGCATTCATCTGTGTTAATATTTCCAAAAGGGTCCGTTAGACCTTGAATCCATGTATATATTGCTGGGGGACAATATTCATGCATGAAAAACAAGCACATAGGACAATGGATCAAAAATGAGCTAATTTGAGAAGATTAGTTCTCAGATCATAATGTGCTGTTTTGAAACCAGAGCCTTAACTTTAAATCTGAGAGGTACATGCTTTCCAGTCCTGACTTGGAGTGATGAGAAGCTGGTGCTCAGCAATATTTATGCTTCTCTTAATCTTGGTCGTCCACAGTCTATCAGCCCAACTACTACCTGGAAAAACTAAGAGCTGGGGAGACAGCAGCAAACACTGTAGTTTGTGGTTTATGTTAATTCGGATTCAGGATTAGGGCACAAATTCATCTCATCTCATGTATATTTCTGTCACATTCTGACTCGCAAGTTTACTTACACTGATTGTGTTGTGCTTTTTCAATTCCCCATCTGTTTTTAATGACCACTTATTCGGTGAGAGTAGCAATGATCTACAGCCAGTCTCAGGAAGCATTACATTACAGACGCTCAGAAGTACAAACCCCAAGGACAACTGGAAATGACTAATTCTGGGTTTTTGAGCTGTGAGGGGGAAATGAAAGAACTGGAGAGAAACTTAATTGAACCATATAATGTAACTCCTTATATATATAATTGCATTTATAAATGTCAAACTGAAATATGCATTGGAAAGAAAGGTCAAATGTAAAATTAGTAAAGGCACAGCCACTTCCTGGGATTAGCTATCATAAAAAATAAGCCACGCTATATGGTGGCATAAGTTAAATGATCTCCTGCACGCTGCCTCAAACTGTCTTTGATGCGAGCTATGTAGAGGAAATAGCGCCCCTTTGTGGTCTCCCTTTGCTAGGCCCGTAGCCACAGGTAAATTTCGTGGGGGGTCCAACAATCGTGATGAAGGTATAAAGCGACCTAATGCTAGACCGGCGGGGAGACCCCCTCCTTAGATTTTGATCTAAGGAGATTTCTGTAGATTTCGCCGACAGATATGGGGACGAACGCCAAAATCTCAAGTCCCGCGCTACCTGTTGATTAACAAAAACATTTCGGGGGGTGGGTCAGAACCCGTTATTTAATTGCGTGGTTATGTTCCTAGATGTTACGATTAAATAGGTAAATAGGTTTGCCCTGAAGCAAAGCCCATGATGAACAGGCGGCACGTCAAGGTGAAAACGGGGATTCATATACGTTTTCACGTCCCACCAGGTGAAACATCATATTCCCTCTTTAAAACCTGTGATTCATTCGTGTTTTTTCCATACTACTATTTTTGCAGTCGCTCAAAATAAAATCGACAACTATTTGCTATTGCTTTTATATTACAGATGACCTTATAATATCGATAAAATCTGTTCCATCTTATGTCCATGGAGGTAAACATATGGCGAGCTGGTAACTAACTGCCGCGTCAGACTTTCATAAGGAGTAATTACTTCCAGACAGTAGTTACCTCACTAAAGAAATAATAATAATAAATTAATCAAATAATAAATAACACTGCTTTTGTCATTGCTGCCGTTTAGCCTGTTATTTTTATTTATTTATTTATTTATTTACTTGCTAACAAACTTCCAAACCAATACAAACTCCGGGTCATACTGATAAAATACATTTTCGTAATGTCTCACCGCCATTCTATAGTAATAATCCATAGAAAGA
Source organism: Gnathonemus echidnorhynchus (assembly GCA_026776725.1). NCBI lineage: Eukaryota > Metazoa > Chordata > Actinopteri > Osteoglossiformes > Mormyridae > Gnathonemus > Gnathonemus echidnorhynchus. The sequence continues at coordinate 5,165,415 of JAODJU010000039.1, forward strand.
TATACAGATAGACTTTATTGAGCCCAAGAGGAAATTCAGTCTACCTTACAACTGCATATACATTAGACACATCCCTGCGATCTACCGCTCTACCTGTTTCACAGGAATAGTACAATAGCCACAAGTGCGTTTCAGTGTGGTTTTATCATGGCTCCAGTTATCACCGAGCAGCTGAATGGCCCCATCGCTCCTCATCCATCAGCCCCGCAGCCCCGCATCCCCGCGTTGCTACATGCGGGCTCCTGCGGTTCTTCTCAACGCAGACATCTCGAGTGGATGGGAAACATTCAGCGACGTTCATACTTTTAAAGTATCTGGTCTTCTGATAAATGCGCCACCGCTTCGCGCAGAAACACACCTGTATTGCTACAGATCAGCTTGCTTTAACCGCTGATATAGTTTGGTCTCCATTTGCTAAAGGAGCCGATCGACAAACAATAGATTTGCTTTCCACGCGAGCAGGCGTTTACGTAAATATTAACCATATAATTCCAAAATTCGATTCCATAATTATGTTGGCATCATGGGCCATATAATATTATACATGTTGCAACACAACATTTACCCAAAGAGAAAACATGAAATAACCGAATGAGCTATATAAAACTACGTTATATAGCAGTTCATATATTAAAGAAATCTTTAATAGGGCCTTTAAGATCTAACACTGAACGTATCTTCCCAACAACGAAAACTAAATAAATAAATAAATATTGGTTTCCTTTCCCTCCTTGTGGCCAATGCATGCTACATGTTACGTCAGAAGGCCTTAGGATTATGAGTCACAATATTAGGTACCACCTATTTACAGATTTGTTTTGCCACATAATTTAATATCTGCATTACATTTAGCAGTTACAAAAAGTTATCAGGGTATTGTCATGTCAGTATGGTTGTACTGGGTTGTCATAGTATTTTCTATTTTGTGCACGGTACATTTATGGTATATGTTCTTTTTTTTAATTTCATACTATGGTACTATGGTGCTTTGTTCTGTACCGTAGTATTCTGTTACGTCCCATGGTATTTAGTACTCATGGTGTTGCCAAGAAGCACATATAATTTAGTTCCCTTACAAAATAGTGATTGCATTATAAAAATGGGACTGTGGTCATTTTAGTTGTACTGGATTTGGTGAATCTGAGAATTTCGGCCAAAGCAACTCGCAGAACTCTGTAATTATGATATTGCATTTTATTTTCATCATTTCAACTAAAGACAATTTGAAATGTGAACAGATTATTTCTGTTGTTTCTTTTTTAAACGCGTTTTGATAAAAAAAAAAGTTTCCTTTTTGAAACATATTAAGTGGTTAATTTGTACAATGTGTGTGACAATTAAACTGTTAAAGCGTTTTTCTCACTAAGCCAAAACAGATACATTTCATACATGGTACATTTAATGTAGCTGTGATGTCTAATTTCAGTGCTGTATCATTACAATACTATGGTAAAGATTACTTAATATTCTATTTAAAAGAAGTGTATATTACTATAGTATAGCATATTTAAAAACATGTTACTACCATGCTTCAACACAAAAACTTTAACAGATTATCATTGCATTTTAACCGAAGATACACTGTGATATTACGTAGTAGATCATGGTATACTGGTGGCCAAATTACAACTGTTTTACCATAATGGTACTACCATACTGTTACTTTGATAATAATACTATAGTGCTTTTTTCTAAGGGAGGTTTACATCACGAAAGGTCATTACATGCAGCATTTGTCTTTCCATCTTGACAAAGATTCATTACTGACAAAGACTGAAATACCAAAAGTAAAAATTGAATTTGAGCAGATATATATACTGTTGAAGTAATATTATATAGTAAGTTTTTTTTTTTAGCAATCAGTGTATTCATTATAATATTATGGCTCTTATTTCCTCATATTTCTCTTAATTAAACATTTCTGATATACAATAAATTCTACACTCTTATTTCTTTTACCATCTGATCAGTTTAATAAATTCACCAGAAGAAATGGTCTTTGAAGGTATAGCTCCTTCTTGTTGAATAAATATATTTTGTATGCAAAAGATTTTGGATTTTGAATGGCATATTATACTTCTTTGAACCAATTAGTGATAAACGTCACAAATGTTGGAAACACTCATATTCTCCATCATTATTTTGCTGTCTCTCTCTCTCTCACACACACACACACACACACACATATTTCTGTTGACAGATAAAACAGAGTTCCTGAGTGCAACTGATGTAGTGCTTTCCCAACTGGTCCTACTGACATATAACACAGAACCCAGTCAAACCAGCATTAAACTCAAGAGTCTGTTGATGTTTAGCCTGGCTGACATACATATGGAAGCTGACCACCTAAGTGCCGAGTTCTGGTTAAATATTGGCCAAAAGTTTGCCCAGTGCCGTCTGTTGTTTTTACACTAAAGGCCCCGCAATTGTTGGAGGCATTATTGACTTTGTAATTAAACTATTCCAACGTCAGGATTTTGTAATCATTACATTTCAAGCCATCTGTTCCAGTCTAAGCGCTAGTGTGATCTGCCCTTGACTGTAGATAAAGGATAGCGCCTATACACAGACAATTTTATCATTTGGGGCATAATATTATATATGATACATTTGTACGCGAATGTTGAAGAACTAATTTCATAGTCATCGGTTCCATGCACCCTCTTTAATTAAAAATAGACATACTTTTCATTTCACAATTATAATTTCTGTACATGCGTGTCTTTGCGGTCTCACTGTTACTGATTATGGGTTTATTAGCTTCCGGGTCTAACAAAGCTCAATTTAGTAAATAGAAGATAGAATAAAACATTCAAGGTTTTTTTTCTTTTAATGTTCTTCAGCCAAGGCTGCATTGAGAAAACACACAAACACACAGCTTGCCACGGGTGTTGGGTTAAACATTTTTATCAATGCAGAGCTTGGTCAACACCTTTATCAGACTGTATCTCCTGCCTATTGTGCAATAGAGATATCAAATCATTCATCTCCTCAAAGATAAAAACCCAGCTCTGATTCACGTCTCCTTCAATTGTGTTTCCGGACTGCAGTCTTCTGTTTGTGAGAAGCAGCTCTACTTCACCAATTAAGGCCTTTGTATTCCACATCTTGTGTGGCTTTGAAGTTTGAGATAAGGGTGTCATTTTGTGTATGTTGACTACTTGTTGATTCGCTCACATAAAACACCTCAGGTTGTGCAAGGGGCTGATTCTTCACCCATTTCTCCAATTTCCCTACAAGTAATATCACCGCAACAACATTTCTGCCATGGTTTTCATACCCCAGGACCACATCTCAAGCATCATGCCATCCATCCATTTTCCACACCCTCTTGTCTTATGTAGGGTTGTGGCGATCCGGAACCTTTCCCAGAAACTATGGGCGCAGGGCAGCGAATAACCCAAGATGCCAACCTAATGTAGGGCACGGACACCATTAAGATACACAGGAACACTCAGCTAGGGACAATTTGGCAACTCCAATCCACCATGGCACGTTTTTGGACCATACAGTACCCAGGGGAAACCCCACTTGAACGCTTCCCCTAGAGGTGTGATGCAGCAGTGCTAACCACTGCACCCCCACGGCACCCCGCATCAATGCAGATTTTGAGGCAGAAGTCAAATACATAAGCTGACAGCTTTCATTTAATTGGCTTGTCGGTTGTATCATGTCCTTCTATTTGTCAATAAACTAAAGTTCCTCCCAATCCCCAATCAAAATCCTTCCAATACCATGTCCACATACATTCAAAAGAATTTTAAATGGCCAGAATAGGTCGCGCTTAAACACATGGGACATCAATATTGCATGTGCCACACGTTATTTTATTTCCAAACCCAAGGAACAGTTCTGTGAGAATAGTACCCCTAAACTGGATATATAACGTCTTATCTCATACCAATAAAACATGTTTTCCAGTGATTTTTTTGTATAGCTTAAACCTATACTTTTGTAAAAATACACAACAGTCTCCATAACACTTAAAAATCTACCAAGAGTTATTGTGTATTTTTGTAATATTTTAAAAAGCTTAAAATGCCTACATTTGGTGTATTTTTTATTTGAAATGTGTGGTTGCCTGTGACATGACACTTAGTAAATTAACACAGCATATCATATATTAGTTAACTGACAAAACATGTTTAGCACTGATATTTTATTTGTGCTTACCTAATATTAAACAGTTTGCATCATACAGTCATATATTACAAAGATTATAGTCAAAAATTTAAATTAACACTTGAAGAATATATATTTACTCTATTGCAACCCTTAAGAAAATAACTTTAACCTTCCTGCTGCTTGTCATTTTAGGTCTAACACTCTCGAAACACTTCAAGAAATATCTGAAGGATGTTTTATTACCTGAATAATACAAGTTATAAAACAGGTACTTAAGAGCTGTTTTAGGGAGACGCTTGCCCTGATTTACTTCAGCCTGACATGTGATATAAGGTAAAACTCTCTGATATTTCTCTGTGACATCACTGGGATGACAGCACAGCTCATTGTTGGGAATAAGGCATTATATGTCAGTGATGAGGTGTTATGAAAAGTCCTTTTTAGAGTAAAGGCAATAAAACGTCATTCGTTATTGGGTTCTCATGCTGAATTGACCTATTATAACCGCCCAGCTGATGGACAGAGGCAGTCAGGGGCCACTTCCTGTGGATCCCATGAACACAGTGTTTATGGGGGGCAGAGACGACACTACGTCCCGTACGTCAGCGGTGGCTCGGGGAGGGAACAATGCATCCTGGGAATGGAACTGAGGATTGGCTCCATACATACATGGGGTGGATACAGAAGATGTGATGGCTGAGGCTGCTGAGAAAAACAACACAAAACAGTCTGAAGACACACACACACGCACACACATATATATATATATATAACTGGTGTTCCCTAAAGTACTGTTTCTCAACCCGCTCCATGGGGACCACCAGACAGTCCATGTTTTTGCTCCCTCCCAACTCCCAGCACAGGTGAACCAGGTATTTGGAGTCCTTGATTGGCTAGGAGCTGGGAGGGAGCAGAAACGTGGACCGTCTGGGGGTCTCTGAGGACCCGGTTGAGAAACACTGCCCTAGAGGATATGATTTTCCTTTGGTCCTTAAAAGAGTTAAGATGTAAGTGGTTATGAAAATATATGCATTACTGTGCAAAAGTCTTAGGCAGTCAAAAAAAATGTTTAAGGCTATTTATCTTGGTAGTAATTGTATATTTTCCTCTGAAAAAGCACAATATAACATTATGACATATGCAATCTAGCAGTAACACAATAAAAAATAAGCAAGAATTTCATCTGTTTTCCAAAAAGTCACTGATATCTTGTTGGACGGCTAGATGAACACCGCTTCAGTTCACAAACCTCTGCTCAGGGGCACCTCAGCCATTCCATAGATTTTTTAAATCTCACCCAACGGGTCTCTTACCTAATTAACTTAATTAGTTGAATAACTCAGTGAGTTACTGATTAACCGAGCAAGGTGGGGTAGTGGTCGAGTCAAAATATACATGCGTGTATTGGACAGCTGCTGGAGATACAGAGGTGATCTTAGGAAAGGTTTCTGAATGGCCTGGCTGTCACACATTGACAGACATAATATCATAGGTTTACATCAACATGAAGAACATTTATACAAGAGCATTTAATATCATTTTCTGTGACTGCCTAAGATTCTTGCACAATACTGTATGTTTAGTCAGATAAACCTTGACAATATACTAAAGCAGTGTTTCCCCATTCGGTCCTCAGGGACCCCCAGACCCCAGATGGTCCAAAGTTCTGCTCCCTATAAACTCCCTCCCAGGGAGCAGAAGCGTGGACTTATGGCACAGAGCCGAGGGGGAGAAAAACGTGGGCCGTCTGCGGGTCCCCGAAGGACCAGGCTGGGAAATGCTATTCTAGAGCTTGTTTATACTTTTTTTTATATGTATGTGACACGTTTGATTTATATATTTGTTTATATAGGACATAAACGATGTAGTGAGTTCCTCTTGCCATATGTTTTTCCTACTGACAGGATAACCGAGAAATAGTTTAGCTATGAATTCCAGAAGAGTACTGACTCACCACTGGGAGTCCGGGACACAAGTGCTGGAGAGTCACTGTAGTATGAGCCGACAGGCTTCCTGCCACTGTCATCCAGGATGTTGAGGGGGTCGTGCACGTCGCTATAGGAGTGGCCGGAGCGCAACGAGCTCACGCTGCTGATCACCGACACGTGCTGGTCGATCACCGAGCCCAGCCTCTGAGGGTTAGGGTAGCCACTGGTGCCATAGTAGCCTGCAGCTAGTTTCAAGTGCAAATGTTAATTATCCTCATTACTGATACTGTTATTTATGCTACTGATGCCTTTTCTCAGAGTCAAATGCTTAATTTCAGCAGCTGTGAAAAGGTTGTGTGTGTGTTAATAGGGATGTAGGAAAGCTTCGAAACAGTCAGCAAAATATGAAAAATATATAAGCCACCTAATAATACAACATACTAGGAAAAAAAAGGCAGAAGAGAGGATATCACTTTATATACAGCCATCCATTTTCTAACCACTTATTCTGGTCAGGGTCGCAAAGGAGCCATAGAATATACCATAACTGGAAATTTTAAAAGATGAAGCGTATGAATATGAGTAAGAATATGTACCACAGGCCAATAAAGCAAACTGTAAAGAGCAAAGAGCCAACCCGGCATTCTAGGTCTCTTTTAGCACTGAAGTCTAAGCCTTAGTGTTAGAATATAAAGACCTTGTGAGGCTGCATTCCATCCTGCAGTACTAGCTTATGAGCGTGAAGGAAACTGACAGAATATGACTGTCAGCCAATATCTGTGACAAACAAGAGAGACGGACAGTCCCAGGTGGACGGACGCCGGGAGAGCATGTGATTCTCTGGACGGCCCCCAACCCATACAGACGGGCTGTTACTCACCGCTGGTGGGGTAAGCTGTCCCCTGGCAGGCGCCAGTTCCACCGAGGAAGCCGTACCCTCCGGGGTCCAGGAGCTGCAAGCCCTGGGCCTCCATCACGGGCTCCGGCGCACTGCCAAAGTTTGCCGGGGGCCGGGAAATGTAGGAGGTCTCGACGCAGCTGGGGGTGAAGTAGTCCTTCGGCAGCTGTTGTGGCTGCTGTTCGCAGAAGGAGGGGTACCGACCCCTGTCTGGGCGCGACGGGTAGGAGGCGGCGTGCGTCTGAGGCCCGAACAGGGCCTGGTAGTTGGGAGCACTGGAGAAGAAGCTGGGATTGGCGGGAGGAACGTTCTGGTAGGCAACGTCGGAGAAGACCTGGCAGGGGATGTGTGACTGGAGCGGGGTGCAGCTTCCTTGGGGACGGCCGGCCATGGGGCCCTGGTTGATCACACTGTCTCGGTTCACCATCGCCGGGGAGATGGGGGGCGTCATGAGCGGAACACTGTTCTGAGGGAAGTCCACCGGGGCTGAGGAATTTTGGACAAATACGCTTTAAGCCAGTGTTTCCCAATCCGGTCCTAGGGGACCCACAGGCAGTCCATGTTTTTGCTCCGTCCCAGCTCCCGGTAGGGAGCAAAAATGACAACTGTCTGACAGGGAACTGGGAGGGAGCAAAAACATGGACTGTCGGTGGGACATGGACATTTACTATGCAATGTTTGAACTTATTTCACACATGTAATTCTCCACCCAGTTCTTATTTATTAAAGAATGTTTTCTTCTTCTTTTTTTTTTAAACAGTCATGTTTTTAATAATCCAGTTAGAGTCATGGGAACCTAGAGCCAATACCAGAAAGCCAAAATCAAAATCAACCAATCACAGGTCATCACACACTCATACATTAAGACCAATACCTGAGAGAGACAGGTCTTCTGACTCCACATCCTGGTAGGTAGCCATGTTTGGGCCCAGCCCATGCCGACTGCTTGTGAGAGACAGGTAGGCCTGTTCAGAGAGCAGCTCGCTCTTTACAGACGCATCGCTGGACACGGCAGGGACTTTGCTGCGGTTGGCAAGGAAGCAGGAACTAGGAGAAGCAGTGAAGGCCGCCTTGCTAGCATCTGAAACAAGGCAAAAACATTCCATTTCATCGATTAATTAAGAACACTATTCTCTTTGCGTAGACTGCTGTTACTAACTTACATCAAAATAAAAACTATCTAGTCCTAATCACCAGAAATCATGACACAAATGATCTTCGTACCTGCATTTCTCATATATTTATCTAAGAGATTCTGAAGGTCTTGTTCTTTGTCATTGTTGAACTGTGTTTCAATAGCTAATAGAATATACTCATCCAGAAGCATTCGAATCAGATGGAAAGAACCTGTAAAAAATAAAACTATTAGTCCTCTGCATGGAGACAATACATTTTACCACGTCACAAACCCCTAGACTGCCATAAAGGTGATACTGAGCTTAGACTGACTTATCAGTCACACCATCCACAAAGATCCTGGTTCACCTGTTTCATCTGTGGCCGTAGGCTGACCTAGAAAGTTTGCTCCTCTGACAGTGTGGCAACGGTCCCATCAGGGACACAGACAGATGAATGCGATAGTCAATTTTCTTTCCAATCAGGACAGACAGAAGCAGCTGATAAGGGGTGGCTTACCAGGACACGGTCATTACATTTTACTGCTCATTGTGGCTTCATGATCAGGCAGAGACAAAGACCTCTGTTTGTGTTTGTGTTGGAAAAGGCCTCAGGCACAAAGTGCAGCAGGATTCTTCACTAGGGGAATCCAAGTCCAATCATAAATTCAAGGCATAAAATTTGTTCACGCGTAAAAAAAAAAAAAATGTTCCATAAAAGAATTTATGTAACAGTAAATGAACCAAATTAGGTAATGACCCCAAAATAATGGAAGAGATTATGTTTGTTTAATAAGGTTCATTTTTACTTATACTCCATATCCTGATGAATTTCCTCAAACATATATATGTAAGAAATTTTTATACTGACAGTCAAGAGCACCCAATCCTTACCAAAGCTCGTTGCATTGTTCAGGGTGAGGTTGTGCATGACCCGTGCTCCAAAAAAACTCCACTTGAGAAGAAAATCCTGCGCTCTCTTCTTTAAAGAACGACCGTTCTGCTTACTCGGCTGGGGGGGAGGGGAAGAGAGAGAGAGAATAATGAAAGCAGAGATTGACCTCTGGACAAGCCGTTCAAGGAGGAGTGTTCCATGAGATGCCATACCTTGATGACCTTCTGCTCCACCACGCTGTCCAACCATTCTATAAAAGACTCTACAGTTGCATTTTTCTTAAGGAGGTCTTTCAGCTCTTGGAACACTGTGATAGAGTCATCTATGAAGTATGAAAACACAAGGCATCTATGTTTTCAGTCACATCAACCATGCGTAACCAATCTCTATTTCTTTTATTACATGCATATGCAAGCTATTTATTACAGTTATCAGGTGACCAATCAAAAGAATATTAATATCTTCTGACAGCGTTTCAGAGAGAAAACATCCTCACATTCGGAGTACAGGTCTGAGTCGTGGTCTCCACTGCTGGATATAGTGAGCAAGGCCTGAGATCCAATGCTACTGAGGTCCACCTTGTCAATGTCACTCACCATGGAGTTCACCACATTTTGGTCAAAGAGGGCAGGTCTGGCGATCTAAGAACAACAGTCATTCATCAAATATTTCCAAAAGGATGTCATACGCCACACCCAAACATCCTCTCAAGAAGGTTTGCTCAGTTTGAGAATATCTACACTTTTCAATTTCATTTGTTAAATTACCTGGGCAAGGTGTAAAAAAGAGGTTTGTCGCTTTAAGGAGGACACAAATCGGCGTGCGATTGGTAGCTTTTTTTCAGAGAGGGTTTCCGGAAGATTCTCTAAGGAGGACACCATCCAGTGCTCCCAGTGCTTGGCGAAGTTCCGAATATCTGCCAAAAGACTGGAAACCATTCTCTCTTTATGTTCAACCCATTTGTTAGAGAGGGACTAACTGTGCTACTTCTGTTTTCATTTGTTATTAATTACATGTCAATTGTTCTTACAGATTCTACAGAATCGATTAAAACAATAGCCAAACTATTTCTCGGTTATCCTGTCAGTAGGAAAAACATATGGCAAGAAGAACTCACTACATAGTTTATGTCCTATATAAACAAATATATAAATCAAACGTGTCACATACATATAAAAAAAAAAAATTACCTTTCAGGCATTTCTTGCATTGTAGCAGGAATTAAAACATCAGTCAGAACCTGGAAAAAAAGACTTCAGGTGATTTATTTAACTTGGAGAAATTCCGAATGTCAGCTTGATTGAAGGAGGACTGGAGCTCACACCTTGTACAGTATGGAATCACACACGCAGAAGATGTCCACAGTGATGGGATTCTCCAGCAGGGGCAGAAGGTGCCCGGGCATCCCCTGCCAGAAGTGCAGCAGGAAATTCTGGATCTGGAAGGCAGAAGGCCGGACGTGGTCACAGAGAGCAGGTCAGCACTGCCAGTGAGCAGGAAAATATCTCATTCACTATTTTTTGATACCTCTTCAAAGTTGCTGTTGATGGCATTGTCTAAAATGCACTGACAGTGCGTTTTGTACATCATAATTAAGGTGTCCACCTGCTTGGGCATAAAAGAACATTTTTTGTTATTTTTTTTTAAATATATATTTTGCAGCAAAATGCTTCAAATGTATGCTAAAGACAAGGAGTGCAGAAAGACTTCATTGTTCATACCTTTTCTACGGAGATGCAGCTTTGAAGTACTAGATGTTGGGCACTTGGAAAATCGGGCAACAATGTTCCCGTTTTGGAGCTGAGTGAATACTTCCGAGTGAAGCCACCCTGCAGGACTCAATGCAGATCTCATTTCATTAAAATGAAGGTAATTATTTAAAATACCACTATTACCTTTCACAGAGAACAAATTAAACAAACATAATTGAAGAGTTGAAGCTCTTTTCAACATTTTCCACATTGCCATTGATAACATTTCTTCCTGTGAGAAAGTGTTAAATATATCACCTATTCTCAATCAGGAGCTTTTAAACAATTTCATAGCTGAATTCACAGCTCTGCTAAGGGCACGTCTAATGTGTGATACGTCACTCAAACTCTTACCACAGAAGACGTCTCTGACATAGAAATGCAATAAAACTGCCAATATATTCTGCAGTGCCTTTATAACCATCAATTAAACAGTTGAACCTCGACAGAACAAAATTAAGTGATTTTACCTCATTTTTGAGCTTGCTACCGGAAAACCTAAGGTGAAACACACACGGCAACAAAATTAATGAAGTGGAAGAAGATAAACAATTATGACATCCGTCAAAATTAGCGATGGTGCACATGTGTGTTTTATTGCCCACACGATGGCATGTGTGACGTATGACGAGAAACACGATTTGTTTGCAAGAAAACATTTCAACACATATAGCTTATTAGTCTCAAACACATCATGCCTCACGGTTAACGCAATCCGGATTCAGCGCACGGTTGGCCAAATGGACCCGTGCAAATTTAATTTACAGCTCTGAGACCATTTGCTATTTCCGTGGTTCTTGTGGCATTCCCAGTTTCCTCCCAAGGGCAAACAGAATGCCTGCTATCGGCCGGTTAACTAATAAAGGTGGACACTGATAGTGGCAGCCATAAAATGGGGAATATAAAGGTCAGCAGGGTTACCTGGTCAGCCCTTTCCCAGAGTACACGGAGTGGTAATACGCACTGCTTTCTTTGATGCCGATGCCATAGTAATGATACCTGTGGACAATGTTTAAGAAAAACAACCAGATGAAGCGCAAAAGCCCTGAGATTGCAAAATGCCCCCAAAAAACTGAGTAAATAATCATTACAAATACATTATAAGCGAGACTAAATGATTGCATTTTTCTAGATCAAGACAAAACTTCAGTACCTTCATCGGATTGGCTGGCTGAAATGTAACATCGTGCTATTCTTTCAAAAATAGCCGAGTTTTTAACGGTTGTGAAGAAGCTACAGCGTGAAAGGTGCCATCAGTAAATAAACTGAATTGAATTATCATCTTTTTATGCTGATTTCTCTTACTTTGAATGGCCTCTGGTACCAAGTCTCCTGGTTGTTAAGAGAGGAAATTTCTGCCGTATTGTCTGTGAACAAACAAAAATAGAGAGACATTTTTGTGCCATTAAAATACAATTTCGAGGTACTTGTGCTTAGCAAATAAGAATAATAAGAATATTTTCTGTTAAATCTCCTACCACAGCATAACTCTGGAAATTAAAGATGCAACAATATGTCTCATTCATGTTACTGAGATGACAACTTTTCTTATTCATTTTTATTACAAACTTATTACAAACTCAGCTGCACTGAGAATGCATAAAGTGTTTTTACCTTGCCAAATGTTGCAGCACAGGCAGGATGCAATTTTTCTTTCCTGCAGAAATCTAAGTAGTGAGCATACAGGATGCATCGTGGCAAGCACACACCATCACAAACAATGTAGTTCTCTTCAAGCCTGGGGAGAACAGAATCGATTAAAACAATAGCTAAACTATTTCTCCGTTATCCTGTCAGAAGGAAAAACATATGGCAAGAAGAGCTCAATTATAGACTTAAGTATATATTACATTAAATAAAAGCTGAATATTTTGCTGCTGGGCTGCCTGGTGCACCTCCCTAATAACTGCGCTATCACCCCCAAAAAAGTTCGTAAACCCCATGATTCGAGATGACATCTGTCACATAGCTACCACTGCAGAGTTAAGTGCGTCTGCTTCTTCTTGTCCTTGATTATCTGAGTGATACTTTTCTTTGGAATGGACTGCTTTAAAGCCAAATCCTTTGTGTATTCAGATGGATCCACATCCTCTTCAGTAGATGGGGCATCATTGCAGTCCTCAGTTTCTGTTAGATAAGCAAAAAACATTTAAGTGACTTAACACCAACCTGTCTTGCTTATATTTTAGAGGGTGTGGGACATGGTGCAGATTATATAGCGTAAGCAACTAAACAAAATACAAAACTTTAGACATTTTTAGTTTTTCGATTGCATTCACAGATTTTTGTGGGGACCTGAAAAATGTCCCCACAAGCTAAAAAGTATCAGGTTTCGCCACATTGTGGGGACATTTGGTCACACACAGAGACGCGCACAGACACAAGCAAACATATCCCATCACTTCTGTTACATTAAATTTTAATGATGCTGCCTTAGGCAATGGAATTCTAGGTATCAAAGCTTGCATTTTTATCCATAATTTATTAATTATAACTGAAGGTTTCTCCTGAAACTGTAGTAATCCCATAAAATCATTGTGCTCCACAAAAATAAACCCTGTGTTTTTAAAAGCACTTAAAACAGCTAAAGTGAAACGATTTAAAGTAATTTAATAAAACAAAAATGAAAAATGGTTCTTGAGGCAGACAATGGTACGTCAATTAAACAGGTCATAGAGAAAAATTATATTTAACAATCGCAAGGCAAACCTCCATCTACCCGATCTACTTACATCCGCTTATGCTGTCAGCGCCTGTTATGCATAACACCGGGAAGCGGCCTACAGGTAGCATATAGGGCGCATTGCGGGGCACATAGACACGCGCACTCCCGCATACTGTAACGCACATACGTCATTGGACTGCGGGAGGACATCGGAGTATGCGGAGGAAACCCACGCAACACAAAACAAGTTAGAAATTTAGTTCCCACGTCTTTACACCAGTTACCTGATTTAATCCCCGAATCTTCCTCCTCGTCAAGTGAGGAAAAGCAGTTATTTCCAAAATCGCCGGCGAGCTTCTCGCCCCCCGGCGAAGCCGAGGCGATGTCCTCTTGCTCCGGACGGAGCTTCTTCTCAGGTCGCTGCATACAATGCAAAGGCTCATCTCCGATTTGACTCCCCGTGCTCCTTTTCATTGGCATGTTAAAAGTAAAATATTGCCACTAAAAAGACAGGCACAAAAAAGCAAGGCTGAAAGCATTTAGAAAACACCAAATATCCCCCCCGCTATAACTGTAGCAACTTGTGAATTAAAATTCCACGAGAAAAATGTATCGCATCATTCGTTTTTATTTGGTCAAAACTGCAAATATTTCAAATTATTGTATCCAGCTATTTTAAAACAGAAAAACAGGACACGGGAGCACCAATTTCACTGCGAACTCACTATGTCAGTATATAGAATAAACATTTAAAAATGTATTTCTGTGGCCCTTCACTATTCCATGGTAAAAAGCCTAGTCTGCAGCAGCTCTAATTAAACCTGAGCCCGAGCCGAAAGTGTGGTGAGTAGCGAAGATTCATTTATCATATTTACAGAAGACGGGGACTAGTTGCGCTGCATTAATGATTAACCTAAACAGGCAATAGGCTTCTTTCAACCCGGCGAGCTCGTTTTGCGGCCTCGGCCATCTGATCTAGGCTAAAGAAAAAAAGAAAAAAAAAAACACCATACGGGCATCACACCGAATATAGGGTGAATTTGAAATAAAGCGTATAACAAAATAATAGCACAAAATTATCATTATCCCCGTAGCGCCACGTATCACTTCTACAGTAAATGAGTAATGGGTGGATGGATGTTCGATTAAATTACCTATTAGCTGCTGCTGACACAGAAACCCATGTAGTTACCGAGCATAAAATGAACTGGACACAGGAATGGAAACGTACCTAGATTGTATCAGTATATGCAAAGTACAGACTCCTCATTTTCATTCATTATCTGATATAGATATGCTCCTGTTCCTATAATCTGTCACTATATACATATAAGCTGCACTGACTATTGCAAAGGGGGTGCCTGATGTCGGCCTGATTAGGCTGAACTCAACCGGCTACGGTAATAACAGCAGTGGGCAGCTTGTGTGGAGGTGAACCGGAGCCTCCAACGTGCTGGTAAAAATCAGGGTGCAAACAATGTCATGTTTTGGGTAAAATGCAGTTGTATAAAACGTTACTGTTGAAATGCTGGCATGGACTCATTACATAAATTCGTTTTCCTTCCCGTTTTTTGTCCGGCTTCTGCCCCAGACTATCGCCACCGGCCGGGTTTTAAATGCGCGTCACAGGGCGTTTGCAGACTCTCCCGCCCAGCAGGTGGCAGGAATGGAAACGCAGCATTTTCCGTTATAAGCTGGAGCGCTTTTCTGCTCGGTGCCCGGCGTCTGTACAGATGGGTGGCTGCGGAGTGACAGGACGCTGTGACTCGCTTCCTTGTATGATACTGATATATATATATATATGTATTGCTATTAAAACATAATATTGCTCTGCGACAAAATATCTAAAAATAATATAACGCTTTATGTACGTGGGAGGGTGCCCTACAGCGTTGGTGCTGTGATATGGTAGAGATTTTGCCAATCGCGGGAAGAGAGTAAAGACATTATAAATATTTATATAAATATTATTGCTAACGTCAGCACTGAGTACTTCCATGCAATGCAAACTACCATGTCGTATCTGATAATATGAGCCTTGGCTGCCTCATTCTGTAATTTATTTTGAGAAAAACGAAAAGAAGGGCCTAGCTAGGTGACCGAATGCGTGTTGCAGCCAAAGGTAACAGGCAGCGTGTAGGCCGAGAGATATACCTAACGATAAGTATTTAATATCTGCTAAAAGAAACAAACTGCAGTTATAATTTTAAAATGTCATATAGGCAACAAAGGAATTAAGAGCGGTCAACTAGTATTTAAGAGTAGTGCTGGACGCCGTATATTACACTGCCAGTACCACGTTTCTGTATGTTGGCTTAAAAGAAGTGTACTCGAATTGTCTTTTTTCCTAAGATTATTATTAGCCTGTTTACAGTGGTAGCGATAAAGCGGCTAACAGGGCATTCTCTTTTGCAAACCTTTAAATTTGATTAATCTATTAGTTTCTTTCGTGTGTTGCCAGCACTTCGCTAGGAAAAAAGTTTTAACTATTGATCATTAGCGACATCTAGTGGATGCAGTCTACCGTTTATAAAACAACGAATGCTACTATGCGTAGTGTTTTACGTTTACATATTGTGTTCTAATAATGAAAAACCTCTGCAATTGCTTGATTTGCCATTCTAGAATCGTGTGATCTAATGTAGCACAACGCTATTTATGTAATTTCATTTAAACTTTTGTGACAAATGATGCCTGTCCTTTCTTTCAGGAAAACTGCTGTAATGTTTTCAAACATTGGTCCAGGGGCCCAAAGGTAGGTTAGAATACAATTACACAAGTGTGTATTCATTATTTTAAAGTTTTTTTTAAAAAATGTATTTAAAATAATAAATTACAGGTGCTCCTCTACCAAATTAAATTCTAAATATTAGGTCTGTGTCTTTAATAATTTTGAAACTACAGCCCTTTGAAATTTTAATTAATTTTATGCATCTTTTCCGAACGTAGCATGTTCCTCTTATTGAAATAAGTCTAAGTGTCGATTCTGAAACTGTAAACTATATAATATTTCTGTTTTGGTTGGATTTTTATGGCAACAAGCGCGTGGCAGCTAATTCTTTAAAAAATCAGAAGGAAGGTCAGCAACACCAATGTATTTTTGTCAGATCATCTTCAGATGTGTAAGAATATATAGTAAAATACACGTGTGAAAATGTTGGTTAACTGTTCAGATGGTCAAATGAGACGACTTTGGAAATCAAAAACATTTTAAAGAATGATTCTGACACTGACAGTAATACGTACAATTACTGCACAGACATGGTCTTAATATGACAGGAAAAAAACTTGGAGTGCTTTATCATGCTTTGAGTTTTTGGCCATTTTCAGAGCATTGTAGGAGGAACAGTACATAAGATACAGCTGATATGAATACTTTTTATCAATTACAGAAAAAGTAATCCCTAATCACAGTTTCAAAGCTGGACATCAAAGCCACCAAAGGTGATATGAATGTTGGAAGTTGGACCAAAAGGCTTGTTTAGCAAAATGCATAAAATTAATTAAAATTTCAAAGGGCTGTAGCTTCAAAACTATTAGAGATCCAGACCTAATATTTGGGATTTCTTCATAAGTTTGGTATGGAAGCACCTGTAACTTTTTTCAGTGGAATCTGGGAGGGTGAGCAGGGGCATTCTGGGTGATTTGATACGGAATGACTCAAATGAATGTTTTCCTTGTAATTGTATGGATGTTCTCCTGCAACAAAAGATTTGCTATTTTTATTGCTATTTCAGAAGTACCCTTAGTGATTGTAGGCCCTGTAATAGACTGGCATCTGGTCTGGGCTGTACCCTGCCTTGTGCCCAGTGCCCTGTGCTTACTGCTATGAGAGCCAGGTTCACCACTTCCCGGCACTGGATAAGCAGCTATTGAACTGGGATTTGCTGGATAAGAACACAAAATTATGTTGAATATTTAAAATATTATAAAAATCCACCGTCTAGCTGATTATGGGGTGGTGGTAGGAAGAGGTGTATTACAGTTTTCCTGAATTGCTAAAGCTCATTTCCTGAAAATTACCACCCTTTTCTTGGCACAGAAATCATAAAATCTGATATTCTGACAACATTCACTAAAACCTTTGACTTGTTTTGCGAGTGAAACAATCGACTGTTTTTCTTTGCTCAAAACCAATATATAAACACTAATGAGCAGTCATTACATGCTACAGAATAAAAATGTAAACCCTGCCAGTCAAAACTATTGTTAAGCATGTGGAGGAGAAATGTATACTGTGGCTGTGGTCTTATGCATGCTGAGTTACAGAATTGGAAACCAGCTGCACGACAAGAATAAAGAAAATTTTACTGTTTAGTAAAAATGTAGGTGTACAGCTATATGTAAAGCGATATATAATGTTTGCCGTATGCAGCACTCCAAAAAAATACTGTAAAGGACAAGGTAGAATAAATAAATAACCCTAATGAAGGCATTTTGCAGTAAAATGTTGTACACCTGCCAGTCAAAATCAAGTAGGAATATTAATTCTGCCTCATCTTCATGTTTCTGGGCTGGGTCAGGTCAGAGGCCTTTGTTTACATCACAGCCAATGTTCTTCCTTGTTAGACAACAGAAGAAGAATCCTTTGTGACACATGCATACCTAGACATCGAAACTCGATACACCTACAACACTTGCACTCTCACCTGGCACATATTCTCCGTTGTAATCGCTCATCTGCTTCTTTGCATTTTTAGAAATGTGAATCGTTTTGAATTATGTTTACACAAATACTACAGCGTGCTGGTTGTGTTCAGCTTTTGTGGCCTGTATGTTCCATTTTACAAAGGTGCAAAATGTGTTCTGGTGAATAAGAATGTGTTTCTGAATATTTTGATTGTGTATTTATCTGCATACATTTAATTGACTTTGTTTGAAATGTTAAGTGAAGTGACATTATATTGAGGGACTTACAAGTAGGTTGTGAAATGTCATTTCTGTTTTCAGGCCTCAGGGGGACTCAAAACCCCCAACATTTCATGAACTGGGCACAGTGGACTTACTGCTGACACATGTGGATTGCAGTCCTGTGGAGACATTGGTGCAATTCCAGGGTCAATATCTGACCATTTGTGAACTGGACTATGACATACTGCAGAAAGATGTACAAAGTACAGAGAAAACAAAAGCCTGGTTGGATATTGGGGAATTATGTTTGGTGAAAGATGTTGTCTCATCCCGTTGGTACAGAGGCCAAGTTCGGTGCAAACGGAATGACCTGTTTGAAGTGTTTCTCTTAGACTATGGCAACGTTCTGGCTGTCAGTTCTGAGTGTTTAGCTTCTGCTTCTGAAGAATTGTTTGTGCTTCCCCCTAAGATTGTTTGTGGATTTTTTGCCAATATACTGCCACTTGGCGAACACTGGAATGTTCTTGCATCTAAATATTTCTGCTCTCTGATAGGAACTGAAATCAAGGGGCACATCCAGGCTCTTCTCTCACACAAAGTGATGATTTTGGAAGTGGTTGATGTCAACATGGACCTCTTTAGACTAAACTTTGGAAGGCACGTGGATGTTGAAACATTCTTTTTCCTTGTAGGAATGTTAACAGAAGTACCAGTTCGTCAAAGATGTGGATGTGCTGAAATCCTCTTGACTGAAAAGCCAAATAGTCAGAAGTTCTTGAACATGCCTTCAAGCATACAAGAGATTGAGAATCTCATGTTGTTTTTTGGGCCACAGCTGACTGTGGGTAAAAAAGAAAAGATCAGAATAACTGCGGCAATAAATACAAATACATTTTATTGCCAGTTGGAAAGCATGGTAACTGACCTAAAGGAGATGTCAGAAAAGTTGTCATCCTTCTGTGAATCCAAGAGCAAAGACCTTTGTGATAATGCAGTTGGAAATCTGGGGTTACTTTGTGCAGTTAAGGGGAAAGATGATAAATGGCATAGGGGCATTGTGCAGTTTCTCCCTGTAAATTCTCAAGTACGAGTCTTGTTTGTTGACTATGGATTCTGTGAATCTGTAAGAGTTGAAAGGATCTGTCAGCTTCCCCCCAGTTTCCTTTCGATACCAATCATGGCTTTTCATTGTACTTTGTCTTGTTTAAGTCAAACAGATGAGAATGTTCTGAAGGAGCAACTGGAACATATAAAAAGGGGGCTTCTTGGTGGAGTTCTTGATATTCAAGTTGACAGTTTTGATACTGATGAAAATTTGTATTCTGTTACACTCAACAGTGTTAAAGCTGATGCTGAAAATGGGGAATTGCAGAAAAACGACAGCCGTCTGTCTAGACTAGTGAGAAATTCTGATTTGTGTAAAATGGGAAAAACATTCTCTGTTGTGAAACACACAAATGAAAACAAAGGGATGGAATACTCGGAGGACGTAGACTGTCTGAAGGACATAAAGGATAACTCCATCTTCAGAGGTTTTGTGGAATATGTACTAAATCCATCTGATTTTTGGTTGAGGACAGAAGAGCGGAATTGCAGGTTTGAAGATATGTTGCAGAACATGGCAAAATATTTCAGCGACTTAAAGTTACATGAAGGAATTCTTGAGAATCCAGTTCCTGGTACACTTTGTTGTGCGATGTATGAGAAGGATATGCAGTACTACAGGGCTGTAGTCAGAGAGATCATTGAAAACGGAGCTGAAGTGTTTTTCATAGACTTTGGAAACACAGAGAGAGTGCCCTATATGTTTATTAAAAAGCTTCCTCCTGAATTTGCTGGTGAACCTAAGTTTGCCATAAATTGTTCACTCGCTCATGTAGTGTCAGTGGAAGACGTGTGGACAACCCAGGCAACTAGCTACTTCAGGCAAGCTGTATGTAACAGAGCACTCGTTGTGCATGTAGTACAAAAGAAAAATGACAGGTTAGATGTTGAGTTGTATGAAAAGGAAGCTAATGAAAGTATTAACATGGTAATGGCACGAGCAAAAATGGCAGTATTCTGGAAATCCAAGGCTAAAAAGCTTGGTCTGCTGCAGAGTGGAAAATTTGCCAAGTGCCAAGGGCCAAACAAAACCAGTCCTGCAAAAGAAAAAGGTGATAAAGACCGAAATAGCTCAAGCAAAAGTATAGATCTAAGATACCAAAATAAAGAAACAAGAGCAGAAAAAATTGCATTAGCTACAAAGGAGTCAATGCAAAGTATAATGGTAAGACAAATACCAAAACCAGAGGCCTCTGCCAAGAAGATTTCTTTCAAAGAACAAAAATTGAAGGTTGGAACTGAACTGTCTGTCCGGTGCTGCCACTTTAATTCCTCTTCAGACTTTTGGTGTCAGCCCCAGAGCAAACTGAAGAACTTGGACAAATTAATGGCGAAAATCCAAAGTTATTACCAAGAAAATGCTGATGCCCTTCAGCTTAATGAAGCATGTTGTGTTGCAAAGCATCAAGAAGATGGAAAATGGTACCGTGGCCAAATCCTCAGAACTCAGTACAATGAATCTGATGTCCTGCTTGTAGATTTTGGCATGACCATAAGACAGAAAGCACACAACCTACGAGCAATTAAGCCGGAATTCCTGGAACTCGAAACGCAAGCATTTAGGTGCAGTGTTTATCCTTTACTTGAACCTGCAGGTGAACATGATGTTTGGAGCACAGACGCAGACAAGGAACTGAAGACCTTCGTTCAGTCAGGTTCATTAAATTTAAAGTGTACTGTACATTCAATGATGGTTGTAAATGGTCTTTTGTTCAGTGTTGTAGACATCCACACTTCTCTGCAAAGTGCAACAAAACTGCTCGTGGAGAAAGGGTTAGCAAAGCCGGTGCACTATCCAAAACTCTTTCCGTCAGTCGATCTCTCTTCATATGTGTTTTCTATGTTCGACATAAAAATTGGTGGCAGTGAGACTGTGTATGTCACTCATGTTTGCAGTCCATGGCAGCTATATTTCCAGCTGGATAGAAATGGAAACATGCTTGAAGATCTGATGGAAGAAGTCACAAAACAAAGCAATGAAATCCCAAGTGAGACTTCTGGTTCAGACCTAGTAAACCTTTGTTTGGCAAAGTACATCATGGATGACAAGTGGTACAGGGGTCTGGCCTTCCCTGTCCAGTCAAACCAGCACTTAAATGTGTTGTTTGTTGACTATGGGAACATGCATATAGTTGAAAAAAGAAATGTCCGGCCCATTCCCAGACATGCTACAGACTTGGTCTTTATACCCATGCAGGCCCTGAGGTGCAGTCTCTCCAGTGTTCCCAAAGGGGAAGCCCTTGCAGAGGTAAATACCTGGCTAGAAAAAGCTGCCTTAAATAAATTGCTAAAGGCCACTTTTGTTGAAAGAGAAGATGATGGCACTCTCATCTGTGAATTGTTTGATGGGAATCTGCACCTTAATGAAAAAGTCAGAGAACTCATGGTAACAGATAAGCAAAAAGAAGAGACTCTCATTAAGAAGGATATTATCCATTCTGAGAAACCAAATGTTGGTATTGAGCAGCCTAAAGCTAGGAGTAATGTCAAAAAGAGTTTAAAAGTCAATTTGGATAAAACTGCTGCCAGTTGTAATTCCAAGCATTTGTTAGATAAAGTGAAATCTCAGCAGAATCCACCAGTAACTAAAGCCTCAACATTGCACATGTCTAACCACAAGGTAAAGAGAGATTCAAGTGCACCACTGAATAAAACAGATAGTCCAGCAATTGAAACTCACCAGTATAAAGCAGTGAGTAGACCTTTGAGGCAGAAAAGCTGCAATTTTAAATTGCCAAAACTCTCACAGCTCCCAGAGACTAAAATAAAGCCAGGCTTCAGAGAAGTGGGGTATATTTCACACGTTAGCAGGGACACCACCTTCCATATTCAAATGGAAAATGAAGAGAAGACGATTTTAAGATTGGCCGAGGACCTTAACAGTTCACTGTTCAGAGAACAAACAGAGCTCATAACTGGAAATGTGAATATTGGTGATCTTATTGCTGCAGAATACAAAAAGGATGGCGCTCTCTACAGGGCTGTTGTGGAAGGTGTCACTGAAAATCAAATGAAGGTGGAGTTTATTGATTACGGAAACACAGCTGTGGTTCAAAAGAAAAATGTGTTCAGACTGCCAAGCACTTTTCTACTACACCCCCGACTAAGCATACCTTGCTCAAGTAAACAGCCTCTTTCTTTTGGGAAAGAAATCTTAACCGTAAGTGGGAAGCCACTCGTGGTTGAATTTGTGAAGCGATGTGGGCTGTGGTGGATGGTGAACTTAGAGATTCCCAAAGAGGGTATTTTACCAGCTCAAAAGTTATCACTGCAGAAATGTAAGGATGAGGAGGAAATTTTTCGTGATTTATCTGGAGAAGAGAAACAACCTGGAGATGAATGTGCAGCCGAAGAGGACGAGCAAATACGGCATCCTAGCAGAGATGCAGAAGGAGTTAAGATCCCAACAGTGACGGGTGATAATGTTATAAGCAAAAATCTAACCCAGACTGAATCAAAGAAGAATACACTTGTAAACTGTGCAGTAGTGCGGTCAAAAAGGAAACAGCTGTTAATCTCAAGCAAGCATAGAGCACTTAGAGAAAGTCAAGTAAAAAAATGCTGCAAGAAAAAACAGTCAGCCAAATGCATATCACGAGGAGTTTCCGATACTATTGACATTAAGAATGCAACTATTCCACCAGATCCAAAAATTATACCTGGGCAGCTTGAAGAAGGGACACTTCTATCTGTTTTGGAAAATGGAGATTTTTATTTCAGACTTCACCAGAATTCAAGGGACTTTACTTTGCTTTGCCACCTTTTACAAAAAGAGGCGCTCAGATGTAGCTTAGTTCCTGCAATAGGTGCCAGAGAGGGACTTGAATGCTTGGCAAAGTCAACCAAAACTAACCAGTGGTACAGGGCTGTGGTACGAAAGACATATCAAGGAAACTGCTCAGTCTTCTTGTTGGATCACGGTATCTCAGAAGTGGTCTCTGTTCAAGAGATTAGAGAACTCTGTGAAGAGCTTAGACAAATCCCAGTGCAAGCCATTTTGTGTAGGTGGAATGTGCCAGCTAAGGCCACTGGAGAGGCAGATGAAGATTTAAAGGAGCAGCTGAAGGATGAGATAAAACGAGATATCAAAATCATGTTTGTGTCATATTCTGCAGTCTCCAAACTCTGGACAGTAGAAATTATGATCAATGAAATTGATCTCAGGAAGCAACATAGCAAAGTCGAGAAAAGCTTGGAGGATAGAGGTCAGATTCTTCCCAAGGAATTGTCAATGAAGGAAGGAAACACGGAAGAGACCCATCAAGCCCCAGGGCTCTCTTTGGCTCCTGTGAAAACAGATGTGGGCTATTTGGGCCTAGCTGCAGCAGTTGCTACTCCATGTGGCTTCCATATCATTCTGAATGACTTGCTTCTCACCATGAGCATGGTGTCTGCTGCTGTAGATGATCTTCCAGATGATTTGGTGTCCTTGCCTGAATCATTTTTGATTCCAGGAGCGTGTTGCTTGGTGAGATCTGAAACCAAGAACAAGTGGTGTAGATCCCAGATTGTGCACTCGGACAGTAAGTCTGTGGTAGTTAACCTTGTTGACTACGGTCATTGTGTGGTTGTGCCTTATGTGCATCGTCATGACATCAAATGGCTTCCTGAGAAATTAACAGTCATACCGAAAGTTACCCATCCTTGTGTACTCAGAACAGTCAAGCCTTCTGGAAAGGATCATTGGTCAGATGAGGCTGTCGTATATTTCCAGGAGCTCATGAGTGAGGGCAGCCTTATGATCTATTTCAGGCAGTTTGTTTCTGAGACGCAATGGGAAGTCGATATCTTGTCACAGGGTGTTAATGTTGCTAAGGCATTAGTCAATGCAGGACACGCCACTTACATCGATGATTTGCTTTCACTCCGAGTGCTAGAGGAACCAGTCGCTACAAGAGCATCTCTAGAAAAATTTAACACTATGGGTGTTGATAAAACTCCTGAATTAAATCCAGAAGACACATTTTTTCATAAGAACACACTAGAATGTCATCAACAGTTGCGAGATGTAGGGACTGTGAGCCAGCATGATGTGGACCTTACCACAGTTGAGACTGAGAATCAGAAGTTTGTAGAAGAAAGGCAGGACCAAGTGGGAACTGATGAGGACTGTAGCCATCAGAGAACTGAGAGGTTTGCAAGCTTTGGTGCTTCGCAAGAAGTCAGAAAATGTAAGTGCATCTCGTTGGAATCAAGGGTCTTTCATACACAGAGAGGGCTCCAGTTTAAAAATTCTTCAATTTCTTACTGCAACTTGAGAGACGGTTGTCCAGTAAAAGTCATTTTAACAGCTCTATCTAGAATTGAAAGTAACAGTACTTCTCAGAATTTGAGGAGATTTTATTCCTGCATAACAGATCCTTTTTTGGAATGAATACAAATGAAAATTAGGGTGCAGGGTGTTAGTCCTTAGTGTAAATTTTAAGCCTTCGCCCTCCCATATTAAGGCACATAAAAATGAATATGTTGAGAGAAAAAACGTTTTGCAATACCTCACATTACCTGTCTCCTCACAGGTGTTCAGATGTGAGCATTCTCTGGTAAGTCAAACCTGCTAAAAGTACGAATAAGCATAGCATAAACACAGTCTCAAAATACACTTATAAAACAGGCTGTTTTATGCAGACTTCACTCTTTTCTGATTTCTACAATTTTCTAACAAAAGAAATAAATTCTATATTAAGCAGTCCTATATATTTACAAATGAATTTGCCATTGTATAACTTGTTAAATAAGTAGCTCGACAATATACAGAAATCCTGTTCTGAGTTTATTTCAAATTTTGTATTCCAGCTTTGTCAAGTTGTTTTGCTTTGAAGAAACAAGAATGGACACTGACCAAAGATATTTTGTTTCTCTCTTGTTGTTCTAAATCGTTCTGATAAGTATATTAAATGAGGTGACTTGGTGATTTTTTTTTATAGCTAAACGATGTTGACATTTCATTTTTTGTTTAAAAGTTATTCATGTTTAGTAGTTTTCACTAATTTTGCAAAGGTGGAGCATTAATTTGTTTCCTTTTTTTATACACAATGTTATTTATAATGACAAACATTTTAAATGGCTGAGTAAGTATGTGTATCAAAATTTAGATTAGATTTAAACAGCAACTCAGTGTTGCAAATGATTGCTTTCTTTTGTAAGAGAGTCTGTACCATTTCCAAAACTATATTGTTGTGTGTACAAGCAGTTCAAAGTGGAAAGCAGTGAAAAGGAGTTAGGGTTTCGATCTATGAAATCCGTATAATTCAGGATTTGTTTGTTTTTTGTACTTCTTCACAGTATACTATAGAATGTATAGTAGTGTTTCATATTTTTTTTCTCTCAGAACACCTTTATGTAATCTACAAGAGTTGTAACAGAAATGATGGGAAAAAAAACTGCCTTTTAAATGTGGATCACTGCAGGAGACTGCAGAAATATTTTGGTCTTTCTTGGTTAATATTCTGTGTTCCAGTACCTTTGTTTAAACATATAATTTTCACTATAATAAATGTTTTTGAAAAAGGATCGTCTTTTGATCTTTGAGTATTTGTAACTCTTTTGTCTAAAGTTGATATTTAATTTTTAAAAATTGTCCTCATCTCCACTACAGCAAATGTTAGTAGTTGACAAGCCAAGTTTCAGGTTTTATTTGTCATGTGCACTAATCATGTTCTGCACTACTGTGCAGTGTGTAGCAAAATGCTTTTCCACCCCTTCCTGGATGGTGCTTGACAAAGAAAAAAAGCAAACAGCATAAAAAGATAAGTAAAAATAGGGGAATAAAAGATTAAATGACTGCAAAATAGACCATAGAATACCAGTATATCAGCAACTGAACAGCTGAAAAATGATTGTAAAGCCAGAACGGGATTTTTCCCCAGTGTTGTTTTACTCATTGACGACAGCTAGGCTGGGTTCACTAAATAGAGCAACAGAGTTCATTCTCAGTTCCGTACAACTGAAATCAGATTATGGGAGGAAGTAATTTGAAGTTATGTAAAGGAACGTTTTAAATTTAGTCGAATTTGAATATTTTGGAATATGAACATTTATTACTTAGGATTAGAGACCCAATATAAGGAAACATGCAGATGCTTAAAAAACAATTACTGAAACGCTTACGACAGAACAATGAAAGAATGACTGAGGTGGAAAAACTATGCTGTCAGAAGTGGGATTCGAACCCACGCCTCCAGGGGAGACTGCGACCTGAACGCAGCGCCTTAGACCGCTCGGCCATCCTGACACTCGTATAGCATAGCTGCTAGCTAGTGTATTCATCACAGTATCGAGCTAACGAAACTTAGACGGCAGTAAGATATAATGCCTAGATCTATTTTAACTACACTTCTCTGATTTTATTTCAATTCATAGTTTGTTTAGCTTTTGGGTCTGTTTTTTCTACTTGAACCACACAATTATATAATGGCTTTAAATATATAAGTGCTAACCGTAGCGAAAATCTTTTCAATGGCCATATGCAAATTTATATAAGAATTAATTTCATATATTCTACCAAGATTTTACAATTCACGTCACATAGCAAAATGAAACGCTCACAGTAATTTACCTTCTTTACGATGTAGATTTAGGTTATAAATCAATTTTTAAAGACGGCATGAAGTCTTGTCAGAAACTGTGGCAGGCTTGGTTTTTGGAAAGGTGACTGACATTGTCCTCTTGTCTTGTCATAATAATGACCACTTACTTGAAACTGCTGGTACACCATTAGTAATCTTCAGTAATTATACATAAATATCAGAACAAGAATGGAATGGATAATATATGTTGCCAACAACCTTCACATTCCGGGAAATCCAGGCACACGCATTGCCCATTTTTACAAGTCACTAATATTTATTAAGTTTCGGAGGTTCATAATGCACAGATGAGCCAAAAAAAGGCTTCCCTCTGATTGGCTGGTATTCTGTTACAGCTCAACTTCCCTTAACTTTTCCCATTCTTTTTCAAAGGTAGCGCTTAACTGTACGGATGTAATATTCTTTTGGCCACTGGTTGATGTTATGGCGCTATTTTACAGCCACTTTACCTTTGTCAGTACAGACAGTCAACTGAATTCAGAGTAGCTATTGGGGCTATAGTATTTCAATGGATTTGGTGATTCATCCCAAAAACCCGGCCCTGAACGAACGGAAAGGACAGCAGTCCAAGGAAAATTGAACAGTAATCGTACATCGTAATATTTCAGAAATTTATTTGACCATTTCTGAATGGAATTTAGCGGTCTACCAATCTCTGACATGTTAGCCATTTGAAACACGATGATTAAGGGAATTACTTATTGATCTATGTATTAAGCTAGACAGTGACGGTGTATGGAAACGAACAATTTGTATTAAAACGAGGACACACTGTTCAAGTAGAATGAGTCTAGGCAGATTACGGAATAAACTGGATTACTGTTTATAAACTAACGATATACTAATGATGCAGTTTCCTATACAAGTTACTCTGACGTCAACTTACCTGTCAGTCACTGATATTTAACAACTTATTTTACTCATCTTGTTTGCTGGCATTATAAGTAACTTAGATATGAAGAATTCCTCAAAAAAGTAATAAACCCACTAAAGTTATTCATACAAACCTTATTTCAGTTTAAAGAATGACAGGTTAATAAAGCTATGACATTGCTACTAAATGATAATGCTACCACACGTCATCTTACAGAAGTGCTGTTTATAGTTTCATGCCCTTCTGTGATTCTTTTCTCCTGTCACTGAAGATAAAGTTTTCCCCAGGGAAAGTTACGGTGTCATTTAGAAACGGAGAAGCAGCATTCGTCAGCGGAGGAAAAAAACACATTACCTACTACAAGAGCACTGCTATACTTGTAAAAGTTTTACTTTTCCATATTCACTCATTCCACTTTATTAAGAACATTTTGTGTTTATTCATTTCCGACTTAATGAAATTTTAGGTTTCCAGTCACGGACTGTAACCTGTTCTGTTATGTACATTGTCAAATAAATTAAATATTTAAAATTACGCTAATTAGTGTGCTTGAGTCACTTAACATGATGTGAAATGCAAAAACGCTGCAATTTAAGAAAATTAGTCATTCCAACTATTTTACCACATATCTTTCTTTGTAAAGAAACTCACAGTACATTTTATTCAGAATTATGTCTGTTTAAATAACTTGAAAAACCAAGCTACCAAGCTATAGTGTTAAATAAATTAAAAACCAAGTGGTAACAAATACAATTGCAACCATTTGTTATATAAACCAGTTGTTTATAAAATACTTAAATATCAAAACAATGAATAATGATGGATGAATGTGATTACAAAAAAATACACAAAACCGCTTATGCAATGTCAATATAAGAGAGATGTTTCAGCGCCGTGGAGTCTCGCCACCATACGAAAAAAAGCTGCAATTTCATTGGATGACACTTATGGACGTACGCGACCGACCCCCACAAGGATCCGCTCGTTTTCGTGAGCCAGTTTGTTTTTTGTTTTATTTCCTTAGAGGGCGGGGCTTACTAGGGACTTCACGAAGCCATAATCCTTGTTAGTCGGATAACTTCGAGGATAAGTAGCAGTAAATCAGGCTTTTCGATATCACGACGATGAGCAGGTTAGGTGTCAGGATGGAAGATCTCAGTGTTTGGACCAATTAAAGAGAAGTCAGCAGTAAATTACCTGACGTAATAAATGGGTTTTTCAAAACTCTCGAAATTGCTTGTCCACTAGAATCTTGTGACTGCAGTAAAGCTGTATATTCAATATTCACGCAGTCTTCTGGCTGTAATTTCAATAAGCAAGCCAGGAAGTTTTTGATCACAGACCTTTGATGTCCACATCTTTACATCTTTTTTCTTAGCATTTTTTGTTCATAGAATCTCTTACACACCCCTTGGTTTTCCAGATTACTTTATGAGCAAATTGTAATTAACATTTAAATGTTCGCATGTGCATTTCACATTCAATGGCTGTCGCTCTCTTACAGTCACTGGCAGTGAATCGACACAGTGCAATTAAGATGTATAGAAATCGCTGATGGTCAGGGCCGTGATACCGTTAATGTCGTATTGCATTTGTTTGGTTTAGTAAAGCTACAAATTTAGAAGCCAGATTTTGTTGAACCAGCCTCGTGATACAGACCCCAGACCTAATGTCAATGATCCGCATTATAAACATTATATACGGTGACGCGCTCAATCTGCTTTGTCAGTGAAATTACTTTGAATTTAATTGCATTAACTTCACTTCAGTAGAAGCTGCCAGCCAAAAAAAAGTCCCCGAAGTCCGAACTTGCGGAAAAGGACGGACAGTGTGCATTCAACTTGACTTACAATATTTAAGAATTTCAAGAAATCATCCCTACGGATTTCAATCAAAATGAATGTTGACAAACTGTACACACAATTCCTTTTTGTAAAATCTGTATTTATTTATGATTTACAAAAAGACTAACATGAAACAGTAAAATGAATCAAAATGTTTTGTCTGTAACCTAAAATGGAAAACGTGAATGCATTTACATTTGTCGGTGAACATCTTAACCGGAAAATAAAGATATTGACACTTTTACCGTATGCATTATTCAAACTGACAAAGCCAAATCGGGTCCTTTTTCCTTTGGAAGATATTTACAAACAAAACAGTAGATATGGAAGTTTAATTTTCTAAATGAAAACTTAAGTTTTAGGTTTAAGTCACACGTTTTCTGGACAAAAATACTGCTGTTAGACTAGAGTAATGTGCTCGTCAGTCTATAAAAAACAGCCCATTTTGATGTGTTTTAAAACAAAATGTTGTGTAACAAAACCAAATAATGTTCAAATAAATACCTGCTGTGCAATTTTATTTTTTTGTACAGATTACAATGTATTTAGAATTAAATTTCCAATCCCTGAAGCTGGGCATCACCTTCCACCAGCAAAGGATACCTTCATCTCAAAACAAGTCGCAGAATGTATTTTAACACTCCAAAAAAAAAAAATTAAAAATCTAAGGGTGGGGGAGTGGCGATGTGGGTATATAGCAAATTTATTAAACATTAAAAAGTGTAACTTCTGCTTTAACGCACTCTGCCCCATAAAACTGACTGCTCGACTCAGAAATACATTCTCATCCAAAATAGATTGATTGGGCCATCTTTGCTTATCCATTAATACAACTAATGCCTGAATGGTTTTTTGAAGAGGGGGGGAGACTGCATTTGAGAAAAACTGAGCATCTGAAAATGATATTTACAGTGTACGTGCACATACAGGTGTAACCCAAGAGGAAAATCGCATAACCTTTTTCTTTTGTAAGTTAAATATGTAGGGCTGGAATCCTTTGGAATAATGCCTGATTCAGAACTGAAATCGCATCCTGAGGAATATCAAATGTACTGGAAGTGGGGCCAGAATGGACAGTATAACTGCTGTATCACCAGCGGCAAGTTTTTACCAAAGTCTTTAAGCCCAGGCATTGTTTTTATAGCACAATTTAAAAGTGTTTAAGTACAAATGCTGCAAGAGCATAAAATAACAGTCCACTTTACTGTAAGCTATTAAAAATGAGGGGGGGGGGGGGGAGTTCAAACGTAACCCAAGAACCATTTTACAAACAAAAATATATCCCCCTTCATGTGATTTCAAATGTCATTTTTATATAATTAAAACATTTTTACAGTGCTTTATTATAATATATCTTTGATAGGTCAGAGGGAAGGGAGAAAATATTATAGTTCCTATTGCAATGATACATCTAAATCATATGGGATGGTCCAGTTATTCATCAAAAAAAAAAAAAAAAAAAGAAAAGGTCAAACAAGCTCTCATCCCCAACGCTCCACCAAGGTGTGGCCTATCAGCACACTAAGGCTCAGGACTCCCTACTGTTTAGTGTTCAGTTCGTTCTCCAGCTCCATGAGCTTCCGTGAAGCTTTCACCTTATTAGAAACTTCCTTCCCCTGGGAGAAGAGGCGCTGGCGTTCCTTGAAGGTGAGGCTCTCTGGAGCTCCTCCAATCATAAAGCCGTCGTGTTCCGGACCCCTGGAAGAGACAGACGAGTAGCAGAAGAAAAAACAAGATCCGCTTAACGCGAGTGTAGCTGTGGGATGCCAACGTTCCCCTCCCTGCTCTCCACTGACACGACACTTTTGGAGTGAAGATTCCCGTTGACCAAGCAGGCAGTGTAGTGTGTTTCTAACAGTATGCGGTACATATGGATGCCTGTTCTCTATAACAACATAACATGGAATCTACTGCATGGTCAGAGAGCTTTTTGTTGACCTTTTCACTTGGCATTTTTTCAGAATGTAATAGTTCCCCCTTCCTTGGCCAGTGTGTGGCCTAAAGCCCTGTCTGACTCAGCATCATGACGTGGAGATGCTGAAGGGGCCCAGGCACGTCCTAAACAATCATAATTAACCCGCTGATCCATCATTTTCCATAGAAACTAAACAACGATCAGCAGTGCTATAGTCAGCCTGTTCCCCACCCCCAAGGTGGCTTATCACAGGCTGTTTAGCTGACCATCTGTATAAAGTACCCCCCCCTCATCAAAAAGGTGCCACGCTTGGTGCCGCTTGGATGAGGATTTAAAAATTATCGGTTATCCCAATAATGAGTACCAGATTACGAGTACCGATGCTGACGTTTTGTTATCAGTCTGAAAGAAAATGGTAATTGGTGCATCCCTACCAATGCCATCAGAAATGTGGATTCTAGACCCCAGTGTGAAGAATGAGGCCTACGTTTGACACTTACCCTTTCACCCACTTCTCTCGCGGGTCCTTGTAAACTTCATTTGATCCTACAACCCCTGCTGCGTTTCCAGTGTACGAATTAAATCCTGTTTTCACATCAGAAATAGATACGGTACAATGGACATTAAGTGACCATCATCAAGCTGCTTGACGGCTTACGAGCCCAGACCATTCAGTGTCAGATATCTGACCGGCAGTCAGAGTTGCTGGGTACATAGAGGTCAGCCTTTATTCCTAGCTAAATTGGGTGTATTCTCAGAGGCTAACACCACTCATACCTTAGAATTACAAGCTTCCATCTGAGTACTGAATGGCCTTACGTTTTTCCATAAAAAAGCAGACGACCAGTTTTCTAATATGTTCATATTATCCATCTCAGTCAAATGGATGGAGGATGCTTTACGCTTTTTGGCTTCATTGTGCAACAGCCTCAGGCAGCACCCAGCAACTCCACTGGTCTCCAGTCACACAAGTTCCACTGCTGTGGGACACACTGTTTAGGACTAGATCACATCACACCGCATGGACCTCAGACATTCCTTTGCCAGTCTGAAGCAGGACAGAACTGGCAGGCAGGATCAAAGGCGGAGGTCAGAGGTCAGATTTACAGCTGCTTATAAACCAATGACATGACTTCTCATTTGAGAGTCCGCTTGACAAATTATGTTTTGGACCGAGTGGTTCACTGGTCCTCCACCTTTACTCCTCAGAAAGCCACACAGCCATGTGTTTGTGAAGAGTGAACTTTTCGGAAGGAGCCCTCTCAGGTGAAGCCAGGTACAAATCTAATGAGACTCAGAGTTAGTCCCATAACCCATTTCTACTACCGTAACAGTGAAATGGAGGCAGAGAGGAGACAAACACATTGACCTGTGTGACTAATCATGATATATATATGTGCGCACACACGCACGCACGCACACACACGCACGCACGCACAAACAGAAATCCAATGGCGCTGGTCAAGTATTTCTGAAACACCAAATGAAAATGAGACCAAACAGTGAACTGGATGTTGGGGTATTACATTAAGGCTTGGTTGTCAGTCAAAGAGCTGCTCTATTAATTTATAATGAATTCATGAATTCCCACAAACATGAAGACAAGTCTGCATGCTGGTCTTATACTAACTGTCTCTATTCAGCCCTGTTTTACGGTGGAAAGGAACAATTGCATGGCTGCTGTCCCAAATGAAGGCACAGAGAGCTTTGGGTCAGTCTTGGTAACAGTCACCCCCCCCACCCCTAACCTTTCACCTTGACCAGACCAGGGGATTGACCTATTTATACATTATGCAGGTGCTTCAGGTGACAGGGTCACCTGAATGACTGCAGGGCCGGGAAAGGCCACTTACACAGGCTCCTGCACGGCACAGAAGACACACAGAGACACTCGCACACACACGGATCCACAGAGGAGTGACAGGACGCCAGAGACCTACGCTGCCTTTCCGCATCATTGTACTCAACCTCGTCACTACTGGCTGAACTTCCTATGCCATCAGGAAGTGCGAGAATACGTTAAAAAAAAAGTCCATATCTGGAAAGCTAAGATGCTAGGTAGGGGCCGGCAGCAAGGGCCTGGCGTCCGGACGGGAACTCCGCCTGTGGTGGCTGAGAAAGAGGTGGGAACATGGATTCCAAAGGAGGAGAAAGAGGCAAAGCAGAGGCAGTAAACAGCAATGGATATTGGGCTGATTGAAGCCAGCTCTGTCAGCGGGGGAAGCGGATGTTTCTGTGCAGTTTGGGCGATGCGGGAAAGCGGGGTTAGTGATTTTGTCCCTCAACTGGATCGATGAATGCGGCGCAGATCACGGCGAGCCCAAAGCCAATGCGCACGCCACCCAGAACAAAGGAAGACCGCAGAGCTTTGTGTGGGTGCCACATGCAAGGCGAGAAGCTGGGCATCGCGCGTTTGGGCCTGCCGGACCTGGCCGCATTACTGGCATTCTTGTCCATGGCTGTTTAAAGAAAAAAAAAAATCAAGGGCTATAAAACTACCTACACCTCCTGCATTGACTAAAATACAGTATCACAGTAGAACACACGCATAACCGTCTATTTTTACACTGTAGTAACATTCAAACTCAAATTTAATATGTAACATTTCAATGGTAAATTTAAATAATGTAGAAAGTCTTCAGCTAGAATGGTGTGCATTTAAGTGAAACTACAAAAAAGAAAATTCTATTATCCAAAGGTTCACTATTTGCCCCCCATTAAAATGAAATTAAAATGATTAAAATGTACTCAAACTCCGAATTGTGGGTCAGGTGATTCACTACAGTGGCTGCTACTTCTTTCATGGTATCTGCTAGCTGTTTTCAGATACTTATTATTGCTAAAATATGCCATAAATATGTTGCTGTACAAACGGCTTCTCTCGCTCAAGTGTAAAATTCTAGCTGTGCATAAGGTTTCCCATTGAGGAATACTCTCCTCTCTTGGTTAAGTATGCAGACCTTTAAACAGCCAGAGACAAAAGAAATGCCCCATCCATCAGATCTGTTCCCCGTTGCCAAGTGAGATCTGCTGCTTGGACCACCCCAATCGGAGCAGACATGACCAACCGGCTGCTGAGGTGGATGCCAAACCCAAAGCGAAACCAAACAAACATGGACGGGCGTCAACACCAACAGTACTCTGATTTGATTGGGAGCGCAATGGAATCACGGCGTATCGATTGCTTTTACTCACAAGGATGATCGGTGGAA
This sequence comes from Gnathonemus echidnorhynchus, assembly GCA_026776725.1. Taxonomy (NCBI): domain Eukaryota; kingdom Metazoa; phylum Chordata; class Actinopteri; order Osteoglossiformes; family Mormyridae; genus Gnathonemus; species Gnathonemus echidnorhynchus. The sequence continues at coordinate 5,200,178 of JAODJU010000039.1, forward strand.
AGGGAATTGGTCTGGACAGTGGGAATTTATGGACAGAGTGGGGAAAATCATCAAAACGGAATCTACTCGCTAGTGGATTGAAGGGGGGGGGGGGGGGGAAATCAAGACAAAGACATGGGAAAATAATGAAATGGGAGAAGCTAATCACAAGCTGATTGGCTACAGCTACGGATCAACTAGATTTTGGACAGGAAGGGGAGGGCAGGAAAATATGGAGAACTTCTCTCCACAAACAAAAACAGGAAAAAAACTCCACAAAAACATAACGAATGAGAGGAAAGAGCCGAGGGGGGAGGCATGGGGGAGGAGCTCCCTCCCTCCTGTCTGTCTACCTTTGGAGATGCCTGATGGGACGAGGCCGGGTTTGGCGGGAGAGGGAGGGGGCAGCCCTGCCTTGGACACAGTACTGTTGGCATTGGCGGCGGCGGGCAGCTGGAATGAGCTGGACAGAAAGATCCCATCGGAGAGCGGGCGGGGCTTGCGCGCGGGCGGCGGAGGCTGCGGCTTGGGCGCGGGGGGGAGGTCGCCATAGGACTTCCGGGTGGCGGAGAGCTTAACCTGACCTGCTACGCCTGAGTCTTCCTCCTCCTCCTCCTCATCATCATTGTACGAGACAAACTTGGCAGTGTACAAGGTGTCGGGGGAGACGACCTGGGTTTTGAGGTACGAGGTGTTTCTCTGAGGCGGGGGCGGAGGGGCGTTAGTGGAAGGGGTTGCGGGAGCAGGGGGCTGGTAGTCCCGGGGGAGGGGAGGTCTGTACAGACCGGGCTCGTCCGGAGTCAGCAGCTTGCGCTCGGCCTCCTCGTGCTGCCGGCGCCGCTCCGCCTCCAGGCGTGTGTAGTACTCCTCCTCCTGCCTCCTCTGGGGTGGGTGGGGGGGGGGAA
>JAODJU010000039.1:5209262-5226971 GCA_026776725.1 Gnathonemus echidnorhynchus
CTGAAGCTGAAAGGGATGGGCAGGCTTTATGTCAGTGGGTCTATCTGAAACGGTCTGAAGCTGAAAGGGATGGGCAGGCTTTATGTCAGTGGGTCTATCTGATACGGTCTGAAGCTGAAAGGGATGGGCAGGCTTTATGTCAGTGGGTCTATCTGATACAGTCTGAAGCTGAAAGGGATGGGCAGGCTTTATGTCAGTGGGTCTATCTGAAACGGTCTGAAGCTGAAAGGGATGGGCAGTCTATGTTAAAAAAAAACACCTTAATCTGTACACAATGTGTACACAATAAGGAGTTCATTTCCACAAATAGTCTGTAATGATTTCGGTGCTGGTAGAGTGGGGCTTCACTGTGCTTACTGGCTAAAGCTGATAAATTATGGGTGTCTATTGAGGCAGAACAGCCAAAACACGGCATCATTTGGAAGCCCTATTTATGGAAGCTGTAAACCTGGCTCCTAACAGCCCTCACCCTCCCTTTAAAAGGAGGTACAATGCTTGCCCATTAAAACATCTGCTCACCCCTGGGCATCAGGGGAGAGGGCTGGTTCAGCAGTGTTGCCAGGCCGTGGTATATGGCGCCTTGCTTGGCCACCTCCAGTGTCACGACCGAGCCAGTCCGTGTCATCAGCTCTGCCGCCCTGAAAGAGAGAGTACATACACATTTTCACAAAGCATGTGACCCATATATAAGCCCTGTGAACCAGCAGTTGTGTTTCCCACGACCCAAACCATGCATTTGAGAGAGGTGCCGGAGGTTTGGGGGTCCCTATTGGCCTCAAACTGTCACTACACTAATGGCGCCCCAAAAACAACACACAGGCCCTTGCCGAGAACTTGCACACTGTCTCACAAATTACTCCCAAAGTGAAAGACATTAAGCAATGAGGATGTAAGCAGGACCGCACCACGGCTCACTCCAAACAGAGCACAAATCTGCACACAGGATTCTCCACGGCACCATCACCAGTTTACTGTGTTAAAACACAATAAAACAATTTATATGGAAAAGAATTTTTTTTTTCCATTAGGTTTTAACAGTTTTAACCACAGACTCCATAGTCTCAGCTACAAAAGTTTGCCAGTTTAACATTTCCCAGCCTTGACTAACAGTAATAAATGACTAGTGATACTGAAAATTAATATGATTAAAAGGTGCAGATATGTTACTCTTAACCTGCTGATCATTAGTCATTTTGATTGTGTTTCACTCTGACACAATCATGCCATCAAGCTTGTTTGTAGGAGCCAGGACAGATCATGACTGCTCCATTTCACAGACACACGTTATGATGTCACTCATCATCGCAGACATGCTGGTGGACGTTACCTTTCTTGTGAGAGTCCTACCAGGCTGCGTCCGTCCACGCTGAGCAACTGGTCTCCTGCTGCCAGCCGACCATCCTGGATATACACACACACAAACACACACACACACGTCAGTGTCTCAAAGTCTCCTTTATGCAGTCACAATGTTGCTAGGCTGTGCTGAGGAAATCTACTATTTAACTTAACTTTTCACAATGGGAGCACATTTAATAAGCTGCTTGCGTGCTCTACTGTTTTCCTCTCTGTATTTGAGGCCGAGCTCTCATCTGTAATTACTTTAAAAAAAAAAGACTCTGATCCTCTTCCACTCACCATATCCGCTGCTCCTCCTTTGACGACAGACTTGATGTAAATCCCAAGCTTGTCCTGTCCGGCACCCTGAGAGAGAGAGAGAGAGAGAGAGAGAGAGAGAGAGAGAGAGAGAGAGAGAGCAGGGAGTCGTTAGGGTTCCCAAAAAGGGGCTAAACGAGGGGTCAGGCCTCTCTGTGCACCACGCTGGAGAGAAGGCCCTCTGAGATAAACGGCCAGACGCCGATAAATGTTTAGACACAAAACAGAACAGGGCAGCTGCTGTGGCACTTGGCTGACAAGGTGGTGAAAACAAAGGACTCCGGTGTTAATCAGAGAACGATGAAGGCAGAGGAAGACACACCAGTAGGGGGCTTTACTCACAGTTTCCCTCACACACACACACACACAGCCCTGCCCTCACTCCCTAGGCAAACATCTTGCCTGCCGTACCTTTGCGCGAGAAACAATCCTATTTTCATCCACTGAACGCATTCGTTTTGACCCTAAGCGGGTGCGACACACATATGTAGCTAATCAGCCCCCCCGCCTCCTTCCATCTGCCACCAAACAGCGAAAAGTTTCCAGGGGGGGAGCTAAACCGAAGCAAAACAAGAAGCCCAGAACAATGGCAGCCACAATATTTGGGAAATATCATGTTCAACAAGGCAGAGAAGTAGCTGCATTACTGCAGACCTCGGGCAGGTGGGACAATACTAAAGCAAAAGGTATAGATGTGGAGAGTCGGCCAGCCCCAGACACCCGGAACATCTGGCTTCACCACAGCAAATAACGGATTAATATCTAGTACCATTGCATCTCTAAGAAAACCCACCTGATTTGTTATGGATGTGGAAGCCGGAAAAGAAGTAGCAGAAGAGTTTCCAGTCTTAATACCACCACTAACTCCAAGGAAAGCAGAGGGGATTCTTCATCAAATCAAACCTTATTCTATTATTATATGTATCATTAAATAAAAAGAGCATAATGCATGGGGGATGAGAGATATATAATATCTTCAGAAACAGATACAGGTTGTAGAAACTGTCCCTTCCATAATGTTTAGCTCACATCCTTCCCGCCACTCCCAAAGTGCACTACGTATAATCTCTTTCTGCAGTTTCATTTCTGTCTCCAAAAACCACTGGATGTAGGGAGTGAGTACGTGATTGGTGAAGGGACAAGGGATGCATTTTTGGACGACGCAAAGGAGACTGTGTGACGACGGGGGTGAAGGAAAGCGGGGTTTCAGGCCAGTCGTCGTGACGATGGGGACGGACGCAGAAGCATCGCCATCAAACAGACCGGCGAGATCCTGACTTGAGTTCAGTGCTTTGTGATTTTACAGCTCCCTTGTGTTTAGCCGGCTTTTGCACACGAGTCGACAGGAAGGGCACGTTATTTACTGCTCCGGCTCCCCGGCCGCAGCGTGGGCGTTTCGTCGCATACCGTTAAAAACAAATGAGTCAAATTTGCTGAAAGGAGACCCAGCTGTAGCCGAGGAGTGTGCAGGCGACGGCTCTGCTAGCACGCGAGCAGCACTGTAAACGCCCAGAGTCACGTCGGAGTCACGCGTGATGGTTTGCTGCCGACAGCTTAGTGTACACAAGAGCCGAGGGCTGTTTAGACGTAGGCCTGCTGTCTGACGAGCCGCTCAAGGTCTCTGATCCCGCCACTGACAGGCAGAGCATCTGATCCCACAAAGCTGCCACGACTCCGCCTGACTCAGCTGCCTACCCCAACCCACATATGGGAGGACAGCCTTCAGGAAGAAAAGTGAACAGAGCGAAACAGACATGCGGGAAAGTGGTGGGGGGGGGTGCCTTGGAGCATCTCTCGACTCATGAAAAACCTACCCCGAGGTCTCCACTGTGCTCACGGCGTAAGTGACACTCGCATGAAAGCTGTGGACCACAGAGTCCCAGCGTGTAACTGAATCGGCCTGAGAAAGACAAGGCTCTTTTCTTTCCTGGGCCTACATGGCTTCAAGACAGTCATCTCCCACCCCCCAGCAATTTAACCTGAGCTGGGCCAATGGCTAGTTATTTCACGCAGCACAAATGCACCAGTTAGGGGACAAACACTAAACTGGGAAAGACTGGCCCTTGAAATGCTTAAAAATGCAAAAACACTGATAAAAAGGTTTCCCTCAAAAAAAACAAAAAAGCTTGTGAAATAAATTAAATTCAGGAATTGTGAAGCTGATAAATGCAAAAAGGGAATAAAATAGACAAAGGTGACCTAAATGTAGGCATGATTCAGCATCGGCATGCAAACCAGGGTGCACAGAGAGAAGGAAATCAAGAGCAAATGAGCAGCTTGTGCGATGCCCAGCCAAAAGAGTGACAGACACACTGGAGGAACAGCAAAGCGCAGGCTTAGCTACGCATTTGGACACGTCAGCTCCGCAAAGGCGTACAGTAACGTAAAGTAACTTCATTAAAACTCTAAAGCAGCAGAGCAGGAATATCATTCATTATTGTTTTACTATCAGTCACAAGCAGAAACCAGACATATGCCTGTGGGAAGCATCCCGTCTGTAAGGCGAGTCAGCAGCAGCAGTTAATACCAAAATTGGCTCCTGACAAAATATTTGAGTTCAACTTTGCTCGTTTTTAAAGAACACAGTGTATGAGAATTACACTGCCTGCAAAATTCACGCCGAAAGGCAAAACACCCTTTCCCCCCCCGTTTCGGCATCAGCGTAGTGCGTTTTGCCTTCGTAGGGCAGCCCCGCCTATGTGAACAGCTCTGGCTAACAGAGCCACCTAACTACAACCATGCAGCAACTGACCTGTAGACAAGTAGCAAAAACACCAGGATGAACAGGAATGAAGAAAAAATAAACCACTGCAAGCTGAAACACATGCCTAATGCGAGAGAGGACATACCAATGCGCGTTTAGCTTGGTTAGAGGCCAAACCCAGACATCCCGAACCATGAAATCCTTCTGAGTACCGGACTCAACCAGTCCCTTGTTTAGAATACCGAATATGTGAGGGGTGGGGGTTCTGTGTTGGGCCGCCCCTTTGTTTTGGGGTAACCTGAGCTGGTGAAACGTCTCGCTGACCCATGGTAGCAGGTGCCATATGTGCTGAGTGGGGGGTGGAGACAATGGCCCAGGTCAGAGCGGCTAAGTAGGAGGAGAGGTGGCTCCGGTTACAGGACGGCTGGCCGCACAGTTACAGGCAGCGAGCGGCGAGGGCAGGACGTGCCCAGCTGAGGAAGGATGGACCTCCGGTGCTTCCGGGAGAAATTCTGCAGCGTCCCATGATGGAGACCTTTCAGCACCTGTTTACTCAGCAAATCACAGAGCACCGAGAAACACTTTGGTAAGTTTTCCCCCCCAACTACTCTGGGTCAATGAATGAGCCTCAACCTTGATGAAACAGAACGAATTTATCCAAACCTGGACCGAAAAAACAAAAACAAAAAATACTAATGTTGCAGTCAGATGGAACTGAAGCCCATCACCCAAATCCTACCATAAAACAGTGATCAAGTCTCAAACTGAGAAAACAAAAGCAGCTAGATTCAGAAGTATCAGCAAAAATGAGTAATATAACGAACCCCAGGCGAGTACCTGAGGCTTCTTTCTTTACGTAATTTTTTTATTTGTAAATTACACAGCACAGCTGCCAGCAAACACATTAAAAACTAAGAGCTACAAGCCTTTAAACATAAATCGTCAGCAGACTTTCACCTATGATGTTACCTGAGAAATCAAAGGCACAGACATGGAGCATAGCGCCAGCAGAGTGATTAAAGGTAAACCTGCTTCTATCTGACCATCTGTCATATTATTAAATGTTAAAAGTAAATAAATAAAACCCTTCACAGCACAGTTTGATGGGGTGGGGGGGTGTATGTGGGTGGGACTAGAATGTGCCTACTGGTCCGGGTCAACCGAGCTAGGGAAACCAGCAATGAAAAGATATACGCCCCAGGAATCATGGATCAAAGAGGAGAGAGCTGTGAAAGCCAACTCTGTTAACGGGGACGCTAATTGCTACTGATCTTGAGGTTCCTCCAGGCAGTCTTCTACACTCCTGTGAAGCCCGAAGAAGTAGCAGATCCAGAAGTGCTGAGGTGCGATAGCTTGTAAAGCAAAGAGCAGGGGGATCCCACGAGCTTCTGCTCCAAGCCTCTGAGCTTTCCCAGCATTTTCTGCACATATAGTGCCTGAAAGCTAATGCTCATGTTACTAATGTCTAAGTAGAAGTGATGATCACAGTGCAGGACCTGGGAAAACATCTGTTCTATGTCCATCAATCCAGTAGAGTGCCAGCACTACTCCAGAGATGATCAAATGGGGAATTTATCAAGCTGCTGACCGCATACTTAAGAAAAAAAAGACTGTAGATGCTGGTGGAATCAGCAGAGCAAAGAGTTTTTCAAGGCAGCCTGTGCCTGTTTCCAAACCCGGTCCTCAGAGACCCATGGACGGTCCACGTTTTTGCTCCCTGCCAGACAGCCCACATTTCTGCTGCGGGTCCCCGAAGACCGGATTGGGAAACACTGCTACGTGCACCCATTCATTTTCTATGGTTCCACTGCCGAGGCTAGACTGGGATCTCTGGAGATGATGCCAGGCCATGATGTGCTGCAGCTGCAGGACTCACAGAATTACTAGTCCCCAGTTCATCCAACGTGCACGTCTTTGGACAGTGGGGAGAAACCGCTTAAAAACTAATCTGATCGTCGATGGGCAGGTGGAACACAGTCTCAGCAACCATTTGAAAGATGGGAACATCTCACATTACACAGCTACTTGTAATTTATATTCTTCAAGTCCAATAAATTCTCCGTTATGTGACTATACGTACTAATCCTGACTGTGTAAACAGTAGCAGAATTTTGGTTCTTGGAAGGTCACACCAGAGATCCCGTTTCAGTTACTCGCGTCCTGCCTTGTTTGCTTGGTTCCCGGCGACGTTTTTGTTTTACTCAAGTTATCAATCAAGCTCGTCCCCAGTTCTCCTCCTGTGGGTGTTTACCCCAGGCTGACTTCCAGCACAAAGGCTGGCTCTGTGCAGCTCCGAGCTCCGGCCCGGCATCAAACAGACCGCAGCCGAGGGCCCCTAATTAGACGGGAACGAGCGGATACCGGCGTCCCAGAGTCTTAGTCTCCCTTATCATCCGCTAAAACACACAGCAGATGTTTGCGAGAATAAACGAGGGCCGCGAAGCAGACGTAGCAGATTTATTTAAAGGCTGGCTAATTAGCGGGAAGTCTGCAGCTGAACGTGTTACACAGACGAGAAGAAGCGCCGCCGATGTGCGCAGGCCGCCGAGGCGGGGGCTGTGAAAACCCTCGAGGGGGCGGCACATTTCACACCTGTGATTACAGCCAGACGGGGTGGGGCGGGCAGAGCGATCACAGGTCTCCGGTACGCTCTCCTGCTCCAGGGCATGTGCCGTGGTCACCTGCAGCGGTCTCACACCGACGTGTCCCCAGAGCTAATCAAGAGGCCCAAGAGGACCTGAAGGAGACACTTTCCCCACATAGCAGAAGTCAGGAGAGGGAGCCCACTTCTGTTCTGAGAGTTGAGCATGGCACATGTACATTTAGCAGACGAACCTCAAACCTCAGTATAAGCAGCAAACTAAACTGCACAGAGAGGCTCACCTCACAAACGCATCGAGGACAGGCCTACTGATACATCCCTGAAGCAAGGCTTTCCATGCAGACTACATGAAACATACAAGTAAATAAATGAGCTGGATTTCAAATGCTGGTTTTGACACTAGTGTCAGTTAAATAAAATCACATAAAATGACCAGATCATCTGTACCTCACTGTGCTGTATGAGAAAGGAGGCAGCAGTGAGTAAACATGCTGGGGCGACCAATTACAGACCATCATTTCCACTGAACAGTGGTCAGGTGGCCAGTGTCATAATGCAGGTCTGAAGGCTTGACCAGCCGGAACCCAAAGCGCGACAGCCACTTATTTTCACATTAGTCATCTACTTCGCCAGTTTTTTGTTTTTGAATGACACTTAAATTCTCTTTCCGGTTACCCCATCTCGTCTAGACAGTGAGGGGCAGCAACCGGCAGGGGCCGCAACCTGCAGGGGCCGCAACCTGCAGGGGCCGCCCAGGTCACTGTGGATTACAGGCCTTGCTCAAGGGCCCACAGAGTCGCAGCTGTGTCGCCAAAGCCGGACTCGAGCCAGTGACCTTCCAATCACAGCCACAGGGAAGATCTCGGACCAATACACATTTCATGCACTTTACGCAGGTCATTATTTAATAACTCATGCCTGGTCAACATCTTTGATAGCACTGCATAACAGGAGTGTCCACCAGTACTCAGCACCAACATCATTTCTCACCCCGATACATCAGAGTGACCAGGATCCACTCCACATGGGAACCACTGCCTTTGGGCTTTTATGGGCTACCATCATACGTCTGCGGAGGGCAGACACGCTATGACGTGGGACCCACTGTTCAGGGGCTGGGACCCGCAGCTGCCCCACTTCCTGTCCCCGGAAAGCTCTGCAGCTCAGCTCGGCAAGTTCAGGAAACTGGAAGCAGAGGCAGGAACAGGTCAGTCCACCGACTAAGCCTTCGCCTGCATACTCACGCTTTATCTTCTTTGTCTTTCAATGAAAACCTACCGGAAGGTTCTCCATTACAGCCCAGCAAAACTCATGCAGTTCAGAGGCAGGAATTAATTGCTTTTATAACAGCAAGAAACAAATAACTGAGCAACATATACGGATATAAATTAAAAATCCCTCCCTAAAACTAACACAACACTGGCAGAATATGAAAGGCCGGTGCTCGCACCCTGGCAGCTTGTACCCACACGCTAGCAGGCATATGAGAAACGCACTACTTCCAGATGTTCGTAGACTTCATTAAGCGAGCGGCTGTTCTTCTTGAAGTGGAGCCAACGAGAACCGGGCCGTAATGAGCATATTCTCACCAGCACACACGTGTGCTCCCCCCCAACCCGTCTGACTGACTGCCCCGGTTCTGGGAGGACATGCCGCAGACTGGATACTGTGGAGTACGCGGGATGAGGGGGTTTGACACATCTGATCACACAAGTCACCCCACCAGGATTACTGCCATGGCAACAGTGACAGGAAGTTCACTGCATACCCTCCACAGCACAGGCGAGACAAGGATCCCCAAAGCAGAGCACCAGTGAGGTCGTAAACACAGACAGCCCACGTTCCACTAGCTTCAGATATTTCACTGCTCAACTTAAGTTTAAATATTTATAATCCTTAACCACTCCCAGACACTGAACATCTGTCTGGAAACAAACAAAAAGACTGCAGAAGTTCAAAATATATATTTTCCTAAGAGTAACCCAGAAAAAGTTTTCCCTTTTAAAGCCAAAGACACGGCCTGTGCACCAGGCCACACCCCAGCAGCGACTAACGGCGATCTTACAGCACATGCTTTCAGGCAGACGACATGCAACTTTTCAGGAAGTCTAATTCTCTGAAGTCAGAGCATATCCTCCCATTGTTTCCAGCACCAGCTACATGAGGACACCAGCTCTCTGGGCAAGAGATTAAGCCATTAGGGTGCCGTTTGGGAGCTGTGTCACCCCAAGGGAGCATGCATACACACATGCACGCACACAAACAGGTCAACACTCCAGGTTTCAGAGAGGAGGGGTAATGGTTAAGAGAAAATAGTTTGGAAGCCGAAACGACATTCCACAGGATAGCACAAGAATTCCCTTCCCGGATCAAGCAGGGCCGGCAGGGGAAATGCTCCACAATAACACAGTCCCCCCCCCCCCCCCCCCCCCCCCAAGGGGAAGGCAAAGGGGTCAGGATTTCCCCAGTTCTTCAGCACCCTATTCAGAACCGTCCCAGGGAAGGGGGGGGCAGACATTAACATCTGGATCTCAGTCAGGACTCCCTCTTCCATTCATCATGGCTGTTCCAATGGCAGCAGAGAGTAGACCCCAACCCTCTCGTCTCGGAGAGCTGCAGACAGCTGCCACCAGCCCACTCGGCACAGAGCACCCGACTCCGCGTTTGTTTTCGTAACCCCATGGACGTATAAACAGAAGCCTAGCGGCAGAGTCTGACGTGCTCGCTAGATTTCACGCGGCCCGTTGTGCATTTCCATACGGCACATCCTGAACCTGTACCCAAAACAGAACGCCATGTCTCTGCCGTTATCAGACACCACACGACAGCATGCGATAATCGCAGGTTTTCACACGCTTCTGCCAAGCAGACGCGGGTGTGGCGCCTTTGCTTGGAAAATTAGGATGAAAAGCAAAAATCCACAAGCGGAGTGAGTGACGTGCAGCGAGATTACTAACGGCGACCCGGGCTGAACCGGGACGTAACCCTGTGCCCTCACCGTGCCGACCCATTCCGGATTAACCGAGCCACCCAGCACACGTACAAAGCCGCTGGATTAACGCACCAAGCTCCCCGGGTCTCCTTACCGACTGGTCCCTCCTCCCGACGACCGAGAACCACATGGCGCCGCTTTTGCACGCTGGGTCGCGTGGCAGAAGTGTTGTGACTGAGCGAGCGGGATCACGGCCCCCGGCAGAGTACGGAGGGGAGGGAGGAGGGGAAGGGGGAGGGGAGAGGCGGGGGGCAGGCGGCGCCACACAGACACGGGAGGCAGGCAGGCGCGATGGTGAAGGAGACAGCTCCATGCTCCACACTGAGTCTAGCAAACATGGGCAGAGGAAAGCTCACGTCCAGACGTGTGTCAAACACGATGGCCGCTCAAGACCCCGGCTGCCCCAAAGCAGGATAGGTAAACTTTCAGAGCCTGTCCCAGCTGGCTGTCATTACACCTCTGTCTCTCTCTCTCTCTCTCTCTCTCTCTCTATCACACACCCAGCCCACCCCACTCTTCTCCTCCCTCCCACTGTCTCCTCCCCCATCACTGTCTCCTCCTCCTACTGCACCTCCTTACTGTTCACTCCTCCAGCTAAAAAACAGGAGCTGTGACACCAGGGAAGGGAAACTCTATTCTGCTTTAAAAGTAAACATTCCATACTTCCCTGCAGCCCCCCACTGGTTAACGGCAAGTGACCCCCCCCCCCCTTTCTGATCATCTGGACTTCATAATGGAGACAGACAGACGATGCTGAGAGGGATACACAGAGCAGACAAGGACCACCAACAGAGATATTTGCCCCCATCCCATCACCCGGGGGGGGGGGGGGCAATAGAATGACAAGGCAGGGACGGTTGCTCTAATGCACCAGGCATGAACAGGGCTGAAGGGAACATGGTATTTGCTGAACATTTCTAAGCCATTATAAAGCCCCGAGTGAGTCCCAGATGGAGCGGTTGGTGAACGCCCACTCTGTCCAAGAAAGTTCCGATGAGGAAAGTTGCCCCGTGAGAAAGTAAAACTCTGCTCACAGGACGCCGTTCCAGCTCGAGCGCCGGCCACGTAAACCGAAACCGCCGCGGAGAAATCAAACAAGGAGCGGCACGTTCCAGGCGAGACGTTTTCTGAACGGACCGGAGCTGCAACTACTGCAAATTGGCCCTGGAGGGGGGGTTAGACATAGCGGCGGTGACAGTGTAACCGCTCACCACTCCCTGCACCAACGGTCTCTGACGCCGAACCAAATCTGGTGGGCCTCGAGCGTACGGCTCCGAGCAAATACAGCCTTAAAAGGATGCCCCCCCCCCCACCTACGCCCCTGAACACCCCCAGCCAGCAGTAGGTCCTACCTTGGCAGCCACGATGCTGAGTCCCATGCCATTGTGCTTCTTAAGGGTGACTGTCACCACCTCTGGCTCCTTCCGCATTGGCTGAGGATGGGGGGGGGGGGGGAGAGACAGAGAGAGAGGGAGGAATGGAGGGTGTTAATGAAGTGCTGGGCAGTAGTGGCGAGACGGGCGCCCAGACAGAGAGATGTGCACAGCAGCTCAGCTGTGCTTGGAGTCCTCTCACCAGGCTGGAGGAGGAGGAGGAAGAAGAGGCACGGGGAACGGGGGGGTGGGGCGGGGGCCCGGCACAGCCCTCGCCCCGTCTGACCACGGCGGCTCTCTGGAGCTGCGTCAGGAATGAAAGCCACAAGCCACTGGCTCCCAGGAGGAAGGGCGGGTGCAGGGGGTCTCTCTCGGGCTCGTTTGCGAGGGACCAAGGGGCTGGGTGGCAGGAGCACGGAGCCTGGGCCTCCCCACCACCGAGCCACAGGGCCCCACACAGTGCACTACAACCAAATAAAAGTCCTCCACCCCACATTACACCTCCAGAGCGTGCGGAGCACACCGGCCAATGGGACGGCTCGGTGCCAGAGCGTGCGGAGCACACCGGCCAATGGGACGGCTCGGTGCCAGAGCGTGCGGAGCACACCGGCCAATGGGACGGCTCGGTGCCGGGAGGCCACTGATGGGGGCCGGCACAGTGCGGCTGTCCATGGGACCCGGGCAACATGCTTTTCTCCAGAACAGCTGACTATGAGGAGTTAGCCCCTGTGTGTGCTGCATGTGTATGAAAGGTCCCCACAAAAATAGACACCTGATCTGCGTGCGTCTCTAAAGCACTTTTACATGACAATGAGGAAAAACTCTCTACATTCAAACTGTGTGGTACAATTTGGTTTCTTCTGATGACTAGTAATCAGGGCTGATTACAGACATGGGATTAACTGTGTGACGCTGTTGGGCTTTGGGTGTGACGACGGAGCACTTGGCAGGGCGGCCGTGTTAATTAGACACACACACACACACACACACACACACACACACACACACACACAAAGGCTTCTAACCGCCGTGATTTTCAGGGTGATGCCTGGTAGGCTATAATCACTTGAGATGAAGCTTTTAAAAGGCCCAGCCACGGAGGAAGGTGCTCATTAGCGCCCTCTCTCTGCTACACTGACACCGACCTCTTCCCTCAGTACATAAAGCAGAGACGACTGGAGCTGAGAGCTGCCATCACACCCCTCACACTCGCTTGCCTGATTGCTGGAGTGTGCGGCCGTGTCGGGGCACCCACCAGATTGTGGTCGTCCACGATGTGGTTTTCGCAGTCTGCACCCTCAAAGTAAACAGTCCAGGTGCCAGGAGAGCGGGGGTGAGGGATCAGCCTGCAGAAACCTGCAGAGAGGGGGAGCAGGGAGGGTCACACCATGACTGCCAACCTCCACACACACGGGGGGGGCGGGTCTGCGGTTATTAGCTTGGCACAGATTAGCTGGTTAATAAGCAGCTCCTGTAGGTCAACAAGTAGAGCACTGTGCTATCAACACAAAGGTCACGGGTTTGAATCCCAAGTCAATTTGGACTGAAGTGCCAGAAATTGTTAAATCAGGAGGAAGAGCCCTGCTTTTATGCCACCACAGAACAGCGAGGTCCTGTCGAGACAGCAGGGTCTCCACTCCACGTACCCCTCTGACACAGCGGGTCCAGGAACTCCTGGAGGCCGTTGGGGATATTGCGGACGACGTCGCAGGAGTAGCCGTCCTCAGGCAGCAGGAAGGGCAGCTGCAAGTCGGGGTCCTCCTCCAGCTGCACCTCACGGCCATCGCTACGTGCCAACTCGTCCGCCGTATTCTCCGCCACGGCCACCACGTGGTCGATCAGCTCCTGGGCGGGCGTCGGGAAGGATACGAGTCAGGAAGGAAAACGCTGCAATCTGTCACGTAGACCAGCCCGCCATGTGGGCTTCATCAACAGCCGCCGTGGATCCGAAGCGATCCAGAAACATGAGGACGCTCGGGGAAGAGGGGGGGCAGAGACGGGGACACACTCACGGGAGGGATGTAGGGCTCATCGGGGGCACAGTGGTAGTTGCTCAGTAAAGCGTTGAGCTGCAGGGAGTTGAGCTTGAAGCAAGTGTTGTGGATGTTCTGCACGTCCTGCAAGGAGTACTTGTCCATGGTGAGCAGAGTCGTTGCCTTGGAGAAGCGAGTAAACAGCGCGTTAACATCAGCGGACGGCTGGAAGGGGCCACCTGCCTGTCCTTCTAATTTGATACATTTTATTGTTCTCTCTCCTATACTGCTGGTTTGTCTTTTATTGCACTGCGGTTTGTCCAAAAAGGCAGAATTTACATGGAGGCGGCTACGCCAACGTACGTCAAGGACAAAAATACTGAAACCCTGACAGCAAATAAGTGATTGTGCGGGGAGCGAGTGAGCCGACCTGGACGATGCGGCTGAGGTGGCAGTCGGCGGCGAGCTCCAGGCCCTGCTTCTCGGCCCAGGCCTCGATGTGGCTGAGCTGCTGCCGCAGGATGGCGCCCCAGTAATGCGAGCACAGGCCCGAGTCCGCCTCCGTCACCAGCTTGTTGAACAGCCACATGTTGATGAAGTGGAAGAGCTGGGAGAACAGCTGGATGGTGAGAGCTGCGTTGACACGGCAACGCCGCAGCAGGGACATGGCGCCCGTCAGAGTGTGCAGGACGTCCTCTGTTGGGGGGGGGGGGGTAGCAATGTCACAGAGGCGATATTCCATTCTAACACAGACCACCTACAAACACTGTACCCGTTCAGGAAATATCTGCCACACTTGAAGCTCATACAAGTCCACACTAGGTGGCAGATGAGTGGAAATGAGCAAATGATTTTGGGCTTCAGAAAGATACAGCCCTAAATATTCACCTATTTTCGGTCGTTGCGGGTTCTGTTCCTCGGGGTCGTCCAGGAAGGCAGGCATGTAGTTGTTGAGATCAGACTGCAGACAGTGAACTAGATACCTAGGGGAGGCCATCTTGTTGGTAACTTGACAAAGAAAGCACACACGCACGCACACGCACTAAGGCTAGGCAATATGGGCCAAAAACATTTGGTACTTTTAGGCCAAAAAGCGTTACATGATTATCACCTCGGTATTTTCAAAGAAGCAGTAACCATTCAGTTGAAGTCAAATCCATATGTGAAATGTAGCAAATACTTTTAGTAAAACAAAGTGTGGACAAACCAAAATGCAAATACAGGGTTTCCTTCCTTGTTTGCTAATACAGTGTATACATGTTTTGTTATGTTTGGACATAAGAGCATTTTGCTATGTCCAACAGAAGGTGAATGTTTATTCTACATCAAAAACCAACTTTGAAAATGGCTCTAAAAACAGAAGCCTGACATCCGCTGAAAGTGTGCCTTCAATGAAAGAAGACGAAGATTGAATTAGGATGTTTGGCAATGTTTTAAAGTGAAATAAACCAAGCAATGATGATTCCACGCCTTTTCCCCTCTATCAACTTCCCTTCAAGACGCTAACTGAATTGGATTGATTTTATTGGAATTCTGGAGGTCTGTGCAACATCACAAACAGAGCTCTTTCACACAAAACAACCAGAACAGAGTACTGTACACCTGTTAAAAATCTTCCTAGTCCTAATTGTAATGCACAATAAAAGATATATTGATATAAACAACTTTGTTTCATCCCCTCTCACTTGACAATATCAATATCGTAAAAATTCAACATACCGCCTGGCCCTAACACACACACACACACACACAAACCACAATGTGCACATATTTATATGCCAGAACACACACCCACTCATACAAAACGTCTGCAGGCCTGCACAATATTGGAAAAAATTCACATCAAAATATTGGATTTTTTTTCATTTAATATTATCATATTTCTTAAACACATAAGGTGTTGAAACTGACCCAAAATGAACTATAGCCAAACAAAACTTATTTGCCAATAGCGTCTTTCAAATAGGTTGGCGGTGTTGCCACGTTGTACCAACAAACCACTTGCTTTTCTTCAATATTGTCTCTAAGGAATCCAAAATATTTCCTTACAGTGGGAGACAAGTATCTTTTGCTGAGCAGTTCTTGTTTGTTTTTCTTCACTCATTTTCACTAAAATTTCTAATAAACTCGCCACAATGTCTATTGGTGAGTCCAACGGCAAGGATGAGTGCATGCAGAGCCCATTCAAAAGCAGTGGTGGTAAATTTTACACAGATTTATTTAACATACACTACATAATCTTGAAAATGAACCACCATGAAAATTGCAAACCTTAAGTTATTGTAACTTATTGTCATAACCCAGCTGACTATCGCGGTCTTTGCGATGTGACAATTGTGCCTAGCATGCGATGTCGTCATTAACGTCGCACATTGAGCGGCTCAAAGCCAGTTGCTAATGCAGGCTGGGGAACCTACTTGAAGGCCATCTGCACCAGGTGTGCCAGCACATCCTGGGCGTCCAGGGTGATACGGCTCAGGTCCCGGTCCTGTTTGATGAAGTTGAGCAGCTCCGACGCATTGGCCATCCAGAAGGCCAGGGCCCCGGCGATGTTCTTCTGCTTCTGCACGAGCGGCGAGACAGCGGGGGGGGGCGCCATCAGAGAGAGAGAAGGCCACCGAGGTTGGTAGGGGAGGAATGACTGGGTTTGGTTGGGGCGGGGGTGTTAACCCTAAACCATCTCACAGCCAGTAGTAGCATCAGCAGCAGTAGCAGCAGCAGCAATTCAGGGGATAGACTTGTGTCGGCTTCCCACAATCCACCCACAGCCCAGTTCCTGGACCAGACACTCCCTCCTCGAAGCCCCCACTCCTGCTTGCCACCATCAGTGACTCAGATGAAGCACTTGGGCATTTTGGGTGAGCCGTCTGCGCAGAGACTCTCACCCAGGGTCGGTTTGCCAAACCCATAACGGGCTCTCGGGGCGCTGTGAACCTTCGGAACATGCTGCACATGTTCCTAGTGTGGCCGTCTGCCCCAAACAGAAACGAGCTCCCGGCCCTCAAGTGCCTAGCAGACCTGCCCAGGGGAACTACCAGATTGAAGCGTCCAGGAGCCGCGGGTGGGGGAGTGGGCGGGGCGTCGAGCGCAGTGTCTGGTCGCGGTTCGTTATTTCCCCAGCATAGAGAGACATCTCACGGATACGCAGGGCCTGGCGTTTGCGGCTGGCCGGGCCCTGCGTGGTCCGCGCCCGTCTATCCCCGACGAGGATGACACCCCCCCAGCCACAAAAACGCATTCAAGAGAGCAATGTTAACCACAGACAAATAGATAAATAAAAACCAATAAGACAAGGAGAGGAGGGAAAAAAAAAAAAGACAGCAAGAATTCCGGCCTGTTTCTCATCCACACTGTGCATTAAGCAGAGGTAACATGGGATGCTGTCATTAAATGTAGCAACAAACAGGGCTTTTCTCATTTTGGTTTTTTGAGGTTCTTTTTTTTAGTACTGCATGTTCAAAGTTGCTCAATGAGGGTTATGTCGGTTTTAGGTCCAGCTGTTTCAGGAGGGATTATAGTGTGTTGAGTTTTTGGTTCAGTTCAGCTTTGGTTTTTCGGTTATGGGAAAGAAGCATGAAAAAATGAGCGAAGCAGACCGGGCTGGGCCAGGAGGGGAGCCTTCCCGGTGACATGTGACCTACCTCGTCACCTTCCGCTATCTCCTGCAGAGAGATGTCAGGGAAAACAACATCCGACAGGACAGAGAGAGAGACTGTCAACAGCTATGGCATGGACAGGTTCACAGGCATGTACACAGACATCGGCATTATGGGAGAGAGGGGCGCAGCCAACCATAGCAGTGTTGTCCTGGCCACCACATTTACTTATAACAACAACAACAAAAATAATAATACAAGGTGGGGTATGATCTCTTTATGAAATATGGCCAAGATATGCAAGGAGTCAGAGGCTTGTCATACAAACCGTTAACAGGATCGTGAGTAAAATGCCCCAGGGTGGGCCAGAGCATGTCAGCTGCTAATGATTAAAATGTTTACACCAGCCTAGAGCTAAAAATACAAAGCGGTGTAGTGGCAGCGAGACCTGGACCATTTAGCGCTAGATTCCGGGGCATACAATTCAGATTATGGAAAGGCTCGGCAGGTCTGCAAATGAATGCGTTTGCTGTTTTATTTGTGCCCAAAGCACCCTGGTAAACTTCATCGCATTCCTCCAGCGCACAATTAGCGCCGGGCGCAGGCTGCAGGCTGGAGGGCGCCCAAACCTCATCTGAACTCTGCCGTGCACCTTCAACGGGCCAACAGCAGGTCTCAGAAAAGTATCCCTGGACATGTTATTAGAAGAGCTAATTAAAATTGCCCACTAATTAAAAATGTCTTTTGTGGTGAAAACTTAGGGCTGCTTAATAACAAACCCAAAGCTTTTGAAAGTGGGCTTCTGTTTTTTTT
>JAODJU010000039.1:5248594-5259475 GCA_026776725.1 Gnathonemus echidnorhynchus
AGGGGAGGGGATAGGGTAGCACAGTCCACACCCCTCCCAGCCTGTGCTGCTCTTCATGCAGACACCACAATCCTAAATTTTCGCTTTTAAAAAAGAAGATTCAGCAGCGAGAGACACTGCCGACTACATGCTGCTTTCAGTCATGCTATCCCTCTGCTCAGAATAACAACAAAACAGACTCATTAAGCCAGTGACTTCAAAGAGAATCCCCTTAAGCCATTAAAAAGTGTGCAGTAAAGCTCCACCCTGCCACCTCCTGACCCGACCCACCCCAGCTCCCCCTGATTTGTAGGACCTCTTGCAGTGTTTGGGCGTTTGGTATGTCACATGAAACAGCTTCCTTGAGGAACGCATTCCTATTCATAGACCACTGAAAACCATTAGTGCAGGAATCACTGCCACATGAATTCAGAGAAATACAGGGTCATGTGATCAGGACCATCACGGCTGAAAGACGACGACATGGACCATGAAGATGCCCCTGCCTGTTTGGGAGAAATGCCATCCACAGTCACAAGTGCGGCACTGCCTGAGGCCAAAGAGGAGTGGCAAAAACACTGAGAATGTGCAGCCAGATGATGTTAAAGTCAGAAAATCAAATTACTCAGCTGCTTATGAGCACTGGGGGTTAATGTCCTTTAGGAGGAGCCATGGCTGCTGTGTAGCCTCGACGAAACACCACAGGTCACCGCCATCTGCATTCCCCATGGCCGACGACCTCAGGCTGCGATGCAGGTGCAGTTAAACAGGTTAAACCACAAGTTTAAAGTCAACAACAAACCAGACCCTTAACTACCTGCTTCTGGAGAATTCAGCTTGGACAAATAACATTCTGGGGAAAAAAAAAACCCAGTGTAGTCATGGACTTCCAGTTGAATGCAGGTAGATGGTTTGCCAAGACAAGGCAGCTCCAGTTCCATCTCACAGCGCAAAGCAATTCAAGCACAATGGGTCAGCCCACTATCCAGCAGATACTAAACTTACAGGTACCTGAGGGTGATTAAGTGGCCCAGACAAGCTGACAATGAGTGGTTTAGATCTTTGGACCCCCATTTTTACCCCCAGAGGAACAGCATTCGTTGAGATTCCTCAATTTGCAGGGACGAGTGCTCTGACTGCAATGGAGTGACTTCAGGGACACATCGATCCTTCCAACCTGTCCGTGTTTTTTGCTGTCAATGTTCAGCATTCAAGGCCCAGCACTCTGAGGTGCTAATGACCGGCACGAGCCCACTGGCAGCACGATTAGCGCTACCTGAAATAAACCTACAGCAGCCCACGCTGCTGTCAGACTGACAAAAGCAGTAGGACCCAGGAAAAGCACTGAAGCGCCACCGCAAGAGCGAGGAGGCAGACGTGGCTGGATCTCGCAGCTCCTGCCAGTGGGCGGCAGCACAAGACGTTCCCCCACAAGGGACCGAGGATATTCTTCGAGATGGTGGTCCTGTGGACCCATGGCATCACCACAGGATTCCACAGGCTGCACAGATTTACAGGATTTTATTGGGGGGGGGGGGTGCCTACATCACAGTCTTCAGTTTGCCCATTAACAGTGAACAAGGCCCAGGGATTTGGCAAAGCCTATCTGGAGAGTATATCTGATTCAGGCTTTGAAACAGAAGGACCAGCCAGGCGCTGAAACCCCCCCGCCCCCCCCCCCCCACCAACACCCTCCAAAAAAATTGCCAAAATGCAACTATAAATACAGACATGACTCAAAATCACTTTACGTTGGCGTTTTCAATCTCTGTCAGCTACCAAAACTCTGCCAAGACTGTGTGGTCATGAAAGGGATAATCAACTGTCTTTCTGGAGAGGAGCAGAGCTACTTGTATAGGTGCATTGCTTCATACCAGAAAAGTGGCACAGGAGTAAGGAGGGAGGGAGGAGGAACTAAACAATGCAGCCTTTGACAGAGAGCACTTGTTCCCTGCTGGCCCACACACCCCCACCAACCCCCCCCCCTCATCAGGGCTGCACCTGTGGATCCTTCCACTATAAGAGATGACAAGTTTCAGAGGTGGGGGGCAAAGGAGGGTATACATTCCAACACACAGTAACTGCAGAAGTAATAGTTGCTGGGTTCCAGAGCGTCGTCACTCTCGCAAGGGAACAGCGATGTCGAGGCTCCTGATTTACAGCACAAATGTGTGTCACGGAGCAGAGCGGGCAGGCTTGTCTGTGCAGCCACTGCCGTTTCCTAGGAGACTGCAATCCAACAAGGTTTATACACACACAAATAATGGTGGGAACAGTGATAAAGCTGTAGGCAGGACGTGGGGGTGGGAAGGAACACCAACCCCCATTTAAAAATGGGACCAGACGGGGGTGTTTACAGAGTTACATGAAAAATGTGAAATGAATGAGGGAAGGATCGAACATCAAACAAAGAGGGACATTAGGATCCGTGAGGTGTAGTGCTAAACAGCTCTGAGAATGTTGCAGTTATCAGGTTAGGTTGAGGGATGTCCCCCACCTCCTTGGTCAGTTACATCATACCCAAATTCAGCAAAACATGGTACTGTTGGGCTTCTCCTTCAAGCCACTCAACAGCGATGCCTCTTGACGAGAATGCCACACCAAGCCCCTCCTAGAACCTGCCCCTCAAAGCCTTTAAGCTCCGAAGCTTTCAGGGGGAGGGAATGAATTATTAGGCACCAATGATTTTTTTCCATGTCGTGTCCTCTTGCACTGAAGGGGAATAACAATTTATAAGGGTGTCTTTTCTTAGCCCTTTTGAAACAACGCCCTCAGCCGGCACACTCCAAAGCGATGTGCGCATTCGCTTCACGTCCACCCCATCAGGAGGTTAAACCCAGGGGAGGTGAGAAGCAGAACAGGAACCACCACTTGACCTTGTGATCACCACCAGGAAGCCTCAATTTCCTCTCTGGCTCATTAAGACTGCCATATGAATGCGCAAAAGCTGGATTGGGGAGGAATTCACTCATCACTTGCGTAGAAATCATTTAAGGTTGTGGAGTGAGGTGGCCATCACATACAAAATCCAAAGAAATTCTCCAGCTCGGAAACACGGTAGACATCCTGAGAAAAAGTAGCAGACGTTTCTTAGGGTAGGAATCTTTGCAAACACTCACCACAAAACGCCCCCACCCAACCGACTCAGCTAACAGGAATATTTCCCACCATCATCTACCCTGTTACATATGACATTTATTACCTCGAAAATCACAAAATATTTAACCACCCTTTGCAACTGCTCCCACAGTTCTGCTTTAAAACACTGAGGAGAACGATGATTTGGGTGTCAGGCTATTGGATCATGTTGGTTTCACAGTGGACCATGTGACTTAAGGTCAGACAGCAGCTCATCTTGAGTCACTTTCCCACCCAGTAGGAAAGGCAGACACCCAAGCATTTAGCTTATGCTCATGCTGCTATTTTCACATATAACCACATACAGATGATCTCTCCCACTTGTCTGGTGGGTGCACCCTTCATGCCAGGAAAATGGAATGCCCCCAATGTTACCATAAGCCAGTGACTAGTGGGAATTCCTCAGCTGCCCTAAACATGCAGCACACATTTACTACACCCAAACAGGAATTAGACTGTTAGGTGATCTTGGTTAAACTGTAAATAGGCATAAATGTCAGAGTATAGCCCCCGAGGTGCTTCCAGGAGGCAGGTCTTTAAGCTTGTCCATGTCTCGACAGATCCACTGACCTCTTCAGATATGTGGCTTGCTGAATATTCATCTGCCACTAACCATTAAGTCTTACTATGCCTGATCCTCACCGCCTAGGCTGTTCTCAAGTTACGTTGTGACACGCAGCTGAAAGCAAGCAACCCACACCTTGCAGGCAACCGCAAGATGGAGGCCTGCTGGTAAGCCCGGTCGAGCCTGTCGGTTTGGCTCTCTCTCAAGAGCTCGAGGGCCCCAGGCACCCATACTAGCCTGGAGAGTCAGTTGTATGATGTAATGAGTCATGTGACCATGGTTAGAAAGAACACCCGCACAGAAACCACCAGTCACTTGCAGTCAGATTGCGACCAATCACACCAGTTTTTATTGGTTAATGTGCCTCAGACAAGGGTAAGGCAGTCACTAAGGAGACCATGCACTTATTTTGGTGGCATCCCTGTTGACCATGCTTAAAATTCCTTTGGATGGCGAGCCAAAATAAAACGGATCCTTCCTGGATTTCTCTATACCGCCTTTCCATTAAGACATTTCACTCACAGATAAGCACTCTTCATTATCAATGGGGGGGAAAAAATGCAAAAACAACAGCGTCTCCAGACAGCATTGCTGATGTGCTGCTGTGGTTCTCATAGGGGACTTCCAGAAGGAAATAAATAGGCACGTACGCATGAGAAGGGCGGCGTATCAAATTCAGGCAAAGCTTGTACAGAACCACATGCCACAGAATATCTGCCACAAAAAGAATTTACACGCAATGGTTAGGATGGCAAATTCACCACAGGAACAATGCGGTTGGCGCTGGTGGTAATGCTATAGCAAATATATTTCAAATAGAAATGACAAATGTCTTCTTCAGTGAGCCAGCATAACCAGGTATAAGGGGCACTGCTCAGCATAAGAGACAATGGCCAGTGCTTACTTTTGCTTGTGGTGGGTCTTTGACGCTTTCAGCAAAGCGTACAGATTACTGATAGGGGTTGGGCTGACAAGGGGATCGGGTATCCCATCAACTCCCACCTAAAAGAGCGCCGTTATGCATCTGGGCTCACAGGTAACGGGTGTGTTCCCATACCAGCATTATCACGGAAGCTCAGAATAACAGAGCCCCACCCCTTTCAATTTCATAACCTATGACTCGAGTACCAGAACATTCTACAGTTCAAATACCAGGAATAACCCTGTTATGATTATTAATAATCTGATCAGACAACATTCTTCTCGTCAGGGATGAGCCGAGTTCCCACAATGCAGACACCTTTTTTCTCTCTAGACAAACACTGCACCGCCACAGCTGGCTAGTAAATTATTCAGCCATCTAGATGTCAACCATTCCCAAAACTGCTTCCCAGAGACACTCCTGTAAGTCACCAATTACATTTTTCTCTGCTGTTTTGGAGTTTTATGTTACAAAGACAGATCACGGTGATAATGAGGTAGTCATTTATTAGTCTCATTTGTGCAATAGGCAACAGCTGGAATACCATAGCGTCGCACGGCTGCCTGTCCACAAACTTCATGCTGTCACCAAACAGAAAATGAGCAGTAACAGACAAGAGCTGCACAGTGTATGTTGTATGCTTGGCAGTACATGTTACACACATGCAATTGTCACATCAAGGACCACAAGTTACCTCGGTTAAGCCATTTTTACTCTGTCATAGGAAACAAAACATAGCAAGCTTTGTATCAGTGTAAATCTTCTGCACGAGCTCTGCATGCATGAGCAAGTCAATCATTTACTTCCTTGCTCACTCAGAGTGCAGTGGGTTTGTGGGAAATTTAACAAAAACAAGTGAGGAGGAGAAAAGAAAACAAGACCTGGTCACCAAGAGACCAAGTCCTATTTGGCTATAGTTTATTTCAGGTAATTTTTAACTTTGTAATCACAATATTGATTGCATAAATTTCAAATACCGTGACATGAAATGTTTTGAATATTGTGCAGCACAATATAGGCCCATCTGACAGTGGGGGGGGGGGCAATACCATCAGGAGCTTTCCCCACACACACACTATGTAAATCATCTTGGACTATACCAACAATAAGTGAATATTTACATGGGTGGGACCTCCCCCACTACACAATCACAATTACATAACAGAAAAGCTGCTGCTCGTTCCGCAGAGCAAAAACAGGCCATGAACTTTGACCACAGTAAGTACCTACGACAGCATGCCATTGAACATGACATGCCACACTCAGTAGGGGCACAAAGGAAGGTTAAAAAACTTTATCCTATTAACTGGCAGAACCTAGCTGAAAATGCATAGCTTGAGTGCTGTTTTTCACAGACTGGAGCTCAGCTGCTGTTTGTACTGCTTGGGTAAAGAAGGCTCTCTAGCTCCCAAGTGGGGAAAGCTAACAAGTCTCGATAAGCTGCTGCACCACTCCCTTTACCTACAGACCAACGGGAATGGAGCAGGACAGAGGTTCCATCAAAGTCCTACCACGACAGAGCCTGTCCAGCAGCACAGAGAAAAGAAAAAAGCTACCAGCCTATCATGAGGCTAGGAAACCTTGACGATAGCAAAGCAAGGGCCTTTTTCAATGCAGTGTGATGCTGCTGCCTTACGGAATGTGAATTTGAATTTGGCAGGACATACAATAGTCGTCTTATACCCTCTTTACAGCAGAGAAGGTCACCACATTCAGACTAACAGCAGCAGACACTTATGTCTGGCTGATTTAATGAAGGAACAAACCACTTAAAAATGACAGATTTAAACATTAAGAGAAGGAATCATTTCACAGAGGTTTAGTAGAACAGTTAACAGGTTTGGCCATTCTAATATTCACAAATCTAAAACAAGTTTTTAGCTTAAACAGCTTAAGTTCCATTTTAGACTGGCTTGGTTCTGTATGAATTATTACACTAATACTAGCCAGATCAATTCAGAACACACATGCTTCTAGGAAAATGTTCTAAAACTTAAAGATAGCAATATTTTCAGTAGTACTGGGGGCACATCTTGAAAATCTCATATACAGACACTCATCTAACGACCTACCTGTTTAACGACTGCCCGGACTTACGACCAGCTGTCCAACCAGTCAGTATTGTATGCTGTATCAGAATTTTGGTTGCGGAACTGACAGTGTTATGTTTTAGCAATTATGCAAATTAAAACAAAATTGAAGTTGTAGTTTCCTTTAGACCTTTTAATTCAGAATACATAAAAGTGACCTGTATTTACAGTAAAGATGGTCATCACAAACCCAGTACTTGTACAGTATTCTTGAAATACTGGTAAGGCCTGGCTCCCTGCTTATTGACCAACTCGCTTAATGACGTAGGTTGTAGGAACGGAACTCTGTCATTAAGTGAGGAGCGCCTGTATTTTGGACCATCAGTGCCAGTACAGTCCTCCGGATGGTGGTGCAAAAAGCGATCACTATTGACTCACTTTAAGGGACTTCAGCTGGGTTTCAGAGACTATTAGGAAAACATGAAACATTATGACTTAATGCCACTCAACACGCAGCAAATTGATCCTGAAGTGTGAAATAAGACAAATCGTTGTTTACTTTCCAGCTGAGATATCCATCAGTACAGCCTCATTGGGTTTTTTTTTTTTTTTTAAACAGCTGATGAATCTTTTCTACTGAGATCCTGTCATCGGGATTAGCTTCTGCCACTGCAGCCGATCAACACTTATTTGGCATGTAATTTTGAAGGCTGTGAAACATGTAGGATTGCAAGATGGCACTCAGCTCTTCTCAGGGTGGCTCAGGTTACACGGTTTTGGTGAACGGCTGCTTGGTGACCATTCAAACATACGAGCATGCGTGTAGAACAAGTGGGTCAGAAAGAGTCCATCCCCAACAGATACCAGGCTTTGATGCGACAAGCCTGTATCTTCTCAAAGTCGGCTGAGGGGTGGGCCTCTCCCTGCCTCGTACCAGGACGAGATGGGGGAGCTGCAGGAATGTGGGTTAGCAGACCTTTCAACACACAAGATGATGATCTCTTTCACAGGGACTAAGTCATGCTGGGCCAACTGCAAGTTACCAGATACCAGGAAGGAAGAAATGAGAAGACAGGTGTGCAACATCTTAATTTGCTAATGCAGACCCTGCTTAGGTACAGGCTGAAGATGTAGTTTAGAAGTGCATGTCTTTAAACTGTATACCAATACACGAATCACACACCCCCCCCCCAATTCAAAACCTCTAAACAGTGCCAAGAGCACCAGATCACCAGTATGAAAAGCTGAAGTTTCACTACACAGAAGACAGGACACCTTTCTATTGCCTCTCATGTCTGCTTTAAAGAACAACTAGGCAACTTCAACTGTGTGTGTAAGCAACGAAAATCCCTAACATTTTAAAGCGAGTTCTAGGTCATCATTCCCCCCCCCCCACCATGCTGGTCTTAATTCTGACCCTTGGTAAAAAGTTTTTCAGGTCTCCGGTGAAACGTACAAGAGCATAAGCAGTGGGACAGAATTCAGCCTCAAGACTGAGAAGAGGACTGCTGAGGGCAAGAGTCCAACATATGCGACAGACCCAGGTCAATCAGGATAGTGTTTATGCTTCTGTTACATGCAGGAACAGGTGCAACTGTCAAAAAAAGTTACAAAGGGTAAGATTAGCAGTTCTCTAACTTTAATTTATAAAGCACTTTTAAACACAGTTAGCCAAAGTGCTGTACACAGGCATAAGAGGAGAAATAACAGTAACACACTAAAACAAAAAGCCAACATCAGACAAATTTAAAAGCCAAAAGAGAAAAAATGAGTTTTAAGAAAGGTCTTAAAAGCAGGAAGGGAGTCTGCCTGCCTGATGTTCAAGGGCAATTCATTCCATAATTTTGGAGCAACGACTGAAAAAGCACGGTCACCCCTAAGCTGTCATACTGCACAACCAGATCTGCACCCCATGCAGAGGCGAATCCACCTGGGGATTCTGGATGAGTCCAGAACAAGGAGCCAAAACTCAAGATGTATTTTAACCACTTACTAAAACAACCTGCTTGCCTCACATTCAGGTTCCTCGGTGCATTAACCAGCCTCCTCCGTTAAAGACGTTTGTCATTAAAAAATAATGAAGCACCCAAGTGAGACCATGACTTACAATCTTCAATCTCTCAGCATTTCTCCTTCCGGGCAAAGTAACAGAAATTAATCGTGAAGTAAATTAAAATCTTTAGGAAGAACTTAAGTATAAAATAGCCACATGCTTTGGAATAAGTTGACATCAAAGCATTCTCTGTAAGTGTGATCTTCAGGAGTTCACGGTGCTGTTAAATTTCCCCTCTTGGAGCCAACATCCCCACAGACTAAATGCATTTAATTAGAGGACCTGCACTCAGCCAACCGTTAACACCCAACTACAGCAATTCCACCTCCTGGTTGAAGCACGGTCTGAAGAGCTTCCCCATACATGGAATCACACTTAAGCAACTTCCACTGCACGACTGCCCCATTTATATGACCTTTTACTACATGTTTTATAAAACTCAATCCAGAGTAAGAATTACAGCATCATTGATCACCAGATCTGTGCCTTAACAGCCATGTTACACCTGCTGGTCACCACCTGCCATCGCAGCAACTACCATTGACCTGGTAAGGAACGTTTCCAAACCGCACGGAGCTCACTGAAGGGATGCCACTGATGGAGCAAGGCAGCCAAACCCAAGGCGGAATTAAAAACAGCAGTTATAATTACATTTCCTACTGCCGAGAACCAGCCTCTGATGCAAGATCATCTCAGTGCTAACAGCTCCTGAGCAGCATATTGAGGGCTGCAGGGGGGACTCTTCAGAGCGATTACCACAGTCTGTACCACATCACACCGCATTCACATTTTGTGGGCTTTCTGGTTAGCTCTATAATACTGACACCAAGCTATGTGGGATATGACACCACAAATGAAAGAGAATGGTTCTTCTTGAATGCAGACAGGATAGGTTCACAGGCTGGGCCTACGATCACAGCAGTCATCCTGGTCTCCAGCACAAAGGTCTACGCTGACTGGCAGGGCCGGTTCGGGGCAGAGATACAGCACGGCCAGTCTTCACACAAAATGCTAAACGCTGAGCTGCCTTACGCAGTGACACAGACTCTGCTTGTGCGTGGGACAGATTAGATGTGTGACAAAGAACGGACGACTCGACGGCGCATCCCACTGAGAGTGTGATTATAGTGACAGCACAACAAAACGAGGCAGAATGTTTGTCCTACACTTTCACCTCTGACGAAGAACTAGATACTGAAAGCACTGACTCACCACGCCTCACAGTATGCACCGAAACCCTGCCTGCTTCGTGGCAAAGCTCCATGACCTTTCGATGCCTGACCAAGTCCCAGCCTTCCCAACCTGCAACTCAAGTCAATCACTGGGAGAGCTGGTACCACTGTCACACACCGTTGAAACCAAACAGTTTAAGGGTCATCTCCCACTATCCAGGAGACCATGGGGAGAAGGTGCTGGCATTCAGCTCGCAGATAAACTTCCAGGACCGGGAGCGATAAGACAGCCAGCAGACCAAGGACAGCCTAATGACACAGTACACAAGCATGGCTATAAATGGCATAGCCAACTGTATGAAGCCCGAAATGCCTAGTATCATGGCCTGAGGGTGGCTTGCTCTGATCCATTTAACAAAGCAGCTCCCTGTTTTAAAAACAATGTCTGATAGCACAGCGTTATCAGCCGAGTGTGTCAGAACAGCGCACATGAAAGCCAGCGTGCTCTTGCTCAGCACACTGCCTATTCAGCTTCCAGAGCTCACTACACCACAATCATGTTTATTATGATTTTTAAGAGGGGGCAACACACATTGCTTTTACTGTCAAACACCGAAAAATGGATGCTTCATTATTGTGAGCTGCATGGATTGTGGGATCACATGAGGAATGTACAGCTGGTGAAAAATGGGTGAAAAAATAAGCATGTCACCCTGACAAGACACTCTCAAAAAGAAAAGGACAAAACCTGTCACTGCAGACTGCTGCATATTCCTCAAGAAACACAGTGATAAGTGAATCCTGCCATTTCACTAGATCCTGGTGGCTCTCCAGCTCAATTCTCATTATTGGGGGGGGGATGCATGTATACAACATTACTAAAGAGAATTTAAGGCCAATGCAACAGCATAATTGTTTAAACTATAGAAAGTAGGGATGGGTTGATCCACATTTCTTCAGTTTCGATTAGATTCCAAAACACAACTGCCAATACCACTACAGATTCCTATAAGAGGTCTTTT
>JAODJU010000039.1:5259492-5289709 GCA_026776725.1 Gnathonemus echidnorhynchus
ATAAATTAAAAAAAATATTTTTAAACTAGTGCATACAGATAAAAAAATGTATGCCAAAAAAAATCTTTAAATTATGCTACTACACACAAGCTAGCGACTCCCAAATCACCCACTGCTTTATTCATATTACTCGTGTTGTCTCGCACAATTGCATACACTTTGTTTAGTGGGATTTTCCACTAAATGCTACTCCCACCTCAAAACTTTTTTACAAAGATTGCAAATCACTGTGCTACTAGTTTCCAATAAAAGTGTAAAATACTTCCAGATCGTCACCCTCTTAGCTGATGTTCTTATGCTCCTCTTACTGCAAAGGGTATGTGCATGATGTCACACCCACTGAGTAGTGAGTGGCAGTGTTAACGTTCAGCTTGAATGCCGCAAAACACATTTTTAAAATGGCAAAAGAGCTATCGTGTGATTGTTACATGTTAAATCTATCTGTACAATCAGACACTATCTTTTTAGATTGCCAAGCATTGGATGTCGATCGATCATGTATAGCTGATACCCAATCTGTCAAATAGGTTTGGATTGGCGCCGATATCGATCCCAATCTCTAATAAAAAGTAATTCCCCACTAGTAACCAATAAAGTATACCATAAACACCAAAATTGTTTGTTTGTTTTACGTGAAAAATTTGCAGCCTGGACTCTCAAGCTGCAAAGCATGAAAACATTGAAAACATAATTCAAGTGGGAGGTGTTGGAAACAAATGTCACGTTTCCCTGTAAATAAATAAAAGCACTATGCAGGCAGCAACATCCACCAATCAGGCAGCTGTTAGTAGGTCGTGGCCACTCCCCATGCAGGTCAAGCTGCTGGGAAGATCAGCACCCGGACCCCGCCCATTTCCTTCCTCGGCGCTGACGCCACCCCGAAACACTAATACAATGACAGCAGAAACTTCCCTATGAGTAAGCCCTCGTCTGAAGGGATAAAAGAAATGACGACTGCAACCTCCTCACCAGTAACCAAATCAACAGTAAAATGGCAATCACTGTACCAACTGCAGTCTGAACATTGGCAGGACGATATAATTTCCTAAAAGTTCGGGTAAGGCAAGGTCAATCAATTATACCAAGCCACAGCTGTAGGGTAATTAGCGTCGGGGGGGATGGAAATTTAAATTAAGCAGGAAAAAACAGAACAAAGACAATGGCTTAAAGTACAGTATGGCAATAACTCTAGTCCCAAAATGACTGAGGAAAAGCCTGTGCACTCACACCATCAGGGCCACATCCATGTTATTTACACATGGGGTGGACATTGAAGTCCAGGCTAGCCGAAAGACACTCAGTGGGTACCTCTCCCTGTGGGACAGAAAGCCCTCTGGGTACACTTTCTGAAGCGTGCTCTGCAATTTACGCTCAGAGTGCCACGGGCTACCAGCTTCTTATAAAACAAGCCGCAAGGGAGAAACCATTCATTTTTCTCCGGAGCGGCAGTTAACTGCCCCACAGTACTGGAGGTCCGGGGCGGGGAGATGCACACGCACCTCCTTAGCCACCAACGCATGAATCCTGCAATTCCATTTTTCAGATCAAAAAAAAATAATAAAAACACGTCCCACGTCACAAGCTCAGTGATCTTGAGTCAGCAATTAGTGTTCAGTGGGGCCTTAATTACTCTGATACTTAAAAAGGAAAAACATCAGCCAGAACCTTTCAGACTGTCATTTTAGGCCTTGTTGTGAAGCACCACATCCCTGATTATATGCATGTATGGTTGTCGGTCTGATTAAAATACACCCTTGCGCAAATATGCAAGTGCGTCAGTGGGAAGGGGGCTTCCTAAAGTACTGCTTATGAAAAGCCTTATAAAAATTAAGTTTCATATAAACCTGTTTACAGATCTCCAGCTGATTAAAGTGGCTTTAATTTCAAAAAGGTTCAGATAATGTTCAGATACCCCTAGGTGGCAGGACAGGCCTTTACCAAACCAGGAGAGCTGTAAAACATGACAGCTGTGGGAGCCCCCCCCCTATGGGTAGCTGTTCTTTTGTATGTTTTAAATTAAATTTTTACTTCTTTTTTTTTACTGAATAGCTCAAAGTTAGGAAGGGCATGTTCATTAGCCCAAGTGCCCAATGAGTGAATGGCAGGCCAAACCAGTCATGTAACCGTCAGTACCAGTCTTGTTCAGTCTGACGGCAAAAAGCAAGGCCTCTGAACTAAGAAGCTTCTAAAATAAAAATAAAAACACACAGCCAAAATCTTCACATTTTCAGAGAACCAAAATTAATAATGAATAAGTAAATCAATAAAAGTCATGCCATGCAAATTAGTTAGACACACAAAGAGAGTCAGCAGAGAAGTATGTCACTTCCTGTACTGACAGGATACAATGACAATGTCCAGACCGGTCTTCTCAGCCTGAGTGATAGATCAGCTAAGTCCAGGTGGCCGGATCAGAGCGAAGAGACAAGGTGCCCCAAGAACAATGGTGACAGGGAAGCTGGCGAGCGTTAGTGTGTGGTAAATGCAGAACCAAGTGCCTTTCATTAGGCGGAACTAACATGAAGCTGATTGAATTGTTAAGGGCTATTAAAACCAATTTGGACAAAGCAATTTAATAAAGCTAAGGTCCCCAAGAACGGCAAGCCGCCCAACGGGAGCTCTGGCTGTCATCAGCAGAGGTCTGGAACGGCTAAATCACAAGGGGCCCGAGGGAGGGAGATAACCGATAGAGCAGTTCCTTATCGGTCAGATTAGGCTGCTGTGCCATGGTCATCCAAAGGTCCAAGAGTGAGGCTGAGAGTCACTGCTGCAGACAGTGGACGAGATGCAGAATCCTGACCTCTAAATGGCCCATCAATGCTCAGGTCACAAGAAGATCCACACTGTATGTGGTGCATGTGCAAAAGCCATCAACACAAATCAGCAGACCTACCTGTCGGCTTGATTTCTCAAAGTGTCGTATTGACCAGGCTACTGTTAATGAGACGCAATGATTTGCAAAGTGCCCAGGACAGGCCAGGCCAGGCCCAGCCCTGGTGACTCCAACATGTATCCCAACACACTGCAGCACATGCATATTGACAACCAGGAAGAAAAGGCACCCCATTAATCTGAGAACACAACTGCTCCAATAAAATTAACAAGAAATAAAGATCAAATGCCTGTGTTTATTAGACTGGACCACAAACCGGTAATCAAACAGAGCTACTGGAATTCACCCTGGAGACCTGAAACAAACCACAGTAAGATACCCCAGCCACCGCAACAAGCCTCACTCAACCCTAAGCATTACGAAATGTCTAGACTCCTGAGATGAGCTGGACCTGGACAAGCAAAACCCCAGTGACTCTTAAGCCACAACCGGAATGCCACCATTGTTTAATGATATGATCATTTTTGCAGCAATATGCTTACAGGTGTCACCAGATTGTTAAAAAATTTTCCACCCAAACCTGATACAACTAGTCACCCGTTCGCAGTTCCACAGGAGGAAACACTTTTCCTCCCATGACCAAGCTCACGGCACAGACGGATGCTGGTGACTCGGGTGCCAGTTTGCTTTTCCATTGCAGAGCAGGCGGTAGGTGAGCCGGGCCATGTAATCAATCACCATGATGACCGACAGCCCCGCAAATCACCCAGGCGGGCATTTAAACAGCGCTGACGGGTCTTGATAAATTTGGAAAAATCAAGGCCGCTCTGTGGCCCCACACTGGAGACATTGTTTTGTAGGCTGCCTCGTCGTGGCATGGCCATTTATCGCGACCCAAGGAAGTATGATTTACACCAGACCCTCTGTTGTTCATGCAAGGCCACTGGGTTTAATGAGAAAAGGTCCCATTCATGCACGCCCTGTAAATCCTGAGAAGGTACCAACACGAGTATTAAAAGACAAATCCCAACAACTGGAACTACCTTCCCAAAATGCATCTGTCTGTACAGAAGTGTCCTAGAATGACGCTGTAGCCCCACACCCTTTCTAAGTTCTCTGGTGACTGCAGTGACTCCTAAGAAACACAGCACCTTTAAGAATAAACAAACGGTGCCATTTCTGAGACAAGCCAACTGCTGGGTCCCGGGAAAGTAGCCTGCCGACTTCTAGGTGCCGAAACCGAGGCCCCATGGTCCTTTGGGGATGCCAATTTTTTGTCATACCTAGTGTGATGGGGGCAGGGAGGACCTGTGCGGACTGTCGATACAGGACAAACACTGCCAACCTGTCACGCTGACTGAAACCGTAAAATGCCCTGAAGGGTTAAAAGAAGAAAGTCGAACGAGAAGCCAAGAGCCAAACGTCGATAATTCTCACCCCCAGCGAATGTCAGCGGACAGTGATGTCAGTCCGGGGTCAACAGAAAAACCTGAAAAGCATCTAAGAGCCTGCCTAGCTGGGGGAGGCTACGTATGAAAGCCAGTGTCAGAAACTGTACATTCTTGAAGGAAAGCCAGCATAAAAGCTCTGCTCTTTGGGGACGTGGAGGTGAAGCAGAGGTGAGAGGCGCCCAAAGAGGGACGCACGAGCGCTGTGGGATAAGCAGCTCATGTCTAGTAACGCCTCTATCACACACGTGCTCTGCAGAAAATGCTCTTGGCCCCTTTTGTCCCACAAATTCCAGTGCGTACAGCAAAACAAGAAGGGGATCCATCTCCATTAATGGATCAGGCTAGAATGCCAACCTCAGTACAAGTCTTTGATTGTTTTTCACGGGACATCATTCAGACTTCTCTAATAGCCAGAACAGTGACAGCGAGCTTACACAAACACTCCTTTCACCAAACTGTACAGGGTGCCAGTGCCGGAGCATACAAAAGGTACTTTCTGAACAAGCAAATGCAGCCTTTAATTTCAGTGGGAAGCTTTCAGCAATCCCCAAACTGTAAACACAGACTTCTAAATTCATTGTTTACACAAACTCATAAAATAATTCATAAAAGAAATAAATTCTAGGTAGTTAAGCCCATTCACCTGTAAATAAAGTTTAAATCAGACAAAAACATTAAATCACTTTGTATTGTATTACATCATTAAAACAGATTCAAAGCAGGTAATTATTGTGTATATGTAATTGACTGACATTGTGTTGGCCAGTGAAGAGATCTCATTACCAAGAAACAGGGAGAAGGCATGAAAAATGAAATATCTACTAGCTGCTTCGGGTGACCTAGTCGTGCACCTCTGAAGGTCTCGCCGCCTGGGCTCTGGAGATGTCAATGAATTATGCAACAGCATACGATCCACTTAAATCAGCCTCAGAATGACTTTGGTGCACAGGAATAAAAAAGAAACGTGCTGACGTACATTATCCAATTATTGACAGTAAGACAAAATAAATAAATAAAGTGTCGCCTTCAGAGATCAGGGCACCAGTGGCCAGAAGGAAAGCAAAGAGCCGCGGCCGAACGGACCAAAATGAACGCCGCAGGGTCCATTCTGAGGGCCATCTGCATCACCGGATCAGGGGCCTTGGAGGCCCTGTACACAAGCTGACGGAAGGAGGCCAGTGGCTCAGCCAGACAGCACACCTGACACCCAAGACTCCTCCCTTCTTCAGGTTTCCCTTCCGATGAGCAGCTAATTATCTGTATTCTGAGATGGGGGGGGGCTAGAATCCTAGCATTACCATGGCTACAGCCATACCACAGCACAGTAGAAAAAGTTGCGAAACATTTCGAATATTTGAACGTGTCCTGCCTCTATGCCACTGAAAAATTAAAAACAATCTCGGCTCCCGCTGAAGCGCTCCCCACTGAATTGAGTTTTGCAATGACTTTTTAGGCGGCGCAAGTTACGGTTCATAGTATTTTTTGTTGAACTCATCACGCCCAGCTCCGCGTGACAGCAAGCTCCATATGGAGTTAATTTCTGTGAGCGAAGCGTGCATTGAACCCAGAAGGTCAGCACCTGGACCTGAAACACCCACCAGAATCAGACACTGCACAGCTATCCAGTGCGGCCCAGCCCATCCGTCAACGCCAAACTCCAGATCCGCAGCAGACTCCTGACTGCATCCGCACGCCAATGGCTCCGGCCCAGAACTGTCTTGTGGCCACACAACCGGCGAGCAGCCATAGAGCTGCACCCTCGCAGCTGCAAGCAGCCCCCAAGCTCCGTCTCCAGCCTCGACACCTTAGCCCTGATCAGGACATTCTGCCTGTCCCTAAGCAAAATAAAGACATCTGTACTGCAAGGGTCCATCCGATTTACATTTCTGGGCAGGGCTCGACATTAGGATCAAAAAAAATCCAGAGGACTAATTGTTCTTGGAAACTGAGACCACCAACGGTCATCTTTGAGACACACGTTGTCTGCCTGTTACTGCTTGCAGCTGAGGCTGAACCACAGAACAGTGGAAATTAGCATTATCCCCATGGTACATGCTTCAGTCCACATCCCCCCAACCCCAGTCAGGCCATGATTTGAGAAGTTTATCTATCACAAGGGACAGCTGAACCATCTCCATGACTGGAGCAGCAGGGCTGGGCCCCATGGGGGCCATTTCCTCTGAGGGCCACACTCTCATTCCTGCGTTATCTGTCCCACTACTCATCCAAAAACCCAGGCCTGTTACACAGTGGGACCAACCCCACCTTACAGGACAGCCCTGCTTATCTGCTATATCCGACGGCCTGGGCCAGGATGGCGCCTGCCTGCTCCCCCCCCTCCCACGTGAGACGCAGACCTTTCCTGCGGGGTGTGGCGTCAGCTGCGGGCGGACTCGCGCTCCACTGTTTTCCCTGCTAGGCCTCCATGATCAGCAGAGACCCAGCTAAACGCGTGCCAATGGCTGCCAAAAGGGCCTTCCTTGGTTGTTAATCTTCCCAGACTCAACAACAGCCCCCCCCCCAAAAAAAAAAGCTGAAATGCAGACCATTGTGTGTGTCAATTCATGCCTACAGCTGCAAATTAAGCTCTTCTTAGTTCAAAATAAAAGGCAGAACTTCTGGTCATCTTCAGACTAACTAGAGCATCTTTAACTGAGTGGTTCATTTGTTTCGCAGAAGTGAGATTCCCTTGAAATGCAGCACACCCAAGGCACCGGTTGCTCAACATTTCAATCATAACACCCGTTTAGCAGGTGGGGATTCTGTAGACCTGCCCTCTTACATAAACAAGCAGAAACAGCTTTATGACAAACAGGGAGGAGCAAACACAGCTACAAGGAAACCTCACTCTAGAAGAAAACAAACGGCACAGCACAAAAGGGAGGAAACTAAAAGAAAGAAACAAAAGGCAAGCAAGAAAGCCACAAACCTCTGGTCAATGGCGATACAAAGCTTCACTAGACAGAAGGCTGTGAGAGCAGCTATATGCAAGGTGCCGGGACAGAAACCCATGAAGCTGAACTTTCAGCCATGGCCTGGCAACCCACACCAGGAACCTGACAAGCGCACGCAGTATGGTAGCTCATCCTGACTCATTTTCACAAGGTTATGCAAAGGAATTCCATTTATGTTTAGGGGAGCAAATAGGTGATGCATGGTTTATTAAATACTGGCTGAGACGATGTATACACCACTAAAAAAGCAGCACAAATGAAGGCTCTCACATAGACTAAACTTGACCAACACTGGATATACTTCAGATACACAACAAAATCAGACCTAAAAGTCTCATAATTCAATACACTACATTATTCTACCTAATATTAAATCATTAGGGACACAAACCCTGATGTCCTGGGAGTCGTTAGAATTACGCGACAAGGCTACTGCTATTGGAATCAGCAGACACACGTAAACAGCCAAGGCAACCGGCACATATGAGACCCAGAGAGCCTCGGCGTACCGAGAAGGCTTTGCATGCGCCAATGGCCACCGTCTGAGGGAAAGCCCCCTGCCGCGTCACTTGAAGCAGCGTCAAGCAAACAAAGAGACACATTCCCACATGTGAGACACACCACAAAATAGTTGGCTGGGCAGCACGCGTGAAGAAATCGTGCGGACTGGAGCGACCCATTGCCGCCCCCACATAAGGACAGGAGCCATGGCGGACCGGCGCTGAATTTCCCCTCGGTAAGCAAACTAAAGGCAATAGGATAAGTGCTTTTTCCACACGTGGACCATCCTGCAATAATAAGCCTGATAAAAATACAAAAATAAGCGAGCTGCGGAAAGGCGGGATGAGGGAAACGCTAAGAGAAGTGGAGCAACTGATAAGGCAAAGGCCCTGCTGCTCGATCGGGGCGCTCAGTACCACCTGAGCATGTGTGATGTACAGTGGTCAGAGGCACATGTGGACTGTGTGACAGGCCCTCGCCTAATGTGAACTGGGAAGTCCACCAGTGGCTTGAGAATGGTTTGACAGACAGCAGCAATGGCCCAAGGGGGCAGGGAAGGCAGACAGAAGTAACTGCTGGTGCATCCCAAGATATTAATGAGGCCTGACATGCCAAGTCCAGAGATAAGTGCCACCCTTCCCTAGTTATGAGATCCATCTTCTTACCCTGGTATTCCATTCTCCCCCCACCACACACACACACACAAAAGCAACAAAGAAGTGGCTGTCTGGAGTTCCGGATCCACCCAATAATAACCAGTACAAAGACAAAGCCCCATGAGACTTATGGGGAACGGGCTCTACGACACAGACTGAAGCAAGGTCTTCATCTTGATCAAACCCTTGAAATTAGCTTTAAGCACAGTTACATAATCCTCTCAGTGGCAACTATATCGGTCTCGTACATCTCACCCTACACAAACAAATGGATGAAATCGCTAGAACTATTAAACAATGGCACAAAGAAATCTATACTACATGTATATGTACAGCTCAACCCAGAAACAGGGGTGCCCAGGGCAAACCTTTCGGGACCAGATACATCTGGGAGAAAGAAAAAGAAGAGGAGGGTAAAGAAGGAGCAAAGCATTGCTGCTATCTTGAGGTGCGACCCCAGTGATATCAGAGGCTACAGAGATTTGCACTGTGGGACCAGTCAACAGTCCACAGGCATGAAAATGAAAGCACCGTGACAAGACTGTGTACACAAGAGGAACAGGAAATGAAAAGGAAGCAGGACACCCAGACAGTGCTGGCGGTCGGCTCGGGACCCCCACACACGATCAGTACCGGCGAGACTGATGACGCACAGCGAAGCACAACACGAAAAAAATGTGGGTGGATCACATTTATAAACAGCAGCCTTATGATTGCAACAGAGCCACTACTTTAAATACATTCTCAGTTTGCACACACAAAAAGATGAGGGAAAAGAAAGGTAAGGTGTCTATGCAGAGTGAAACACTAATGCAGTTCAGCAAGTTAATTTCAGTCAGGCCCCTAAGGACATAAAAATAGAAAAAGTTGAGAATAATCAAAATTTGGCTGCTTGGCATGATGGACCGGCCGACAAAGGCCCAAGGAATGTGTACAGTGCAGGGGGGGAACAGGGGGGTTGCAGAAGGGCACTGAGCAGGCCAGACCAAGCATCAAGTAACCCCCCCAAGAAGGGGCCATGCCAGGCCAGGCAGCTGAAGCAGGGGCTCCATCTGCCTTGGGGCAGCCCCCCCCCGGCACCACGCACCTGGTCACCGGCCTGTGCATCTCTGGCAAAAGCTCACGTCATGCCAGTCAGAGACTACGCCAATGCGGTGCTCCGAAAATCAAGTGTTGCCGTTACCCAGTTTCTGAAGGTTTGGGGAGCAGGCTTTCATTCAGCGGGGAGCTTAAGCGGGTCAGCTTCATATGATCAGTCAGGTGTAGAAAAGCCTTCAGTGAGTCGCACATTTCTGACTCCAAAATGACGCACGAGGCAGGCTGTAATCATTCAGAAAAAGCTGATTGGATGGGACTCACAAATAGCCAACACAGCAGAAGCTTTTTAAACAGGAAAAGGTGACTGATAACCAGTCTAAATAAAGAACACAATACAAACTGTTTGTCAGAGAACAGAACAGCAAGAAGCATCACTGAAAATGGACAGCAGATTAACAAGCACACTATTTTTAAATGGATCATTTTGCTTCCTGATATCTTAAAGGAAACAGACTTAGAAATTTCAGTAATTAGCCTATTCACTCTACGGGGGAAGTATTTGAACAGATTTCATTTCATAGCTGTCGACGAACAGAATAAATATTAAGTTAGTCTGGGAATAGTGTCTCCATCAAAGCAACAAGAGCCATGTATTTTTACAAGCATCCTTCTTCCACAACCACATATTCTGTAAACGGTCAGTGAACCTTGAGCCTATCCCAGGAAGCTGAGGACACAAGGTTTCTACAGGAAGGGTACCACCTCTATATTAATCCCCATCTACAGGGAACCAAGTATAGATGAGTTCCACAGGGAAGCGGAAAAAAGAAAATTAGAAACTGCTGAGTGAGGTAATACGTGCATGTGACTAAGCAAAAAGCAGATTGTTAATAAAATGTACTTCAAAACATCACAAATCACATCTGTGTTTAACATCTCAGGACACATCTCCCTAGCCCACAGAAAAGTCATAAATATGCCATGACTGGCTTCCACAGGGGGTTTAGTGGTTAGTAGCACAGGGACAATATATCGACATATCTGAGGTAACCGATTACAATAATATGTTAATTAGTGCGGTGTATGTCGACATCGAGTTATCACAAACTTTGAAGAGGGCAAGATGACAAACTGCACTACTAAATTTTAACTAAATTTAACTTTTGCTATCATCCATTGATTCCTAACCTGGAATATATCATTTTAATTTGTTTGGAAAGCTTTTTAGTTTGCATAATGAATTAGACACTAAAATGTTGACATTCTGATGGCGAGTGTTTAATGTTTACTTTTTGGTATTTGCTAGATTTATTTATTTTTTTTAATAATCAAAATTTTTAATTAGATTATTCAACAAATTAATCAGATTAGTCGACAAAAAATTGTCAATACAAAAATAATCGTTAGAGGCATCCATAATAGTTAAGGACCTGGATTTCGGCTAAAAGAAAATTCAAGTCCCAGGAAAGGCTCCGGTATTGTATCACTTATCAAAGCTTCAGCTGCTTCAGTAAGTACACACTTACATGACTTTGGGACGTAAGCCATGTATCATACACTGCTTTGGATAAAATAACTTCAGTGGGAGGAGCAGAAGAGCCAGCCATCCAGCCAGCCTTCATGAGGCCACATCTCATCCTCCCCTCCGGGGTTTGTTCTTCTAAGGATATGTGAAAGACAAACATTGTTGCTCGACAGATTGCTTGCACACGCACCACTGACCATCAGGCAGCAGCCCTGCTCAGATCCACTTTGGCACTGGTAAACTCTGATGGGGGGGGGGTGCAACCTGTAGCAGAGGTGGACTACAACTGAACCAAAGTGCACACTACCATGTAAACTGCTGCAAGCTGGGCAGCTCTGGATGCCCTTTGCAAATATGCAACGGATGAAAACAAACTGACCTTACAAGGAAAAGTAGACACCAAGTGAAATGCAAACCTGTCTTGGAAAGTATCAAATAAAAACACTTTGGATAAGATGCTTTCATTTCCCCCTAGATGTTAAAAATACCTACATTGACAACACAAAGATTAAGACCCATGTGCCACTTTTAGGCTTAAACTCCCTTGGTCAGCATTAGCCAATCTGCTGTTCCCCACCATACAGCAAGCCTGTCAGGCTGGGAGAGAAAGAGCAGACCACAGGTGTGTGACAACTGGAGAAAAACAGAGCCATGCCTGTGTTTTAAAGCATTTAAGCACATGCTATACCTACACTCTTGAGATTGCCCTACAAAGCCTACAAAGGTTGATGACAGCATATGGATTGAGAGACCAACACTTTCTAGTGGGGGACAACCCACAATTAGCAAAAAGAAGAATCTAAATGGTCAGCATATTGGCTGAGTGGCAGGTATGAGAAGGCCAGTCAACTTTTATGTCACTGGTTGAAGCATGGAGAAAATTGTTGCTGCTCTTCCCACCTTCATCCAGGTCAAAAAAAAAAAACTGTCAACAATAGAGAGATATCCATCGCTTCCTATTTAAAATCTACTGCAAACCTTGACTGGAAATGAAAACAGTGGAACAGCAACATGGGGCTTTGAGTTATCATTGCTCATTTTCTAACTTACTGAAGCATAAGCAGTAAAGCTGCCCCATCAAACAGAAACAGCAAAGCTCAACAAAGCATGAATCCAACCAACCAGAGGGTCAAATTTGGGCATAAAATCCTTGCACCACATGGACTCCTACTGACTTGACAGGAACAAGCTACTTTTTATGGACTTGAGTACAAGGCAACTACACTGCAAACATGAAGGAACAATTCCAAAAACAGGCAAAAGGGATCTGTGCAGAACAAGCCCTTTCGAGGACAGCACACTACATCTGGGATGAATGTGATACTTCCCTCCTTGATCTACCACCTTCTTAATCAGAACTGATACCCTACTGGATGGAAAAATGCTGTTGCGTTGTTTTAGACTCCTAAGTCCTAAGTATCAGGTATTTGGCAAAACTTCAGTTAAAACAGGTTCATTGTCAGCAATTTCAATTAGTTGTGTGAATTTAAAAATATTTACCTCATGTACTGGTTCAAACATTAAGACACTGTGATAATTAAGCTCAAGAAGCACATTTTCCTCTATATCCCAAACTATTCCACAGTAAGTGGTGCAAAACAAATCTGACTATAGCCACTAACAACGTAAACACAGCAAGATGGGAAAAGACATGTAAACAAGAAGAACCTCCCTGTACCTGAGGGCTCCCAGCACTGTGATTGGCTGATTCTAACAAATATTAGCAATGTTTATTCAGTCATCTGAAACTGGTCACCAAAGGTAATAAAGACATTAGTATTGCCATAACACCTATTTATAGTATTAGTGGTAAACATGGAGCAAATGAAATAAATCCATTCTGTGTAAAGACAGCACTGCATTTGTTTATGGGGCCTGCAATTATTTTACACAGTAATAGTACTTTTAAAAACATACAGCATTCAAGTTGTACAGTAATTGTAATATTTCTCTTGGCAAAAAAGATGGATTTATATGAAGGAGCAAAAGCTATCTTAAGCATCAGCAGGGTTTGATTAAAGCAATGAGCATGAGCCACTTGACATCCTTTAGCCAGCAAGTAGGTGTTACCATGGAAATTGGGTTTTTAATCCCTTAAAAACCACAGAAACCTGTAGGAAACAGACCCATAACTCTAAAACAAGTTAATCCCGGATGAGTAATTGCTTTTAATCAATTCATTTGTTTCCCTGTCGGCTTACACAAAAGTTCAAGCCCTGGGTCGGAGACTGGAGAGATTCCACATGGTTTTTAGGTTTTATTAAAACCTCTCCAATGCGCTAAAACGACTCCCAAATTCCAAATAGCTGAGTGCTGACGTCCGCTCGGATACCCGCAAAAGAGAGCTCCCCCCACCCAGTATTGCACAAAACACAAACTCCCAGCCCTAACCCTAAGCATCCCCCACTGATTAAATGTGCTCTTCTAATTTTATTGGTCTCAGAAGTGCCAGGTTTTAAAAAAAGCTTACGATCTCACTCAATATTGATGTACATTTCTCCTTCCTACGTTTTTGCATCAGTAATTTTAAGGGGATGCACACCATACACTGCAAGTATATAATGCACTGCTTTGGATTTCTGAAAACAACTTGCTTGATTAAATACCCAGCGTGCCCATTACAGATAATAATCGTTTATATGGCGGGATAAACAGCCATTACTATTAAACCGGGGTTCATGGGCTTAAAACGTCCATTTATACCAACTCTAATTAGATGCCACCACAATTAACACAGAGAATACAAAGACAGGCATTGGTTCGCTTCACCACCCAGGTGTATGATCTGGTTTACGTACATCACTAAATTTCCATGGACTGCTTTTAGTAACTTCTTTTGAAGGGGTACCAATTAAAATTAATATGACGCACTGTTTTTCAGTTTTAAATATCTTGTTTAAAACCGAACCCTGTTAATTTGTCACTGTAGGCTGGCCATCTTATTTATCTACGCGCCAGTGCAACAAATCAGTGCATCTGTAATGACGTGATTTAATTCAATGCTGCTCTACAAATAGAGTAGGAGACACTTCTGCTGGCTCTGCATAGACAAACTGGAAGTGACAAACATAACAGATACACAAGTGTCGAGGTCGATTTACTGTCTGCTAGGGTCACCACCGCCGCCAACCCCCCCATTCTGGATGCGCGCCTA
Source organism: Gnathonemus echidnorhynchus (assembly GCA_026776725.1). Classification (NCBI taxonomy): domain Eukaryota; kingdom Metazoa; phylum Chordata; class Actinopteri; order Osteoglossiformes; family Mormyridae; genus Gnathonemus; species Gnathonemus echidnorhynchus. Next base: position 5,273,605 of record JAODJU010000039.1, read on the forward strand.
AAACAAAATTTCCTGTCCAATAAAAAAAAAAAATGAAAACCGTAACTCGGCTGCAGGTGACTTCATACCTAAAACAGAGCCGCTCACCATATGTTTAGATTGAGGTCGGATTCCGCATTTTTCCCCCTGTTTTATGTGGTTTTGGATATATCAAAGATCAAAGCAGCCGAACCAGTACTAAAGTACTTGATAACGTAGAAGGCAAAGCAGCTTTAGCTAATTTTATCGCAAGCCGACATTAATATTCATGTGTACCGGGTAACGCTGGCCGGCGGTACCGGGGCAAGCTCACGGTCTCACAGGTAGATACGTCAGCCGCCTCGCGGGGAAACCATCACGCCTCGCGCAGTTAGCCGTTAGCTCCGGCTCGCGACCCTTTAAATGTCTCGGATTTCGCCTTAATGTGGGGTCTGGAAAGCGAGAAAAGAGCCTTTCCCCCGCCCGGCCGTCATGTGTAGGAGCAACGCCGGCAGATACTAAGCCAAGTTGCAAAGCGACTAACCATAGTCGTACGTGGGGCTATTCCCTTGGTTTTCAGCACAAACCGCACTTTGGGGCGGTTAATCATTAACCAACACCGAGAAATTCACACACAAACGTGTGGTACGGCTTGTTTTATATCGCAGAGATAGATAGATATAGCTGTACCCGGGCGTACGTATATCTTGGGTGGTGTGGGGGACCAGAAATAAGACCGTTTTTAGCGACCCGATGCACTTGTTCAGCGAAGCGCACAGCTAACCGCCGAGCCAGTGCTGGATAACAACCCGTCATCGCTAAACGAGTTTCACACGCTAAACACCAGGCGGCCGGCCGTCCATCCACACGGCTTGTCCAGGCGCTCGTCACCCCGGTTCAAAATTACGTCGCTCAGTTTGGTTAAAGGCGCAGCCGGGCAGAGAGCCGGGCACAGCCTCGTTGCTTTCGGTAGCCGCGGCTGTGGACGGGCAGAGCCGGCCTCACACGGCCTGCAGGTCCCGGGAGGTCCCCGGGCTCACCTCCGTAGGTTGGCTGATCTCGAACAGGTCGAGCCGGTTGGCGTTCCAGTGGTTAATGATGTCGGCCAGCTTCCGCCGCTCCTCCTCCCTGCTCCCCGACATTCTCAATCCTCAATGGGTTCTCCTAACAGGGGAAAGAATTCCCTTTGTCCACAACGGAGACCTCGTGTCCAAGGACCGCGACAAAATAGAATAAAAGAAAACCATGCGCACAAAAATCTGGGTTTTGGAAGCGGGTCTGAGAGAACCGTATCTCTGTCAGCTAGCAACACACGTCGTTCTCGTTGTTAAGCGCTCCTGCCGTTTCCGTGTTCCCTCTGTTTCTCTTATCTCTCTCTCCCTCCCTCTCTCTCTCCCAGGGAAGAGCCGGCTACGTCTGGTTCAGCGCGTTCACGCCCATCTTCATGAGCTGCTGTCGTGCACACGCACAGCGCTATTCGTGCCTTTCCCTCCGGTCCGCGTGTTTAATGAATAGGTCCCATTCTAACACGGATCATTAAAAAACACTTTTGGTGGATCTTTACTACACACATGACCCTCATAAACCAAATAAGACTCTTATTAATATATGCATCCCGTATATGTATCATAATGGAGTTGCTATAATAATTGAATTTTCATTAAAGTGAATATGTGTAAGCACACATTATTGTATATTTACGATTTCTGGTTATGGGAAGGATGCCCAGAATTCATAAGCTAAAACCTACCCCCCTTTTGAGGTGAGTGCAGCGTGAATGCATGTGTTATATGTCACACTGCCTCGTCATTGTCATCACAGAATAGACCCCAGTACAGCCACTCCCTCTGCCCCTGACAAATGCCATGGGGATAGACTATTTGTGTCAGAATTCTCATATTAAAGGGCCATTGACTTTATTGCTTCTTACAGCCAAATCATTTTCAATGTAAACCTGCTTGACTCAAAGTTTTGTGTTTTTTTTTTTTTTTTTTTTTTACAGAGGGCAACATTACAGGGACAAGCATACCAAACCTAGTATGACTCCACTGTCAGTCAGACCCAGGATGAGAAACACTGAATCAAGTAAAACTGAGTGGAAAAATAATTTTTTTATCAATTTATTCATAGGCACTTTTATTTAAAGCAGCCTTCACTATTACATTTTATACAGTAGAACGATTGAAGGTTAAGTAGCTTTTTAAGGGCAGAGCAACAGGTTTCATCTTGGGACTGATGAACCAGTTGTGGTTGTCTCTTTAACTGCCATGTTAGCTCAGTCACATCCATAAGGGCCCTGTAGTCACACAGCAGCGAGCGGCTCTGCCGCACTCACAATGAGAACATCATACTAAAGCAAAGGAGCCTAGATTGGCTCGGCAGGTACAAAGCGAGTTCAGTATGTCATCCGATGCAAGCCTGTCCTTGAACCCATCTCATGCCACTTCAGTGCTGTGAAGTCTTTATCATGTTGCCAGCATGCCGATGTTTGCTGCTGTCATATAAAAAGAGCTTCAGGACAATTTCAAAAGTGCATGTTGAAGGGGAACTGGCCTGTGAACAGTCCCTGGGAATTATAGAAAGCAAAATGAAGCTCGGGGCACCAAACAGTGAAATGAGTTGGGACGAGTAGACTGTTAATGAAACAGTGACACAGTGATGATGGCCCTTATTACCTCCTGAGCTTTGCATTGTAAGCACCCAGGCTGCCCCCCCCTTTCTCATGGGATTTACCAGTGCAGTGTTTGGCAGTGTGCACAACCCACACCCAGCCCTGGAAAATGTGAGATGGAACATCACAACATCACAGAGGTTTCCTGTCCTGACATTTTATTTAGGCTGCCCTTGTGCTGGGGAATTACGTGAACGAAAACGATGTGTTAGCATGCATTTTTATGAATGTCGCAAAAGAGCCCATAAGCATTTTGTTATATAAAGACCCACTTTAAAATTGCTTCCAAAGCATTTTTCAAAACATTGATTTTTTTTTGATGAATTAGATTGCACAATATAAAAAAATGAAATAGTTAACAGATGTTCTTTAAATAAAAAGGTGCAAACATTGTGTGACATTCTAATTCACACAAATTTTCAGTAATGCACCATAACCTAAATAAGTAATGATATTTACCTCCAGTAGTGCAATGACATGTAGTCAGGCTGATTGGTGTCTTTAAATTGCTCATAGTGTATAATATAATGTGCTTTGATGCATTGGTGTCCTATCCAAGGTTTTGCTGCTTAGGTTAGGTTCCTGGCCTTCTCTATGAGCCTGATACAGATAAGCAGTTAGAAAACTGATGGATATTTCAATATACCCTCCCACAAATAAAGTGCACCCCCCAAAAAAAAAAAACCTGAAGTATCCTCAAATTATAGATGTCCTGGAAAAGGGTTGCAGTGCAAGTCCTGCTATTTTGTGTGAAAATACAGTATCCAAAGGATAGCATCTCCAGATGGGAGAGGTTCACACAGACGTGCTGAATTTCACGCATCACGTCCATCCACCAAATCAACTCACGTCCCACTGAAGGCTAGAACAGTCCTCTTGGCCTAAAAATGGTTCAGTGGCAGCGGCTTGATGTTTGTGGAACATGAAAACTGTCTGACTTGTGAGCCAGCGTTAAATGAACTGTGCTCCAAAGAGAAGGAAGGACAGTTTCTCCCTCAATCATGGATCACTGAAAGACTACAGTCTTCAGAGACATCCAGAAGGGCAAAATCAAGGAGTGACCATGGAGCTGGAAGTAGATTAATCAGGAGAGTGATATAACTATATTTATACTCTATCAGTGTCCTTTGAGACCTCACACAAAAGCCTGGTTCTGTCCCATCTTTTTTCGTCAAATCAGTTATACTAATTTGTTTCCAGTCAGTAAAGATGTCTGGGCATAAATATTTGTATTGGCAGAGCAAGGACTGGATAAATAACTTGGCCGTCATGTGTCTGACACGAGATACCATTAATGTTTGCCTTTGTGCCAGACGCATCCTTTGCACACATGAACAAAAAATGAACGTCCTTAATCCGTACATTAAATATTCATTCGCAAAATAAATCAATTCACACTGTGTTCGCACTTCTCCTTGGTTGCTTCTTTAGAAGTCTTCTGTGGAGGATGCTTATTAAAAATGGTTTGGACTAAGCTATTTCATGGAAGTAGGTTACTGATTGACCGTATAACCTGGCTCAAGGACAGAAAACATTTAAAGAGACAATGATTTCAATGCATGGGAATTTAAGATAGAGTAATTGTAACATAGTGTGAAACACACAATTGAATTAAGTAGTAGTATTGTTATGGCAAGGAAGTTTTATTTAAGCTGTTATTTTAAAATAGACAGGATAAGAGCTTAGTCAATAAAAACTAGCAAAACTGTTAAAGCATTCAAAAGCATTTTAAAAGCAAGTTTGTGTTTGAGACAGGTTTTACTGTTTCCTGGAAAATCCCAAAGATGATTCAAGTCCATGCATCTTTGGAAAGATGGCAACATGCTGATGTTTACGATTTTTTTTTGATACACTGTTGCCGCAGTTGCACAGGACCAGTTAAGATGAATTTTCTGCACAGTTCACTAGCTTGTAAAACTCTCTGATCGTAGGCCCAAGTTTCAGTGCCAAAAAATGATCAAACATTCCAAACTGCAAAAGTTGCACTTGTAAACCTGTCGTGAAAGTCCTGTTATCAGTTAAATTGATTGCCTGAAATGACCAGCGGTTCATTGAACTGTTGCATTGCATTGAGCTCCTTAATACGACCTATCGTATTTGGCTGCAGATGTCCTGTCATTATAGAATATTATTTAGTGTTGCATAAGACATCGAGAATGTAATCATGAGGACACTATTAAGATGTTAATGTAACCGTAAAAAGTGTGACCTTGTAACCTTTAGCAAATGCAGACCAATTACTGCTGCATGATGTAACCAACATAAGTATGTATCTGCACCTAATGTTAGCCTCGAAGATTCTGTATCTGTTTTTTGTTAGCCTTGGTTGTATGAATATGCACCTTATTCAATTCTGCAGCTTATCGCTACGCTGAAGGCTAAATCAGGTCTGTGGCTAAACATCACTTGGTCAGCTGAAACCGTCAGACCCGCTAATGTTTATCAATGAAACCTGGGAACAGTTTTGCTTTCCCACCGTAGTGTCCTTGGACAATTCTGTGCTTCTTGCTGTAACTGCAAAAAATACTGTCTCATTTATGTTTTTTCTAGAAGGTTCCATCAAAAAATGATTGGCAGCCCTATCATATTGAGCAGGGGATGTCATTGGAGCCCAAAAGACAGGAAATAATGATGGAGACATATAGGGGTATGGAGCACCTGAGCCTTGTAAGGAGAAAACAATGGAGAGATGATGCTTGGGATGAATATCGTGATAAGAGGCTCCTGACTCCTGATTTGGCTCTAGAGTAACCACAACATTATCGCTAAAGCTTATAAAACTCTCAAACATATATTTGGGGTTTGCTGACAATAAGAAATCGCACTCATTCTGAAAACCAACTGCTTGGTAATTTTATGACACACTGTGAGTCAGTGGACATTGCTGGCAGGTGGGAAACTCATCAGAAGTCAACCTGCATGTTACACAGGGTGGCCAACTTTGGTCAGCTGGCTGGCGTGAGATTTTCAATTAGAGACAGGTCTGCACACATATTTACATGTATGTAACAGTTTTATTACCTTGTAAATATCCGGTAGGGTTTGCAAACTACCCCAACGGTTTTAATGTTGCTAATTTTTGGTTTATAATGGAAAAATATAGATATGCATTTGCCATAAGATTTCTTGCGTGAGCGTAAGAGTCTGAAAGCGCAAGTCTCACGCCAGACCTGGCAACCCTGGTTACATGATGCATCAGGGAAGCAGGTAGGGGGATATTATCTGAAGGTTACTAGTCCAAATACCTGGCTGTTGCATATTTTCTTGAACTTCTTAACCAAAATCTCTCAAGTAATATATCTATCCATCCATCTTCCATACCATTTATTAGTATATGTACGCACATGTGAAGAACTGTAAATTTCCAGGTCACTGAAAAAAAAAGGTTGTCTAACTACAATGTACTTGCATCTGTCAGTTAGTAAAATGTTTTCCAATAGGCCTTGTTACAGTAGACCAAAGGTGAAGACAGAATACTAGACAGCTTATTTACTGCTATCCTGATATTTCTGCCATGTACCATAACTTACAAAGATAAATAAATGCATGTTTGTTATAAGCCATACAAAACATACAGTTCTTAAAATAAACTAGTTTTAGCCTCCAAGTATTTAGTCGTATATATAAACAGCAATGAAAATGAAACTGTCACATGCTTAACTGACAGCGAACAGCAAAGGGAGTCGTGTTTCGCATTACTTGGTCAGTTCCCAAGGCAACGGTGTATGGGAGTACAGGATGAGTGTTTCTGGAATGTGATAAGATTCTAATTTGTAATCAGAAATCTGAGGAAAGTGGCCACACTAGTTTCCCATCAAATACACATTTCTAGACAGAAAGAAAATATCAACAAGGGGTATCATAGTAATGCAGCTGTCGCAGTCAGATTTTCATACTTTCAGGCCAAGGCAAAAGAAATACTGTAGACAGGATACACAGGTGAAAAATGCAGGGACTCACACAATCCTATCAAATAGCCATGTGCTGAGACACATCGCTTTGCCAAAAATAATGTACTTGAGTCATTCCTAATTTTGCAACTCATACCGGTTCCATTGCTCTGAGAACTATATTATATATTTGATTCCTATTCTGGGATCTGCTTGCATATCAACGCAGCCCATTTTTAAAAATTGAATTTCCATATTAGAGAACTCTGACATTCCTCTGTATGTTTATGAAGAAAATAATGTTAAGTCAGGAGTTACCAAAAACTATTCACGGAGCCCAAGGCAGAGATAAGATCACCCGAAACAGGAAGCGGCACAGCACTTTGGCATTATGGTTTCCTGCTGTGGTTTCTGATTCAGCCCAGTGTGAGAGAGATGGACCACGCATGCATAAATATGTCAGTAATGTAAATTTGTGTCATATGCATGGTCTACTATACACATTTTGGAATAAATAAAAATATCTACATATATATGTGTTTTAAAACATTAGTTTAATACTCAATAACAATAGTAACTGTAAACATTTCATGTACTATTTAAGATGTATTACAAAAGGGAGGATCTATCATTGTTTATACTTTAATTATGCTGATTGAAATATTGAAGTCTCATTGCAAGCCGGACAAAGACTTTCCCGAAAGGTTTCCATTTTTGGACTATTTACTCAAACCTGCATGGATTACAAAAAGACCAGACTCGCGATCAAATGGTTTCCGGTTCAGCTTCCAGGATCGAGTTCACCGTCTTAACTGCGAAACATTTAAATTACGTCAGATAGCATCATCCTCAAAGTAATTAGATGTGACGTAAGGCAGGAGCGACTGATTGGCTCCCCCGCCATGACTGGAATGGATTATCTCACCAGCACCAGCGCAGATGATTGGCCATCAATCAGGTAGCACAAAGAGGTAAGTAATCCACGGAAAAGGGCTGCCTGGCTGCTAATGGGGACAGATAAGGGGCCGTATATCGACGGATCGAGTAAAGAGTCCGCGACGTTAGGCGCGGCCCATCTGTCCCATTTCTCTCACATGCTCAATACTCACAGAAGACCTGCAGCTCACCCTCGCCACGGGTAGAAACCGGGCTGCTAATGCAATTCCGGGGACAGGCGAGAATACTGCCGGCTCCGGAGCCTGTTCCAGGCCACCTCTGCGTCCTGAGCGGCGGGGACTCGGTCAGGTGCGCGGGGCTGCGCCCGGAGCGCATTTCTGGCACCATCGCTTATCGCGGCTGCAAGCCGGAAATTACGGTTTATCAGCAGACGGGCTCTTGACCCAGGACTGAACTGTCAGCAAAATGAGCAGCCGGGGCTGCATCGCTCATCACCGAAGTGACAGGCCTGACTTTTGAAATTTTGAGCATAACAGCCCCCTGTTCTTTATCGGTACAATGAACAAGAAACGAACAATGAGAAGTCAGTCACATGCCTGCCTGGGGTCATGTGACACTGTTCTTAAATTACAATGGCTCCATTATTGCATACCTTATACCTATAAACGTAAGACAGGTATGAGCCAGCCATTTCGTGCATAATAGAGAAAAAATGCGAACAAATAATTCACAATTATATAGCATTTTCTAAAATGTAAAATTTAAGTAAAAGTTTAGAAGCCACATTTACACAAAGAACACTGCAAATCCCAAGAATAAAACCCAGAGTTCAGTTCTTTAATCACTAAACTGCTGTCCTAAATGAATATGTATAATCTCTGAAGTTAAAAGCCTATTTTAATTATTTTTTCCTAATCTAATATCAAATGGCTACTGAGCATAAAACTGTTGCAAATTAGTATTGGATTTAATTCCCAAAAGACTATGCATTGGAAAATATTTATTGCTTTTCTCCTACATATTTTTTATCATATTTCCTCATTAATCTTGTTTTCTGATTTCATCACAAGATTTCCCTCTGGGCTGCGATAAGTTTAAGTCTTAGATATTTGCACTTATTCCGAAGAGCCCAGAACGGCTGGTTCAGATCCTGACATCACTATTCGTATTTCAGCTGCTGCCTGACCACTGAGAATAAGATGACTCTGTGCTTTACACACATCTATCTTTTCCCTTTAAAGTATTCGATGATTTTTTATATAGGCTGGACTATTTCCAGGACTGACTTTTCACAGCAGACTCTCCGCAATTTCAGGTTTTGAACATTTTATACTGATGCTAAGGACAATACACAATTTGTAGGTCTGTCAGCTGTTGCCTGACGCCTGTCTATATTCCCTCTATGTTCCTAATGCTGCACTTACGGCCATGGAGTAGTCTTATCCGGTTCTTTCTTTCCTGCATGATGCTGTGTAGCTCCCTTTGCTCCTGTCCTTCTTACACTTGTACCTGGGCGTTCATTAGAAGCTCAGCCTAGCTGCACTTGTGCCTACTTGACTCCTTGACAGCACGTACAGTTGTAATGTGATATTTACCTCACTTGTATGTTGCTTTGGACAGAAGCATTTGCTAAATAAAACCAAAAAATTAATGTTAATGTCTGCATAACTGCATGTGGCTAAGAGAGAGATGGGTTCATTTTCTCTTTAGATTTACCTCCTCAAATGAGTTTGAAGACAAATACTTAATAATATTAAATATACCCTCATAACTTTCACTACCATATACGTGTAGACAGGTGGCCCAGTGCAGTGCAGGGTTTCTCCACGTGCTCCACTTTCTGTAAAAAAACAAATTGGTGTCTTTGGATGTTTATTAATACCAATAATGCAAAGATCATACTTGCGTTCTTGGCAAACATGTTCTCGCTAACTTGCCTCCCAGGAACAAACTTGGGAAGCAGTGGATCATGGGATTGGTCTCATTTGGTGAGGCTGCAGCTGATGCATCTTCCATATTTGGGGCTGTGCAAGAACATTTTTACCATCCTCAGTACCTCTGTTTTTGAATATTGGAACTGTAATTTGGCAATGGAAGATGACGTCAGAAGGGTACGAGAGAACACAAGAATGGTCACGTACGCATATTGGTACGCACCCCTTGACTTGTACCTTATGCACTAATGCACTTGTGACTGCACTTTATAATGGAATATTTCACTTACTGACCATCTCCTTTCCTAGAATCTGTTGTTTACTTACTGTGCAGATATATTTATACTGTTTTTATAATCCCCCCCCCCCCCATTTTTTCCTGTATTTCATGTTGCTGTTGAGAGATGCTGCTTCATCTCGTTGTTCTATACAACGAGAAATAAAATTCTTGATTCTTGAATGGACCTTTGTGGGTGATTTTGCGTGTGCCCTGGAATGGACAGGTATCTCAGCCAAGGCATGTCGCCTGCTCTTGTGCCCCTTGCTTCCTACATTCCTACTCACTGTGACCCTGTAATGGACAAACGGGTAGAATTTGGGCAGACGGATGGATGGCGAGACGGATTGACAAGCAAAGGGTCTTTCGGTCTTTATTTGGCTTGCATCCAATACTGCCACAGCAGATAAGGCACAGTTTTTAACCCTCAGTGTCTGACACTGCACAAGGACAAGGCTGCCCCTGATTCCCAAGTGGAAAGTCCGTAAAAGCAGTATGAAAGAGTCCCAGTGCCTTGGTCCCTGTTCAAAATCAGGAGGAATTAACTTCCGATGGCAAAAAGGAGTTTTCCTGCCACACTGAGGAAACACGATGGGAAACAGGGACGACAGCGTGGATCTGAACATCTTTGTTTTCACGTTGCGGCTCACCCCTGCCATCTGTAAGCAATAGAAGAGAAATCCAGGGAGACTAATTAGCAGGATGATGCTCGCACCCTACTCTCATCTCCCACGCAATTCTGCGTGAGTCCGGGGGGGGGGGGGGGGGGGGGGGGGGGGGGGGGGGGGGGAAGGCTGAGAAGCTCATATGGTCTGGCGGGTCCGGATATGATCAGAACACAGAGGCAGGGAGCCATTTCCAACTGCAATGCATGCAATGACCACAGGTCTTCCTCTGAGACCCAGGACTTTCTGAAAGACCACTACAGTAATTCCACCTGAAACATCAATCGCAGTTTAGTCCTAGCATATTATTACCATAGAGGAGACAGATGACCGCATTGCCCTTGTGCCCCGTGAGTAACATTCCGATATGAATGATTTGAGGCTTGGAGATACGCCCCCCTAGGGGCAGCAGTCATATGCTACATCGAGAGGTCTTTGATCATTTCTCACATGGGTCATCGTAGAAAATTGGGTATGCTGAGAAGGATACCGTCCAAAAGATCCCCACCTCATGGCAACAGCGGCTTAACTCTTTGGATTTTGAGGCGTGACCACGCAAAAATGTGTTTTTCCATGGCAGAATAAGCCCACAATGCTTTGCAAAAACATTTTAGTTCAATTATTATTTCCACAGCTGAGTTTTCTCAAGGCACTCAAAATGATCATGAATATTATTTCAAGAGGCGTGGAAGCATTTCAGGACTGTTAATGTAGCACAGTTATTTTATTTAAAAACAGGTTCCATTTGTTGAGCCAAATTATATTTTTTCTGTTTGATTTTATCACTTTAACAAAAAGGCAAAACTAGACTTGTGGATATGTATTTTAAAAACTGATAATACTGTCATGCTATATGCAAGAACTGCAAAAACAATTTCCAGATTAGGAATCTGCAGGCATAATGTGCAAATTGTTTTGATTCCCAACAAGTGGGATTAGACAAAAAGTATCTCCACCAGAGTTTGTGCTTTGTTTTCAGATTGATTCCTACAAATCTTTCCTAGGGAGTTTCTAGCCATTTAAAAAGTCAAGTTTACCTGGGGCTTCACATTTTTTTTCATGAAGGGGGCTAAAATACTGTGGGCTGTAGCCCTAAGTAATCAGACCCAATGACGGCTGTTGGTTTGCCCATTCAGTTTTTTTTTTTTTAATAAACATGAAGGGAGCAGATGCCATCATTACATCTAATAGATTTGCCAGGTGGTATAAAAATACTGGCCAATTTGTTGGCTTTGCCAGGGATGTGGAAGGGATAGAGGAAAACAAGGAGCATGCGGAATGGTAGCCGTAATATTCAAAGAAGTCTTACTGCCCAACATTTTTCGGACTCTTTTTAAAAATGGACAATAGTCACTTATGAGATGATACAGAGTATGCAGAAAGGCACGGCCACCTGAGAGGATAATACTGCTTCATCTGTTCATTCTGTAAACACTATTTCCCAACCCGGTCCTTGGGGACCCGCAGACGGCCCATGTTTTTGCTCCCTCCCAGCTCCCCGCCACAGGACTGGATGGGGAAACACAGCTGTAAAGGATCATTTCACTGCAGCAGCCTTAATTCTGCACTTCACTTTGGTGGCGTGTGTATCATCTGTACTCAGGCTTTAATGTGGTTTTCGCTTGTGGCACCTCTCCATCCCCTCCAGGGGGACAACCCCCCCCCCCAAATTACTCCTTTGCATACAGAGGGTCTTCCACCGCCCCCCTCCAAAAAATGTTTGCGGTGTAAAGCTTCCTTCAATAAATAAATAAAGCTCCATCTTTGTCTGCTTCTCTGCTTTGCTGCTGCTGCTGTTCTGCGTTTTCCATCTGAGTCGGAATGAAAATGAAGGAGGATTAATGGAAGCTTCTGTTTTATTAGATGTGGGGGCCTCTAGGCGCCACAGGCTGTGGTGCAGGATAAAGGGGGGGGGGCAGGGATGGATTTGAATGTCTTTAACCTGATAGATTTTATACGTTTGTCCGAGGAACCCTGTAGAACCTAATTATAAGAATTTCTCCCATGGCAAAGCTACGTCAAACGCAGGACTGATGTAACTATGAGGAGATGCTCACCTAATATGAAAAGGTGGGAGAATAGCACCAGGGTGGCGCTGTCGTCCACCCCCCAGGGATGCTTTCGGGCTGATGACATGCTCGGCATGACAGTTGTTCATCAGAGTAAAATTCGGCCTGTTGGGTGCAGCGCCCCCTACAGACCAGACCAGCGGCTGCTTTCAGGAACTTTCCAATCCTTCGCATGGGAGGGGACTTCAGGTCTGTCCTCTTCCCAGAGGTAGATAGTGCAGGTTCAGAAAGTAAAGATCCATCCATACATCCATCACTGTAACTGCTTAATCCCAACTGGGGTCGTGGGGGGGGGGACCGGAGCCTGGGAACAAGGGGTGCAGGTGGGAACCAACCCTGGGCAGTCAGTAACACAAATCGCAGGAAAGTAAAGATCCAGATCAAGAATTTGTTTCAACCAACCAGATGAGTTGGCTGAAACAAAATCTTTATCCACCTCTGTTCCTAGGCAAACTATTCTTATAATGACTTGCTAAGTTGCCAGTGTTATCAATGTAAAAAGCTAATATCTCCCCCTGCCAACAGCATAACTTCCTGAGAGCATATCTAAACCCCCCCCCGGTGGCAGTTTGCCCGTGCCTGTCCTGCTTGACGTCCTCTGTGGTGCGTTGGGAGGCCTGTGTCATGCTGTAAGTCTGAGGATTACAGCAATGCCCAGTTGCTGATGGCTGCTTTCAAACAGAGAGACTCCACAGGGGGAATCTCACACTCTACAGGAACAGATTCTTTGCCAGGTGCCAGTGTAGAGATAATGAAATGCAGGAGGTATTACAAAAAAGGGGGGAAAATATTGCTTACACATCTCTAACAGTGGTCCCATGTTCTGCAAAAGGTCAGAGGTCACACCCCACAAGTCGGGCCTCTCCCATTGGCTGCCGCGCTCGCCTGAACAAGGCCTTTTCGCGATCAGCAGCCTGCCTCTCCCCGTGCCTCCATGTCCCGTACCAAGCTCGTCCTTATCAGACGAGCTTTTGTTACACTCAGACTCCAATGAGGAAAACACGATAGACGGATATAAACACTCGCTGCTTTCGCCTTCCTTCAAACCAAACAAGCACTACTGTTACGATAAGACAAATGTTAGCACAATAACAAACTAAAGGAGTTTTGAAACACCACGTGTCATCAGTTCTGGCACACAATGAACAGCATTTCCCCCTTGAGTAAGTAGTTATCCCAAAGTACCACCCAATATTGGACAGCAGCATTTTCTATCTGTGCATTTACACCCTGTGCCAGCTAGGAAGTATGACTGTGATGTACACATGTATGATAAATCTCTAGCCTGTTGTGCTTTCAGGTTGGACACTGTCCTGCACCTACAGGCATCCATCCATCCTCCCATCAAGCTTCCATCCGCGTATCCAGCACAGAGTCTGGAGCTGAGCCCAGGGAGTGTTGAGTACAAAAATGAAAAGACATAAGTAAAAGCACACTGGAAGGCTTCTTCTCACATATCCCATCATGCTCTGCTCTGAGACACGTGTACAGCTGATTGTGAAGCTTGTGGCTCAGGTGGGCTGAGTGCTCATGCTGTTTGTGTGGGACCTCTGGAGCATTTGGGGGGGGTGGGGGGGATGTGACTATACTGCTGAGGTCCAAACTAGCAACCTTCCTGTCACAGGCACAGAGGTCTAAACCACTGAGCGACACGCCGCCCGGCACTGGCTGGCCGTGACGGCCATCTTACCCAGCAAACACACACCGTAAAGGTCGCCCACGGGGAAACAGCCCTGTCGAGGGTAACAGCCGGCTCCTTCTCTGCACCGTCCTGTTGACAAGGTGTGTGGGCACATCTCTTTGCAGGCTGAGTAAAACAATAAATAGCTGCTGACCCTTCATGGAAACGATGTTGTTGCAGGACACTGGCTTTGACTTGCAAAGGTTTAACTGGCACTGAGACACCACTCTTCAGACGCGTCTGCGTTTCGAGGAGACACCTCGGCCCGCAAAGGGGAACTGACCGAGCCGCGGCTGGTGTGTGGGACCAGAAACCTTGTTCATTCCCCCACCGGCCGGGAGGAGAAGGAACTGCTGTCAGGCTCTCATTCCCCATAGATCTTTCTGTTCCTGCAGCGGTGCAGGCCGGGCTACAATCTGCTCGCCTAAATGTGAGGCTGCGTGAGAGTTCAACTCTCCAGTCCTCAGGCGGTCCCAGAATAGACCCATAACGGCCACACTCAGGAGGACTGGGGGAGGTGGGGGTGGGATGCGTTATTCATGGTCACTTTGCTTTGGAAACTCACTCTACCTTCTGATCCTCCTCCATCACCCCTCACGCTGCAGAGTTTTGGGCAGACGATGGCTGTCTGCACCTTCTGCTCAGTGGCACGCTGGAGCACTGATGGACTGGTCTACCAGTGTCCCCATTAACTGCCGTCTCTCTCTCTCTGAAAGGCCCGACTCACTGCCCCCCCTCCGTTGCCCATATGTCCCCCTGACTGAATTCTCTGTTATTGTCTCTGCGGCAAGCTGTACTGGGGAGTCATAGACTCTCACAGAGACACCACCGTGAACCATCACCCCCACCAGTATCCCAGTCGGTGCACCAACTCTCATGGCTCCTTTCCTGAAAATCTACGAGGTTAAAGAGGTTTATCTATCACTTCAACTGTCAGTACTTTTTATTTAATCAGTCTTAATGCAAAGTTAACATCCGTTAAAACTATGTATAAAAATATATATACATAGACGCTCCTTTACTTACGAACGAGATACGTTCCGAAAGGCCATTTGTAACTTGAAATGTTCGTAAGTCGTTATTCAACATCACTTAAGGGTATACGCAAGTACAAAGAACTAGGATGCTGGGAGTATGCACGCTACACTGCTGCACGAGGGGAGTAGCGGCCAGAAGTCATACTAGGTGGAATTGGCGCGCAGAAAAAAATTGATGTTGTGGACAGGAAACGGGAGCCCAATGAACACAATTTGGACTTATAGTCCTCTTCGTTCGTATCTCTGAAAGTTCGTAAGTAGAGAAGCATCTGTGTGTGTGTGTGTATATATATATTATGCATATGAATGCATATGAGCTTCCATCCATCCAAGATATTACATAAAGTAACACATCAATAATAGAGCTGGTAACACTCAACCACACTTTACATTTCAGACCGATAAAAATTAAATTAATATTAAATGAGTTGCCGTTGTAGCAGTATAATATAAGTAATCTAAATTGAGTTGTGGGTTTTTAATAGCAGAAATATTGACTATAAAAGAGAAAAGGCCCTCTGGTTCTGATGTTATATATAGCTTTGCAATTAAATGTTTTACAGTAATATTATTTTTAAGATATTTGCTACAACAACCTAGCTGACAGAAGTCCATCCATCTACCACAACTGCTTGTTCCACACAGAAGCCTGGTCCCCTGGCCACTGCCTCACTGCGTCACTGCGTCACTGCGCTGCATGAAAGGCGGAGCTGCGACCGCTAATAGGATCTACGGGAAGGTGGTCTGGGGAACCTGGTGCCTCTGCAGCGACATGACTGTGGGTGGGACTGGCCGGGTCCTCAGATCCTACAAGCAAGCTACCATGGAGTGCCAAGGAGCAGGTGACAGACGGTGGCAGGTGCCAGTCTGTCACCCCCCCCCCCAAGCTAGTGGCGGTGTTGTGCATCCAGGAAAGCAGCAAAGAACAACACGGCCCTACCTGACCGTGAGAGGGATTATGCACAAGAAAGAAAAAAAGGGGGCAGTATTTCACGTTGGACATTTGCTAGAGGATGACACCCCCCC
>JAODJU010000039.1:5289719-5300260 GCA_026776725.1 Gnathonemus echidnorhynchus
CAGGTGGCCGTTGGTGCCAGGTGGCCCCCCCCCCCCCCCCCCCCACTGATGGCTCGTTTCTGTAAAACACATCGAGGTGAAACAAAGTCCAGCACTAATCGATGCAATTTACTCTGAAAGTGGACTGGAAACACGAACATCAGTGTTCCAGTATATATATGCATACGGTGCACTGGGTTGGGGGAAACCATAGACCGGATGCCAGTCACACACCAGCAAACACTCACTCTCTGGGGGCAATTTAGAAAGACACCAATTAGCCCAACTGCATGTCTTTGGACTGCGAGAGAAACGTGTAAAAATGCTAAACAGAGAGAGAAGAGGCAAGATTCAGAGCCGCAAGCAGGGACATGCGAAGTGGCAGCGACATGCCCTGTGCCACCGACATGCCCTGTGCCACCATGCCCTGTGCCACCATGCCGCCCATAAGCGTGGCATCTCTCTAATATAATTCTATTGTTTTTTCTGTGTCAGTTGAGACTGGATTTTGTGAGAATATAATAGCTAATAAACGCTTTAAACGTAACGTCTAATTTATCTTAGCATCTGCTTTGTGCAATAAAATGTTAAGTGATTGGATGCAGCTTTCTGTTCAAGCCTTATTTTTCTTTATTAATTCTTATTGATGTATGTCCACTTTTAATCCACTTTTAATTTAACCATTCCGTTTAATCCTAGTTTTCTTGTATATGAGTCAGGGGTGTGTGTAGCGTTTTGCTAAACAGACACATTTTTGGGAGGTGTCAGCACTGCTGTTGTTCAGTGTGAGGGGCAGCGCCGGACAGAACCAGCAAATGGGTTAACAATGGATCCGGCCGAGCGTGACTCAGTGCCAGCCAACGGCCACAACCGGACAGGACCACGCCCGCCCCCCTGCTTCCCCTCTCAGAGCATCACGTGCAGAGAGAGAGAGAGAGAGAGTATTATGGACCGACTCTGACAGAATACTTTGGTTGTGACTGTGGCCGCTATGCTGTGCTTTCCGCTAAAGTTAGTTTGCGCGCTCATTCCGGTGTTCGCTGTGAGGAAACAGAATGTGCATAAAAGTTTGCACGACTCCACATCCCCTGCACAGCACCACGCACAAAATGCACGAAGTAAAATAATGTGTTTGAACCCTCCTCCCGAAATGTTTGTTTCCGATCAGGCACATGCTTCAGACACTGATATCATAGCGAAATCTGCGAAGGTGACCCCCCCCCCCCCCCAGTGGGCAAAATCAGCCGAGAGCTGGTGAGCGGCTCTGTGCCTGTGATTGGAAGGTCACTGGTGTGACTCTTTGCAGATAGTCACATGTCTGCGCTGTGACCCATGAACTGGCTCTCACTCACCTGTGTGGAGACCAAACTGGGGTGGGCAAAGTGAGACACTGCATTTGTGCAAATGGCAAAAAAAAATCTAAGGTGTCTATCAGTATGGCTGCTGGACCCCTATGTCACAAATTTTTGACTACAAGCCTGCATGTCACATGCCCTTTGTCCACTAAACTGAGAGAAGAATAGTTGCAAAGTAATTGTCAGAGTAGCAATTCCTACATTGCCTTGGACTGGCCTCCCATCGGGGCTGTACCCCAGCCTGGAATACACTCCAGCCCCCCCCGTAACTCTAATTATTTAAAAGATGGATGGATCGAGGGAAGGGCAATTCCTAATCCTATAATGCCTAATCTCCTAATTTAAAACTCTTATTTTAATTTTTGTACATCTAGGTTAAGCAAAAAAGTATTTTTCCAGAGGGACGGAAATGCAAGTGTGAATTTCTCCTTTTCAGTGGCACGGCTGATTAAATATTTAAAGCAGGAATTTGGTTTAACCTGAAGCCGAAAGCCAAACATCGTCTTCAAAGAGGGAAGAGCTCTGCATGCTCGCAGCTCAGCACCGGGTCTGCAGCTTGGGGCGCGTCATCCGAGGGGGTCAGTCCAGCAGGCGGGTTCCGCGTGGAGGGACCACCACATTCCGTGTGTCGCCTAGGAATGAGTTTCTGGGACACTGCAGTCACTGAGATGGAGCACCAGGGTCTACTGGGTAATGCAGGGCATTTTCACGTCTTTGGGGGGGCAGAGGCATGGGACTGGAGAAAGGGTAGGGTCAGTGCCCCTTTGCCTCGCCTGCGTCTGTCCTCCAGAGAGCAGACAGCCTCCGTTATGAGATGACATGCCTAGAATTCCTCGGGGGATTTGGGTGAGAGTGCAGAGAGTCGGAGGGACAGCGGGGCTTAGCTGTGCTGGTGGCCAATCGGGAGCATGTAAGCGGCCATGACACTGACATATGGAGGCGGCCAACCACTTTGATGCCCTCATCCAGACCCGAAGAAAGCATGACTTTAGATCAGTCAGGGAAATTTGACAGACATGCTTCTGAGCTGGGATATTAGCAGGCTAGACAGGTAAGTATCTGCCCACAGTTGGCCACTTTTAGATTGGCTTACTGAAGGGCCATCAGCTGCAGGCCCGTCCTTGCAGGGAAGACAAACACGCAAGCAAAATAAACAGAGAAGGCTGTCCAGCCCTGCCCAGGTTCTCAGGGGGCCGGACGACAGGAAGCGTCTGGAGCGGCTCTGTGGCGATGACCCCCCCCAACCCCCCCCCCCCCCGACAGCAGTTTGGGCTGTTGCTGTTTCTGCAAAACTAAGCCACATTACTTGCGTTGAAGTATCCAGGCACGTTTGAATATTTATTGCTTTGCTGTAGGTATTGAGCCATCGTATATACTGTAAAGCCTTTTACTGGTGAGTGCTAAACCAGTGTTTCTCAACCCAGTCCTTGGGAACCCCCAGACAGTCCTCATTTTCGCTCCTTCCCAGCTCACCTGAACCAAACACTCCAGTAATCAAGAACACCAAATACCTGGTACAGGTTTGCTAAGATGGTGCTAAAACACTGTGCTAAATGGAGGGAGACAAGTCCTCCACAGGATCAAGGCCTGTGGCCCCGGTGCCTTTCTGCCCTTCCAGGTCCCTCCTGACAGTAAAAAAAAAAAAAAAAAAAACAATTAAAAATGCAGCAGTCGTCCTTGGTGAAGACTGTGGAATGTAGATGCGCAACCAGCCTCGCAGGAAAATCTAAACTGCAGAGTCAGTCCTGGATGCTCTTTTGCAGAGCACAGCGTGATCATCGAGATGGAAAAACACCTCCAGCATGACGCGGCGAGTGAAGAAGTAAATCGCAGTCGTCTTGATTCATCATTGTTACAGACTTACAAATGTAGTAGTTGATGGCGTCAAGGCCCACTGCTGCTGAGATACCCTTCAATTAGGAACTGAGTCATCACTTGGACTCCTGAGTGGGGTGGTGATCATCTCTTGAAACGGTGCTTCTGATAGGCAGGACTGGGTTAGTGCAGACAGCTGGAGACCAGGCGATGCCAGCTGAGTGGAATCCAGTGATGGCACACGCAGAACTGTAGCCCTCGGGGAATCCAGTGATGAATTTATTCAATTACCTTTTTTTTTCGTTTGTTTGTTTCAGCTTGTACAATGAGCTATGTGGGTCTGTACATGCACTTGCAATGTGCTCCAGGGCACCTACATTGACAAGGATGTTCTATAAAAATTATGTAAAACTAAAATTGATATAAATTTCCTCCTGCATTGAATGTGCTGTCATGGAAATAGCCTTGTTTTGACTGGCAGGTTCTATGTGACCACTAAATATAAATCCACTGTGTTTATGTTCCATTAAATAGACCTGGTGACTATGGCTCTATTGGGAATTTTCCCAAAATGCAATTCTGCAGAAATCCCCTACATTCAACTGGCCCCACCTCCTGCCCTTTACCTGCTAGAAGGGGGATTATGCAGCTGACCCAACATTACTAGTGAAGGCTGCCCTCCTCACACAGCAGCAATAATCCAGTACTAACCCTCTGGCAGCTCCTGGAGAAAAGAATTAAGTTACAACCTCTGGTATGGAAGATATATTGCACCATATAAGAAAGATGTGTTATCTTAATCCCCCTGGCATTCCAATATACCTTCTGCTGTTTTTTTTTCTAGTAACTAGAGGAATTTATAGCTCCTTCTTTTCCCACAAAAAGCCACAGAATGTCACCCCTAAAAAAAGATTCTGCCCTTATTTTCATGCATGTAAAACCATTTCCAGTGTTCTAGTTAAAGAAATCCAGAATCCTATTATGAGTAAAAATGGAATACACAAGAGCCACAATTAACTGCCTAATACAAATTCAAACAGAAGGAGCATTAAGGACTTGGATTTAGTTTCATGTTAGAACAAAAGGGGGAAACATCCTAATTGACAGGAATTCCTCTGCCACTGTGATCGCACAGGCCAGCGTTCCCATTACAAACGGCAATGAGCGAACTGCAGCCAGCACAAAGCCGGCCCCGCTCTCTGCAGCCTCGTCCAATCAGGTGTTCGGGAATGGCTTCCTCTAGCGAGGGTCGGCTGCTGATTGGACGCCGCTGGAATGCGCGCACACTCAGGAACAATGGGCGTCTTCTCTTGATTGACATGACGCACATTCTTCGTCTCGTAAATTCATTTAAATTTATGCAGCTCAGCTCAGGCGGGACGACGGTGAAGTGTCCCCTTGTCGGGGCGAGTACTGAGGCGTACCTTGCGCTACGACTTTGGATAAGCTTTATAGTTTGTAACGCTGCCATTTCCATTTTACTTTCCAGCTAAACAAAACAGACGGGCAAAACTCTTTAAAGGAAGGAAAACGGCAGGATATAAAATTCCTTGGTGACACAAAAACATGTCACATTTCCGTTAGAATACCACAAATGTAGTTAATTTTCATGCCTGTAAAGAATTATAAACAAAATAAATCATAGAAAAAAACATTTCATATGTATTTCACTTAGGCTCTGTATATTAACTAACTTTTGAGGGGTAACGACGTTCTGTTTTGCCCGCAACTAGTCATTGTTGAATAAAATTACGATGCTTCCCCCTGCTGGTCATATTTAAAATAACAGCACCTTTGACGCAAACGGTTTCTGTAAAAACCTGAAGAGAAACTGCTTGTCTCAAAGGATGTCGAAACATCAGTGAACAGACTGGTTGGGGAAATATTATGGGACATTGATCCACTGGCATCTCTCATTTTGGGGCCGTGTCGGGCGAGGAAAAAATCCACTTGACGTCACGGAATAAAGTTGTTCTATTGCAATTCATGGTTATTGATCTCTGAATTGTCGGAGCTATTTTAATAATAAAAAAACCCTCCAAATTCCCATCACAATATAACTCATATTCTAAATAAACTGGTATTACAGATACATTTGGGATTTATAAATAATAAAATAACTATCACCGGAAATCACAAACCTGTAACGTGACAATTACATGGCAAAAGATTTATAAAATAGTCCACTAGATGGCCTTTCAATATACCGTTTCCCAAAAGCACAGTTGTTTGCAACTTGCATAGTTGGAACCATACAACTGAATTGTTGCAACTATGTAAGTTGTTAACAGGAGCGGTTTGGGAAAAGTAACCCTGGCTGATTTTGACATTCTTCAGAAATCTGAATCATTCATCGGTGATTCACCCATATTGCTCTGGAAAACAGCTAAAACTTAATCGCGAGAAAAAAAAAATTCAAATAACTCAAGAAAATAAAGGGAAATTTTTGTTAGAATATCCAAAACAGAATCTCAGATAAATACACTTCAGATGGTTAATGTTTCTGACATTCTTTGCTGGACATAAAAAAGAAGCGGAAAGCATAGATACCTTTCAGGTTTAGCGAAGCAGGAATGTGCAGATTGATGGGTCAGACGGCCTCTGTTAGGTATTTGGGGAGTTTTCTCCAAACGGACATGCTGTTAAGCCAACTGTAGATCAAAATTCACTCAGTCAATCTTTTGTTTTTGAGATGAGACTGCCAATGACCTAAAGTCAGGCTTCCACAATATATGGAACAGTACTGGGAGCCAGAACTCACTCAGTCCTCATGAAATCCAACAAAAAACGGTTTCTACAGAAAATTTCTCGAAAACATGTCCCATGCACTGAGTAAATTTTGGAAATTTTCTCTTCGGTTGGCATCTCTTAACTGGATGCAGTGTGTGTATGTGCCCTGTAATGCACGGGCATCCCATCCAGGGCACACTCACCCTTGTGCCCATGCTGCGTGCGGTAAGCACCTGGGTCTTCCATGGCCCTGACCAAAATAAGCGGTTGGGAGACGGGTGGGTGAACTAGCAAAGCTAAATTTCATACACTGGACACATTTCTAATGATGGGCTGGTGTTTTTCTTAGCACATTAGAAGAATAAGAATTTTCTTTTTTCATTTAGTCATTGCATTAAATTGCTCATAGTTTTAGTCCATGTGTTGTATAAATACAGAAAGTGCTTTTATTATTCTCCAAATACTGTCTTCATATAATGAATACTGATAAAAATTATACACAAAACATCACTAAACACCAAACCATCAAAAAGATCCAAACCAAACTTAATTTTTTGATGCCATTATTTAATTTAGATCTAATGAGCTGTATTACTCATTATTAAAATTCAATCTAAATAATGAATAACCTACATTGTCTATCCATCTTCCAACCGCTTATCCAGTACAGAGTTACGAGGGGCCTGAAGTCTACCTTAGGCAGCATAGGGGATGAAGCAGGAGTAGGTCATTGACAGGATGCTAGTCCATCACAGGACATATGCATGCTAAAGACAAATTAGGAACACCATGGGTGAATCTCAATATGCGTACTTGACCGTGCTTGTGTTCTCGTGTACCTGTTTTACGTCATCTTCCAATGCCGAAGACCCGTTCCAATACTCAAGATCAGAAGTACTGAGGATGGTAAAAATCCCCAGACGTTGATCTTGCTCCACCCCAAATATCAAGGATACATCGGCTGCATCTTTGCCAAAAGAGACCAATCCCATGATTCATTGCACCCCAAGTTTTTTCTTGGACGGCAAGTCTGCAAGACCGCTCTTGCCAAGACCACAGGTGCGATCTTCGCGTTCTTGGTGTTGGTGGTGAGAAACACCCCATGTCTTTGGACAACAGGAAGAAATCTGCACTACACAGAGAGAACATGAAAACTCAGAAAGCACAGAACAGGGGCAGCATTCAAATTCCAGTTACATTCAACGGCCCAGCATGTACACACGCACACGCATGCACGCACACAATCTGAGAACATGTACCTAGCGTACCTCCATTCTGTAAATTCTACCATAGGGGACCCGTATTTCTTCAGATTGAAAGTGGGAACCCTAATGGGGGGGGCCCAAGGTGATATTTTGTCAGGGGGCCCAGAATTTTTAGCTACACCCCTGCACAAGTGGTAAGAATATTTCCCATCAGCACAATTAGAGCTCTATGTGAAAAGGCATGATCTGTAAAGTCCTTCAAACTTTGCTTGTTTGAGAAAACCTCCTTGCCGATTTTACACACGTACTTTACAAGAAAGTACCTAGTCAGGCGTATTTCCTTGGTGTCTGCTTCCTGAACCCGGAAACCACTCTTTCTAGCAAAGGGCGGGTCGGAAACCTGCCTGTGCAGTTCCAGAAAATATTCTTGCTATAACTTGGAATAGAAAATTCAGCTGATTATGACCTCATGAAGAAGATAAAAATGATATGATCCACACACTATTCATTTAGCTGTAAATCTTATCAGGGCTTAACGATTGGCTAACATAGATGTCACTGACCTGACATGATTTTAACAGTCAATGAAGTTGAACATCTAGATTGCCATGACAACAGACTTAACAAATACATAAATACATAAATAAAGGGAAACTATGCTTTTTGGTAGCTGTTTATAACCAGTGCTTGGAGTGGGAAAAAGAATCAGTGCCGGTAATTACCTTGTTATTCCGCACTGGTAGATTATGAGAGATACCAGTATACAGGAAACATTCCCAGTATTCTGAAGAGAAAAACAAAGAGAGACCAGTACTATATATTAGCAAGTACCGACCTACTTGAAGCACAGATTATAATATTGCAGCAAATATATTTAGAGCAAGCAAACAAGCCCATTTAAGGAAATTGCACTGCTTCTAATTTTATATTATAGAAAACTGTTTGAACTTGTTTCACATTAAAATTGGTAGCAAGGCTTCCATTCATTTCTGCCTAATTTAGACCTCATGACGTTTGATTTCAAAATGTTCCAGGGCTTCCTGATGCATCATCCCAAGCCCTTTAACTCTCCTGTCCTGAGTTAATAATTCCTTCGAATCTGCTGTCGTGATAATAAGCTGTGTGCTCGGGTTTTCATGCTCCTGCTGATGTTCTCCTGTCACAGATGGGCTTTAGGTGTAGCTTGGTTTCCATAAGATGGATTCAGAAAAGAAGTCATAACTGCCCATTCACGAGAGGTGCAAGAGGGAACATACCATGTAGTGGATGAACACATAAGGCAGAGAGGACAAGGCTGAGCTGACCACAAATTCACAGCAGAAAAGGAATTAAAACCTCTAATCCCACTCCAATCCCATGCATGGAGATTCGTGTTGGGATTATGTTTGTCCTACATCACATTATGTCACTTTACATGAATCCTTCTGTAATAATTTAACTGCTAGAAAACATTATTTGGTAAAAAATATCTAAATAAACAAAGCCATAGTAGGTCACATGATTCCTGGTGTCATTTGAATACATTAGATATACAACCAAATACTAACTCTTATACTCGTGTGACTGACTTATTTTGTATATAGGTGAACTGGGAATAAGAAAAAAAAGTGTCCTGCATATTCACATGTAAAGGCAGGATTACCCAGAACTTTCTATACTTTCATCTCATACTGACCATTTCATCTCAAAATCTCAGTGCTCAAATATACATTATAAAATGTGAGTTTCAAGGCTGATGAAGTGCACTGCCTAAGACAATGTCTGTAGACCATTATCAGTGAGATCCATCCATCTTCTAGATGCCCATCTGGTACAGGGGGCGTGGGCAGGCATGGAGTCTATTTCAGGCAGCATAGGGGAAAAGAGAGGAAGAGATGCCAGTCTGCCAAATGGGCAGTTTATAGATGCCTTTTCATCTTACTGTACGTCTTTGACCTGTGGGAGGCAGTCCACATTCCATGTGGAGAACATGCAACCTTTAAACAGAAAATTCCACATGACACAGGGAGAACATGCACCCTTCACACACAGGAAAGTCCACATGACAGGGGGAGAACATGCAACCTTCAAACACAGAAAAGTCTATTACACAAGGGGAACATGCACACTTCATACATAGAAAAGTCCATGTGACATGGAGGGACCATAATACTTCATACACAGAAAAGTCCACATGACACGGGAAGAACATGCATGCTTCATACACTGAAAACTCCAAATGACACAGGAAGAACATGCATCCTTCATACACAGAAAAGTCCACATGACATGGGGAGAACATGGACCCTTCATACACAGAAAAGTCCACATGACATGGGGAGAACATGGACCCTTCATACACTGAAAAGTCCACGTGACATGGGGAGAACATGGACCCTTCATACACAGAAAAGTCTACATGACATAGGGAGAACATGGACCCTTCATACACAGAAAAGTCCACATGACATGGGGAAAACATGCACCCTTCATACACTAAAAAGTCCACATGACATGGGGAAAACATGCACCCTTCATACACTGAAAAGTCCACGTGACATGGGGAGAACATGGACCCTTCATACACTGAAAAGTCCACATGACATGGGGAAAACATGCACCCTTCATACACAGAAGAGGATTAAGATTCAAACTCCTACTGGAAGTGCGAGACCCCACAGCTACCTACTGAGCAACATTGTCACTATTATTCAATATCTAAACAATCAAATGGCAAATGATCCAATTAACCAAATCTCTTAATTACCAGACAAAACAACCTGTAAAATTAACAACCAAGTACATGACTAAGTCTTCTTTTAGCAGTCCCTCAGCACTGGTTATTATCCCCCTTAATTAGGAGACTGCTAATCCTTGGAGTGACCTTACCTTAATCCAGCTGTCCCATCATCAGACAGCATCATGGAATTCGATCCCTATCACTTACCCCTTTTGAATTCGATATACTTTTAGCCACCAGGCCTGTCCTAGATTCTGCTGAGTGGTTAACAGCAAATAAAAATACGCTTACAGATATGGCAAACCATACAGGAATCTCAAATTGTCATAACGGTACACATTCAGAAAAAATACAACATATACAAATATCTCTAAAGCATTGCAGGTTATGCACACGTCACAGGACAATATAATCAAAGACGTGAGATGTCAACAATTCTTTGGAAAAGGTTTTTTTTTCCTTATAGTGCTGATAGGTAAATAAGTTTAAGAGAATCTTAAATTCAGTTCTAACAGGAATTCAGATTAGATTAGATTAGATTAGATTTGATTAGACAGACTTTATTGATCTCGGCAGGAAATTCTTGTGAATATAGTAGCAAGGTATGTGGAGCACAGAGAAACATACATAGAGCAGGGACGGATTACGGACCGGGCCAGCGGGGGCCGCTGCCCAGGGGCCCTTGGGGTGCAGGGGGCCCGTGGGGCCCCTAGCCCAAAACAATTTGCAACGCTTATC